>OX421285.1:607500-1057907 GCA_949125355.1 Agriopis leucophaearia
CTCATCATCATTTGTGTGTTTGTGTGTGTGTGAGTGTGTGCGTGTGTGTGTGTGTGTGTGTGCGTGCGTGTATGTGTGTGTGGTGCGGCAACATGTCCTGACGATTATTTTATTTTAAGTGTGGAACATAAGAATAAATATAAATATCTGGGACATTTTTGCACACACGGTCATCTGACTAACTAACTAGAATGACTAACTATTGTGGTTTTATAATAAATAATAGGGACCTAAAATTACGTGTGATCCTACGGCAGCGCTTGATTGTGAATTATACAAAGCGATCACCCATCCAAACACTGTCCTCTCAAGGTTGCTACGGTATTAATCTGTGAGGAGCACCTACCAGCTACTACGTGCTACGAGCTACGAGCGCTACGGCTTCTGCTACGGCTCCTGTAGGATGGCAAGTAACAAGGATTTCATAGCATATCTTATCATATCTATATGATAAGATATCATATATATTTCATATTACATATACATTATACATATCATATCTTATCTCGAAGTCTCATATCTTTTGTACAGCTTTGCTGATTTTTACAGTTTTTTTTTTATTAAATACAATACAAGTAAGACTCATCCTGCTTAAACTAGATTTCAATTAAAAATCACAATCTATGAAGCCACAGACAGACATCAAACTTATAGCACCCAATTTTTTCGATGTTTGGGGTAACGAAACAGCTGTTAAAGGCGCAAAATAATTTCACAAGTGCAAACTTATAATTGACGCTTGTAAGTTTTGATTTTATTTCTGTAGTGTGTACACTTACGTACACTTTAGGATTCACTATTAAACTGTTATCAACTAGAACATTTTTTTTTTACTACGGGCAGGTTTTGGACCTGTGCAACGATCCAATTGCTCTAGCCACTACGCTGCTAATTTTGAACTGTCTTAGCTTAGATTGCTTGCAAAGACAGTCCAAGAATAAAGTCTAGACTAGACATTCTTCTTAAAAATTTACATGTTGACAGTTCAAGATAATGTTTAGACTAGACATTATTTTTTTATTATTCTGGAACTGCAACCAATCTAAGCAAAGACAGAAAACGACCGTAGCTTTACTAGCGAATATTTATCATTGCGCGGGTTCGAATCCTAGCGGTCTTCAAATTTTTGAAGTACTTATCTACACAACATTCGTTTCTGTAAAGTACCTATAAAATAAAACTACAGTTATCTAGACTACACAGCCGTGGCGATCAAGGGTAGTGAGAGGATCTCGATGGACGACTGAAAAATACGTTAAAAGCTGATTAGGGGCCATCCATAAATTATGTCACACGAATTTTAGGACTTTTTTACCCCTCCCCCCGTCCTGGTTTTAACCCCCTTCCCCTTGATGTGACATCACACATTTTTCAAATTTGTGCATGTATTTAAAAATAATCAAAAGAAAACAGTAACTTATATTTTTTCTTAATTTTATTAAATAATCTTGAATAAAATCAACATAAAGTCAAATATTTTAGATAAGTTGGTAATTTGCTTATTCACATATAAATTTCGCGTTATGGGTTTTGAATTTTAAGATGTGACGTCACAAAACTTTTGACCCCTTGCCCCTTGTAACACTATGTCACGTTCCTGTGATACCCTCCGTGATACGTAATTAACGTGTGACGTAATTTATGGATGACCCTCTATAAAAAAAAAATATGACACCAAGGTTGGTAAAGTCCTTTGTCTGGTAAAACCGCAGGGCGTACTTAGTTGTGTGCACGTATGAAGGAAAACCAGCCGAGTCTTAAAGGTTTCTTGAAACCAATTGACACATATATTGCGGGCTTTCGGCCTCGTCTTATGATTTATACGGAAAAAAAATTACATAACCTCTCATGTTGTTATTTTGGGTGAGTCATGCCGTTTCCGTTTAGTATGATTTAACCACTTTGACTTAATATGGTAAGATGATAGATTTGGAGAAAGATAAAATAATCTTGATAAACGTTAACCTTTTAACATTCGTTGATAAATTTGTTGAAAGAATGTTAAGTGATGGTGTGGTAGAAGATGGTAAACACGGCTAGCCTGAAATGGGAACTTGCTCTCGAATGATGTTGTTGGAACACACCTAGGTACTTAGCGACAGATTGTCAACTTGAGGGTGGTAGCTATTAGTCAGCCGGACATTAGAAAGTGTCACCACCATGCTTTGGTTTCCTCATGATGTTTTCCTTCACTGGTAAGTCAAGCTCAGTGTTGGGATTTGAGCCCACACCCTGTGAATTAGAATACTAACGCGCCAACCTCTGAGCCACCATAACTAAAGTTTGTGTTCCTTGCACGTTTTCACCTGCTTTTGACACAGATCTTGTAACTTTTAAGTTATATCTCGCGTTATTAGTTTGTTTCACATTTCCTCATCTCGTTTTACTCGATGGAAACGTTTAAGTACCGAAAGGCGTAGGCATTTCAATTCACACTGAAATTGTCACGACATTGTAGAAGTGTAAGGTCGAATTTGTGCGGGCTTGTACCGATAGCAAACAAAAATTAACAATAATAAAAATCTAAATTGATTTTACATGAAGGGGGTGACATTCATAAACGGCATTCCTCCCCTAATTTTTCAATTAATGGAATATTTATATCAATACTGTCTTTGGCAGGTAGAGCCAGTTCTTGAATAAATAATTTTGAATGGTATTGAATATAAATAAAAAATGCTCAAGTTTGGAACAAAACTTCAAAATAAAAAAAAAACTCACAGTCATAGGACAGCACATCAGAAGTGAAAACTTAAGTAGTAATTCATCTATTCTACGAGAGATGGCGCTGTTTTAAAATACACGGTAGAGTGTTGTGTATTATTCATTCAATGACAGCGTGACGATGACGCGGTTCCATGATTTTTGTTCACTCAAAAAGTGCTAAACGCACCTAAAGAAGTAATCACTTCAAAAACTTTAGAAATAATTTTAAGTTTATACAAGTGGGTAAGTCTTTTGGGGTCGAAACGTTACACCGCAGCGGCCAGGTGCTACAGTATTTTTAAATACTAGTCTACACGTCTGGTCGAAGTATCCTGGGACCAAAATTCTGGCCAGTATCTTACGCATCGCGTCTGTATTGCAATCCAACGCGGCAATGTTGCCAGTATTTTGGGAACGACGTCTGCGGCTAGCAGTTTAGTAGATTAGCGTAGAATATTTGTTTATTTTAATAATAATAGTATTGTGTTTGATCGCTACATCGTATGATGTTCTACGGTAGAGCACGTTTGCCTAGAAGAAACCGATTCATTAGATTCGTCTTAATCAGAGGTTCCTAAAGTGGTCCAGGTGGACACCCAGGGGTCCACGGGAGACTCGACAGAGGTTTACGTAGGCGTACATTTTGTCGAGTTTTGGGAATATGATAGAAATGTAGCTGCAGGGGGTCCACCGGAACCAGCTAAATTTTGAAAGTGGTCTATGAGACAACAAAGTCTGGGAACCTCTGGTCTAAATGTTCCCTTAGAGAAAATTCGAGCAAGGTTTGGTTCAGAAATATTTAAGTGACATGATTGTGTTGCCGACAGTACACCCTATCATTCACCGCGTATATCCGAGCGCTGCGCAGGAAGTGTCAGTTAGTGTGTCATGGCGCCACCACCCGCGCGATGTCTAACAACACTCTATATCTTGTGTTAGTGTTTCTGGAAGTAAACACAACACAAGCTAACACTACGAAAACAGTTGTACTGCCCATAGAACGTTGTAGGTCTAAACACAATCCCAATGCTAGTGCCCAGTACCAATTGGCAGCGTATCCAGCATGCTGGTGGCATTACCACGCTGAATAGCAATGCGTTGAGCTACAAACAACTTGTTTTTGGATCATTCAAAACAACTTTACTTACAGCTCTGCGGGTCAGCTGTATTTAACAGTATATGCGTAGTCTTCTTTGGCCTAACAAACCACGTCAGGGCTTCAAAAAACCTAAATTTCCCATTTCCTTAAAAAAACTCAAAAAAAAACATTATAAAAGCAATGTATGTATAATAAAAGCTACGTGAAACATTAATGGATTCTCCCAGGAATATTTCAGGTAGCTGCTGTAGTAAATAACGATGGATGATTTTGAATTTGACTATTATTATTGTAATGACATTTTTGTTCATATTTTTTTTTTATTTGAATGGATTATTATTTAATAATAATAATAATATGGCGTGCCGTCGGTGAGTGGCGACACCGCGTACCCCGATTCCATGGGGCTAAATGAGACCCCTGACCCCTGGCTTGCCTTAACCGGCCGTCCAGGGGTGGAAACCGCAAGAGCTAAGAACCTAAGCTCCAGGGTGGAAGTGTTAAAGGGCATAACGCCGCGAGTAGCTCTTAGTGAAAGTGCAGCACACCTCTCTACACCCTAAGCCACCTACGCCGATGTTGGCCCTCCGGTGCCAAGATACGGCAGCCTTTATGTGGGGCCCATTCAGTGGGTGGCAAGTCATCACCTGCCTAAATATATTTTGAGATGAGACAGGATAAGGCAGGTGCCATTTCTCATTCTATAGATCTGTTATTCCATCCACAAGTTGTTCACCTCAATAGCCCAGACTTTTTTAATCCTATACTGTACAATAGTTTCATATTCCTTTTTATACATATTTCATAGTTGCATGTATTTTATATTCAAAAGGGCCTCTTGGTGTTGGCTTCGGCTCCACCAATGCCCACCAAATGTCCGGGCTAGACCCGAGAATATATTTAAATAAAGAGAAATAATAATAAGATGAGACAGGATAAGGCAGGTGCCGTTTCTCATTCTATAGATCTGTTATTCCATCCACAAGTTGTTCACCTCAATAGCCCAGTCTTTTATAATCCTATACTGTACAATAGTTTCATATTCCTTTTTATACATATTTCATAGTTGCATGTATTTTATATTCAAAAGGGCCTCTTGGTGTTGGCTTCGGCTCCACCAATGCCCACCAAATGTCCGGGCTAGACCCGAGAATATATTTAAATAAAGAGAAATAATAATAAGATGAGACAGGATAAGGCAGGTGCCGTTTCTCATTCTATAGATCTGTTATTCCATCCACAAGTTGTTCACCTCAATAGCCCAGTCTTTTATAATCCTATACTGTACAATAGTTTCATATTCCTTTTTATACATATTTCATAGTTGCATGTATTTTATATTCAACAGGGCCTCTTGGTGTTGGCTTCGGCTCCACCAATGCCCACCAAATGTCCGGGCTAGACCCGAGAATATATTTAAATAAAGAGAAATAATAATAAGATGAGACAGGATAAGGCAGGTGCCGTTTCTCATTCTATAGATCTGTTATTCCATCCACAAGTTGTTCACCTCAATAGCCCAGTCTTTTATAATCCTATACTGTACAATAGTTTCATATTCCTTTTTATACATATTTCATAGTTGCATGTATTTTATATTCAACAGGGCCTCTTGGTGTTGGCTTCGGCTCCACCAATGCCCACCAAATGTCCGGGCTAGACCCGAGAATATATTTAAATAAAGAGAAATAATAATAAGATGAGACAGGATAAGGCAGGTGCCGTTTCTCATTCTATAGATCTGTTATTCCATCCACAAGTTGTTCACCTCAATAGCCCAGTCTTTTATAATCCTATACTGTACAATAGTTTCATATTCCTTTTTATACATATTTCATAGTTGCATGTATTTTATATTCAACAGGGCCTCTTGGTGTTGGCTTCGGCTCCACCAATGCCCTCCAAATGTCCGGGCTAGACCCGACAATTTCATTGAATAAAGTGTAATCTATATCTATCTACACGTATAATAAAAACGTAGAGATAAAAAAATCTGTAATTGCGAAATAACAAAAAAAAACACACACAGGGCGTCTTAAAATAAGCAGCTGAACACGATAGGACAGTTTTTAGAATTTTTGTCTGTTTGTTTGTCCGCGCACATCTCCTAAACCACTGGACGGATTTAAATGCGGTTTTCACGAATATGCTTAGAAATTACCAGATTAAAACATAGGCTATGTTATATCATTTATTTTAATTCTTTATTATTACATAAAAGAAATTAAAAAATCAATGACTATTTTCTTCGTTACCCGAAACGTAATATGAGGATCGTCACATAGCCTCAAGCAAGGAGTTCCAAAGTAAAGAGAATGTTATTGACATAGCCATTAAAAAGTTGAAACTGTCAACTCTCATTCAGATAATCAGCCAGATTAAAACTTTTTATATAAAGATGAATGAAGTGTAGATCAAGGATGTTATAAAAACATAGGCCTTACAACCTCTTTGGCGATTCAATCCAATGTATTTTATTCCCAAGAGAATATAATACTCCTACGGAGATTTTATTCTATGTTAGCATTTAAAACACAAAATATACCGCATCCTATTTTAATTCAGTCCCGCGAATAGAAATATACAAAAAAGGCCCTTTGTACATGAAAATAAACCTTTAAAATTCTGGACGCATTAAAGAAAGAAAGAAATAATAGCATTTTTCCAGAACCAACTTCCCCAAAAATGTTATTACAAGACAAAATATTTTTTCAACGATAAAATTTAGAAAATTATAATTAGAAATTAAATATCGATAAGTTTTGTATGATCTCATATATAATTAAGTAACCTATCACACTAAGTATGTTTTTTTTTCGTAAAATTACTTCTGTCTGTGGTCTGGTTTTGTGATCAGCCACTAGGTACATAAGTCATTGCTGAACCCTTTATGCAGGGTATATAAACTTAGCTTCTAGAAGAAGAAAATGTATGTTTGCAATAAGAATACAATACAATACAATATCGCTTTATAATACACTATATTTAAAAAAACAAAGTAACATAAAATTAATACAAAACCGGCAGTATAATAGGCGGCCTTAAGAATGAATTTTATTTTACTATGATATTTTAACAGATAAATAGAGTAGTTCCATTTCATGGCTTTTTTATCAAGGTATACA
This sequence comes from Agriopis leucophaearia, assembly GCA_949125355.1. NCBI lineage: Eukaryota > Metazoa > Arthropoda > Insecta > Lepidoptera > Geometridae > Agriopis > Agriopis leucophaearia. Next base: position 614,431 of record OX421285.1, read on the forward strand.
TACAAATGCACGCGAAATAAGAAATAACTAGCCAAGAGCGTGTCAAGACAAGCATATGTCAGGGTTCCGTGGCCAAAGCCATATACTTGTTGACGTATTCATAGTTTAAAAATTGGATGTTCATAGAAAAATTCGAACAAGTGAAGCTGGACAGTCAAATTTCAGAGATGTATCATCCGACATGACATGATATACTTTTTATGGTTTAGAAATCAGAAATCAGAAAAGTTTATTTTGTGACAATGAAAAAACAATAAAACAAGAAATATTAATATAGAAGTAGGTAAACAGGTACATTGTCACAAAAACCGACCCCAACTCAGCATGTAGACAAAAAGAAAACTTCAAAACATGCTCTGCACTGTGGTCACATTATCTTTTTGATTTGAAAACTGTTGACGGGGTTTTTACTTTTATGCTTCTATCAATACTTCACACAGGGCGACTTAAAATAAGCAGCTGAACATGTTAAGGCAGTTTTTAGAATTTTTGAACTTTGTTTGTTTGTTCACGCACATCTCCTAAACCCCTGGAAGAAAATGCAGACGGATTTAAATGCTGTTTTCACGAATATGCTTAGCTATGATCAGATTGAAGTATAAGCTATGTTATTTTGCGCAAGGGCTGCATTAAGGGAAGAAAAAAGGATTGAAGATTTATATGAAAATCTACGCGTACGAAGTCGCGGGCAAAAAAACTAGTAATAATAATAAATTTATTTATTTCTTACCAAAATTTGCAGCTTATGCTATCTTATAACATTATATTAGATTATTAAGTAAAAAATTCATGCAAGATGATGATTAATTTGATGTATCCAGACCTACATTATAATATTATTAAGATACTAGTTTTTTTGCCCGCGACTTCGTACGCGTAGATTTTCATATAAACCTTCAATCCTTTTTTCTTCCCTTAATCTGGCCTTGCGCAAAATAACATAGCCTATACTTCAATCTGGTCATAGCTAAGCATATTCGTGAAAACCGCATTTAAATTCGTCCGCATTTTCTTAGCCGCCTTAGTTGTCGCGTCGGTGTAGGAGATGTGCGTGAACAAACAAACAAAAATTCTAAAAACTGCCTTAACATGTTCAGCTGCTTATTTTAAGTCGCCCTGTGTGAAGTATTGATAGAAGCATAAAAGTAATAAATAACACCGTCAACAGTTTTCAAATCAAAAAGATAATGTAACCACAGTGCAGAGCATGTTTTGAAATTTTCTTTTTGTCTAAACCATTAAAAGTATATCATGTCATGTCGGGATGATATACATCTCTGAAATTTGACTGTCCAGTTTCGCTGGCCACGGAACCCTGACATAATGCTTGTCTTAACACGCTCTTGGCTAGTTATTTCTTATTTCGCGTGCATTTGTATGTATACCTTGATTAAAAAGCCATGAAATGGAACTCTATTTATCTGTTAAAATATCACAGTAAAATAAAATTATTTCTATATTCTTATTCTTATTGCAAATATACACTGTATTCTTCTAAAAGCTAAGTTTATATACCCTGCATAAAGGGTGCAGCAATGACTTATGTAGTGGCTGTTCACAAAACCAGACCACAGACATAAACATATAAATTTAAGTATAGTTAAATCTATTACATAAATATTGTATCTACTATTCAAACTTAACCTAAGGTAAAGTAATTTTACAAAACAAAAAAAAACATACTTAGTGTGATAGGTTACTTAATTATATATGAGATGATACAAAACTTATGACGCGACTTTCTTAACTATTTATATATCGATATTTATTTTCTAATTATAATTTTCGCGGGACTGAATTAAAATAGGATGCGGTATATTTTGTGTTATAAATGCTAACATAGAATAAAACCAAGAGAATGTAATACTCCTACTCCATGCACTGGAATGAATCACCAAAGAGGTTGTAAGGCCTATAACATGCTTGATCTACACGTTCATTCATCTAAGAAGGTTAAGGAACCTTCTTTAAATTTAAACTGATTAACCGAATGACAGTTGACAGTTTCGTAATTTTAATGGCTATGTCAATAACATTCTCTTTACTTTGGATCTCCTTGCTTGAGGCGTGTGAGATGACGATCCTCATATTACGTTTCGGGTAACGAAGAAATAAATCATTGATTTTTATTTTCGTTTATGTAAAAAAAAAAGAATTAAAATAAATTATATAAGATAGCCTATGTTTTAATCTGGTAATTTCTAAGCATATTCGTGAAAACCGCATTTAAATCCGTCCAGTGGTTTAGGAGATGTGCGCGGACAAACAAACAGACAAAAATTCTAAAAACTGTCCTATCGTGTTCAGCTGCTTATTTTAAGACGACCTGTGTGATTTTTTTTTTGTTATCTCGCAATTACAGATTTTTTTATCTCTACGTTTTTATTATATGTAATAGATAATAGATGTAATAGATTATCTTTATATACAATTTTGTAGAAGAGACTTTTGTAGAGAGTCTGGAGAAGTCAGACTTGTATAACTATGGAGTTATTAATAAAGTATTTTATTGTATTGCAATCTTACTTTAAACCAAAATTATCGACAATAAGATGCAAAACATGATATAGTAAATACGTAATGATATAGTCACGTTAAAATGTAAGCAAAGCTGACCAAGTAGTGTACTTGACAAATATCCATCGCTGATTGAAGATGCAGAGATAGATTGTCCAGATACCAAAGAGTAAAACATTAAGTAGATATGTTTATATTTACGTAAAAGTCTTACGTAATCGTAATGAGCTGGATATTTTATCTAAGATGCGACGGTAATTCATATCGGAACAGTTGCTATCACTGTACTAAGCACTGGTTCGGTTCTAAGTACCAGGCTTGGAGCATTGGAGTCTATTGAGAAACGTGCTTCATCTCACGTTTCAAGGCTCATCAGCATATAATTCGTAGTTTAGACTAAGCTTCTTAGTCTTGAGCATCGGCACAAAGTTGATAGTCTATCGGTTTTTTATCGGATACATTTCGGTCGGAGTGTGTGTATCGGATTTGCATGATCTAATTCCTTCCTGTCCTTTTATCTATCGGACTGCCAGAGTGAGAACGAAAAATTGATTGATATTCAGAAAACCCGTACGAAGCGTTTTGATTTTACTTTTATTGTGTTCCTAATAGTTACACCCTGGGTGTCTTCAAATCGCAAGTGAATCGGTTTCTTCTAGGCAAGCGTACTCCATCGTAGACCGCATCATCACTAACATCGGGCGAGTTGGCGGTCAATCGCAAGCTAGAACAAATATTCCATTACGTTCATAACGTTGGCGTCCCTGAGGATGTGGATTAGGTTTGCACTCACGCAATATTTAGTTAACATTGCGTGAGTGTTAAGATAAACTTTGTTAGTTCCTATGGATGTCCGTTCGGAAGCCGAGTTATCAGAACAGCAATGACCCTTTGTGATATCATTTAGCTTTTGCACTGATTTATCTGTGTGGAAGCAGGAAGGAAACTGCGATTGGTGTTACTATAGGTTTTTTGCTTGCCGACCTCTCCTTCATGATGTGTAAGAGGGAAAATGCTCCCCGCTTGTTGTTGTCACGTATGACCTGTTAAGACCACGCTCAGCTTATGAGCTTTCTCCTTTGCACATATTTTAAGATAAAAATCAGTGAATGAGATTAAAAAAAATCTATTGGTCATTATCTTTAGATTAACACTGCAAATGTTATCACAATAATCACACTAATATCATATATGTGAAAGTTTGGATGGATGGATGGATGGATGGATAGATGGATGTATGGATGGATGGATGTTTGTAACTAAAATGTGCGCAAATCTTTGATTTGCTGATCGGTAGTCTTCTGTCAGTCAGACGTTACGGCACCCAGTTCTATCCTCAGTCTTGCATCAATCACTTATTTAGTCTAGACTATATACTATATAATATTATAAAGAGGAAAGATTTGATTGTTTGTTTGTTTGCATTGAATAGGCTCCGAAACTACTGAACTGATTTGAAAAAATCTTTCACTGTTGGGAAGTACACTATCCCCGGGTGACATAGGCTATATTATATTTTGTAGCGAGGCCGAAGGCCGAGCTTACACCCGTGCGAAGCCGGGGCGGGCGGCTAGTACTTACACCCTTGCGAAGCCGGGGCGGACGGCTAGTACTTAACCCGTGCGAAGCCGGGGCGGACGGCTAGTACTTACACCCGTGCGAAGCCGGGGCGGGCGACTAGTACTTACACCCGTGCGAAGCCGAGGCGGACGGCTAGTACTTACACCCGTGCGAAGCCGGGGCGGGCGACTAGTACTTACACCCGTGCGAAGCCGGGGCGGACGGCTAGTACTTACACCCGTGCGAAGCCGGGGCGGATGGCTAGTACTTACACCCGTGCGAAGCCGGGGCGGGCGACTAGTACTTACACCCGTGCGAAGCCGGGGCGGACGGCTAGTACTTACACCCGTGCGAAGCCGGGGCGGACGGCTAGTACTTAAATATATCATGTCCAGGTTCGATGCCATATCTCAACAACGGTGAAGGAAAACATCGTAAGGAAACCACCAGTAGGTATGTCCAAGAATCTCCAAAGTTCAAAAAGACACAATGACATTCTCCAACACGCACTGGGTCAACATGGTGGATAAGAGTCTATCTCTCTCTCACTCTTTCTTCTCTTTTCCTTCTCAAGCCTTCTCAGAGAGAGAGAGAGCTCTCTCAGAGAGAGAGAGAGAGCTCTCTGAGAAGGCCTGTGTCTCAACAGTGGGAACATGATATGCGGATAATGATGATGAGTTGCAGTCTGCATTGTGATATTACTAACGCATCTCGGCATTTCACATCAGAGTCTTATCTATTAATAAACTTACACATTGTTATTCACTCCACAGAAGGCCAGAGCATGACCTAGACGTCCTAGGACAAGTATAAATACTGTAGGTATAAATACTAGGTATATACTACTTACTCTTACAAGTAGGAAATGCAGCGCGGAAACGATTTCAAGGTTGTATGCATGTGGAAAACAGATGTTAGTAATTATGTCTATTATTGGCCAGATAAAGGATTCTCGATGTTGACAAAGCAATAAGGATAACCGAGGGTCTTGATGATGCAGTAGACGTGGTTACATAATACAACTCATGAATAATCTACCTACATCATCAGTTTTAATAATCCATCTACCTATATAAAAACGCATCTCGTGGCTTAAAAATCTCTGGACGTAGTCCAACCTGAATTAGAAATACACAAGATCCCTATTTCGTGTACCTGTGTCAAAAGTTTGATGTCGAAAAATACACCCCTTTCAAAACGACGAATTTATTTGAAACTGCACACTTATCAAGGACCGATAACAATGTAATAATTTAAATAGTTTGTCCCACTGTATTATCCTTATCTTTAAGATTAGCGATTTTAAAGCGTGTTTTTTTTAGTTTTTTAAACTGTGTGAATTATTTGTTTTATAATTTTCGTTACTAAATTAGATTATAAGTAATGGAAATAATAAAAATTGAAAAGTTTTCCGGAATGACTTTCGACTATAGGACGGCCGCACACTGCACAGCCCTGGCAGACTCCGCACTTTAGGTATGAAGCTACAAGTAGTCGTCTTGTATAACTTGCCGTGCTCGCTGCCGCGCGATAGACAGAGATAACGCGACAGAGTTTTTTTTTCAAGGCAAGCGTGGTCCATCGTAGGCCGCATCATCGCTTAACATCAGGCGAGTTAGCGGCCAAGCGCAAGCCTATTTTACAATAAAAAAAAAAATTAATTAGGTACGCGATAGACAGAGAGGAAACTTCTAGGTTAATATAGCAGTAGGTAGTTAGCGCTCGCACGTCCTGAATTGCACTTTATTGTGTAGTAGCAAGAGTCGCTACTTATTTAAATGATTTTGCGGAGTGAATCTTCTGTATTTGTACTTATTTGTATTCTGTGATATAACTCAGATAACTCTCGCAACGCTACAGGGGATGCTGAAAGACGGGGAGCTCACTCTCGCGATCCATTTCCTTTTGTCGTATTTCCCGCACATCCTGTAGTATTGCGGGTGATTTCTGAGTAATGCGGCCGGCCTATAGTTATTTCAACAATACACCAGAATTCAAAATCTTTTTGTACTCGACTAAATGAAAAGGTTGCAATGCAATTATTAGTAACGTTGTTTGTACCAACTACCTCCCGTATGTACTGTATCTACCAACTGCAGTCAATGTGTTATCGTACTTATCAATCTCAACTATATATTTAGCAATACAACTGCCTACGGTCAGCAAAAACATGCAGTTTAAGATTATACTAGATATTAGATTTACCTACTCGTTCTACCTACCTAGTACTAGATTTACCTGTCGTTCAGTGTGGAGTGCTAAGGGGGTGGCCTATGTCCAGCAGTGGACGTCTTCTGGCTGATTGTGATGATGTGGTGAACGAAGCTGACGCTACACCCGGACATCGAGAGCTCTATGCACAATCTTATCACGGTAAATGTCCCGTTCATAATCATAAAACTATAGTGAACAACTTTCAAATTAAAAAAAAGAAGCATCAAAATCGGATCACCCAGTCGAAAGTTCTGATGTAACAAACATAAAAAATAAAATAAAAATAAAAACTGTCGAATTGAGAACCTCCTCCTTTTTGGAAGTCAGTTAAAAATCTAAATGAAGTATTAGATAGATAGATAGAAACTCTTTATTGTGTACACCAGAAATAAAAATTACATACAGATAGAAACCACTTACGAGCTAGTGCCACAAGTGCGACTTATCGGTAAAAGCGATCTCTTCCAGGCAACCACTGGAAAGAATTTGCGTAACGGGATCGACGGGGGATGATAGTGCGGCTGCAACCTCCTTAACGCCGCTTCGCCGGCCTCCCCGGTCGCGCGCTGCCCGGCGATAAAAAGAAGAAGTTTATGACGGAAAAAGTCACTCAAAAAGGATCTCGAAGAAATAATTTTCTTGTGCATTAAGTTTTCCAATAATTTAATTATTCAGTCCTTAAAGTTATATGATTATTTACGGGATATTTACCGTGGTAAGGTTGTGGAAGGAGCTCCCGATATTTCGGCGCAGTTACATGCACCATGTTCACGGGAAGACTGAACAACAGTGTTTATTCAGTCCTTATTAAATTAATCAGCTCTCAAACCCAAAATAACTTTCATTTAATATCCCTCCGTTAAATAAATACTACCAAAGTTAGATAGTTATAGTTAACTAAATAATTGAATGAAGAAGTAGTTTCCTGTAAAACAAGTTGTGGTTTTGGTTATAGAATTCGTTTGTCTGCTATCGTTACTGCGGGTTACCAAATGTGTGCTGAGGGCGCGGCCGCGCGTGCGAGATCCGTGTGTGCTGACCCCAGATACCTAGCTACTTACCACACGCATACTAGTTGCACCTACAACTGGTTTACAACCGACTGCCGCAAGACGTTAGAGAAGCGCCCTCAAGGGGATAAAGAAAGGGCCGTTAGTGGCCCTCAGTCCATAATGATGGGGTCTGAGGCACAGAATTTAGGTCTCCAGTTTTTTACACAATGCTACGTACATATAAAACTTCGCGCATTCTTCATAATATTAATTACAGTCACAAATGTATGTGTGACTTACGATGGCATTATGAAGAAAAATAGTAGTTAGGTCTCAGGACCCTGACTTAACATCAACAAGATAATTAGCATTAGGTACTTATTCACTAGGTACGAGTATATTAAAAGATGTGTTAGTTACAGTGTAAGAACCAAACATAATATAACTAAGTATAAATATATTCAGTAATATAAATTATAATAAATAAATATTCCATATTTTTATATGGGACATTATTTCACACATGGTCATTTGACCCTAAACTAAGCAAAGCTTGTAATATGGCTGCCAGAGACTGATATACGTACATATAATAAATTATTAAATACATACTTAAATAGATATTAACACAGATATAGAACAAACACAAATGTTCATCACACAAATGTTTGTCCTAGCTGGGAATCTAACCCACGCCCCCAAGCGCAGACGGCAGGTTCACTACCAACTAAGCTAACGGGGCTGTCGAATATGTTTAGTTACAACGGGGAATGTTCTGAAGAACCCCAGCCCCAGCCGTCACTGCCTGACAGTTCATCCACATATCATACATCTGTGGAAATCGCACACTGCGTATTTTATGCGATCTTTTTTGCCTCACACCTGCAATATGTGGAATCTCTGCTGTGGCATTTCCGAGTAACTATAACATGAGGTTCTTCAAAAGTGCTGTTAATAGAGTCTTTAAGGGTCGGCAACGTATCTGTGATGCCCCTGGTGTTACCATCCATATATCCATATGATCCATAGGCGACGGTGATCGCTTAATATCAGGCGGTCCGTTAGATTGTTTACTACCTATGGCATAAAAATTGTTATTTTGAGTCTGGCCTACAAAATTTAATGAATGGCACTTTATAAAATCCTGTCTGACACCCTTGCTCTATGTGAAGTCTTTGAAATGAACATAAAGTGAAGCAAACTCCACTTTACAACATTTCGGAATGTTTTGTCAACATCTCCACAAGTCTGCCGTCGTAGACGCTAACTACAGCACTTTATTGCATCCTCATATAAAACGAAATTAATTCCAGAGATTAGACCGTCTCATTTCGCATTATAGTATAAACAATGCGACCTGTCAGGATGTTTGTAGCAACCCTGACACTGTTGGAGCCACGCCAGGTCGCGCACTTGTATTATTTTGACTAGACTGCAAAATGAGACAGCACATGGCTTTACATTAATTAAACAAATGCAGTTCGTTATGCAATTAAAGTTTTCAGGGTTTCATACTATTTATATGAGGCATGTTTGTGTTTGTGAATTAATTTCAAGATAAGTCTTATAAATTGTAAATGTCATCTTACGCCCATTTTCATGTCACCACGAGCAAGGCGACGCATAACTAAGAGACTCCTGCGTAATTTTCTGTTACACCAATGTATTTTTAGTAGGTGAATGACTCCTAAGCTAAGAGATGCCTGAGTTTTTGACAGTTACCTATTATTTTGATGTGAGTGAGTGAGCACAGCGCAGGCTGTCATTCCCAAGGACTTTGAACTCCTAAGCACCTAAACAACAACGTTTTAAGGCCTTAAAACGTCCTACTCTGCTTAGAAAGAAATATAAAAATATAGGTAAAAACTTACCGAACCAATTTTTGTAAGTTGCGCTTGTTTGTAATTTTTATTTCTGGTCTACACAATAAAGAGTTTCCATTTATCTATCTATCTTGTACCTAGACATACGAATATCTACAGTTTCTCATGTAAAGTGAATTTATACAATTATTTTTGAGAAACAAACGTCTTAAACCATAAATCTTGTAAATGCCAAAGTTCACAGGCATGGTGTCGAAGTTAATCATCCATACTTTTATTTATTTACCGACGAACTTCAATGTCAATACGGTTGGATTTGCATACAATTAAGGTGTGGTGAGGTGAGCCGTGCTTCGTAGGTGCAGCAACACTGCTGGAGGGAGGTAGAAAGCTGCCATGGTGTTGCCATCGTTTCAGCTAAATATATTCAACCCATAACTAACATGCTCGCACATTGCATGAAGTGCAATTTAGTCAAAATAACGTCCATAAATGTCACATTTCCGTTCCTGGACTTTATTCACTAACTATAATTATCAAAAAACTAACAACTTTTGAAAAGCAACGTTCAAGATTGTTTAAACTCTTTATTTGTTCATGATTCCAAATGCTTATATGGATTCATGACCTTCACCGTTGTTGTGCGATGACAACAAAACTGCACATAATTTAAGTATTAAATAAGTGATCAGTGCAGGACCGGAAATCGAACTGGGTGCCGTCAAATTATAAAGCGCACATGAACTCCATTACGTATGTTATGAGCCTCTCATCCTGTCGAACAAATTACTACCAACATTCACCAATGTATCGAATGTCTTCCTCTTATCATAACATTTGTAACAATTTAGATATTTTCAATACTACATCAAGCAAAATCAAAAAACATTGTAATTCCTATCTTTAATTTAAGTTTAGTGTATTATAGGTATTATTAGTATTATATTCATTTTCGTGCATGCAGTGTTCACTTCTAGGAGGTCGTGCATTGCCATATTTAAATGTACCTACTTAAGAAAATGTAAAAAAAAAAAAAACATCGCCCAGGTATGATAGTTAAATCAGTTTAACGCGATAAAGGGTTGTCGCAGTACAATGTGCATCAGGTTAGTTTACGACACGTGTGTGTGCTTGCACAACGGTCGCTCGTGCTGCTAGTGACGCCCTGAGACTTCATAACTTAAATACATTTTCTTTCAAGTTAAACTCACAACCATGTGACTGCGAAGCAAAATTATAAGTTTTTGCTTACGCTATGTGAAGTAGTTTGTTCATAAAAGACACGTTGCATCTTATTTATATTTTTATCAATATCTATTTCTTTCTCTCTTTTCCTTTCTCTATACCTGGATATCATTTCAAACCAAATACTCTAACATTACATATTAACAAAATATTGGATATGAAGACTTGGGCGTTAATGAGTATTACATATGATCATTGAGAAGGACATGCGGGCCGTAATCTAGTTTGAGTCTAAAAAGCTCTGGGCGCCAGGAGGCTACACCTGAAAGTTAGAAAATGAATAGCTGTGCGAAAAGACGATAATGTAAACACGTAGATTAAACGATTCAAGCATTTCAAGAGCCTTATTTTTGCTCGTTTTTGCTCGGCTAGCATTGAGTTGTTTGTCATTGTCAGAATTACAATAATTGTCATTGGAAATTCTAGTATGGTAAGTCAAGACCTGTCTCGAGTCGGACGTTTTAGTTTCTTAGTCTCTTATAAGCAGTAGTATAAACCAGACACAAATAATGTACCTACTGAACCTGAAATTTAGTAAATTATATAGCTAATACAAATTGTTCAAAAACTTGTTCGATAGTTTTAATAAAGTATCGATAATATTGAGTGCACATTGCACATCACTAGCGACCAGATTGCAGGGCGCGGCTGTTCGCCTTGCGTACTCACACATGCCACTTCGTGTGAACTTACTAATACGGTTTGCAAAAAAAGCCTTCGAAAAAAGCTATTAAAATTAATGTGATAATAATAATTATGATTACGACAAGACATTAAATGGTCTGCAAATTAAATTGTTTTTGCTAACTGTAACGAGAAGGGAATCGTAACGTTACTACAGAATTCATTGATATTGTATTTTCAACCGACTTCAAAAAGAAGGTTCTCAATTCAACTGTATTGCTTATTAAATAGAAAACATATTATTACATAGTATTTTTAAAGTTCCGTAGCCCGACGAGGAACCTTTATAACTTCGTTCTGCCCGTCTGTCTGTCTGTCTGTCCGTCCGAATTTTTTAGAACCTTCTAACTTCTATAATTATTAAGATAAGTGCATGAAACTTTGCAAAATGACAGTTGTAATATAGATTTAAATTTTAAAAGAATTAAAAATATATAATATTGCATTATAGGGGTGGCTCTCCTACATGTGAAATGGGGATGTTTTTTTTTCACTACTCTTCATGTGGTATATCGTTGACAAGGTCTTCTAAAATAAAAGTAAGGTTTGATAAATCACTTTTTTATAAAATCTATACTTTGCGAAATATGGCCTGCCAGTGGCAAAAAGTTGGTCCCCCCTACATTTCGAAACTATAAGACATAGAAACTTGTAATTTACAATACGGATAGATCATATTTTAAACCTTCATTCAAAATTATTTCAAACATTATCTGATCATGACTTTTTGAGTAACAGCGAAACAACTGTAATAAATTCAAGACTTTCTAGTTTAAAGGTCATTGACCTTTTTGTAAAGTTATCTTAATAAAGAATGTTGCTCAGTCAGCGTCCTCTATAGTTAAACCATAAAAAGTATATGCTATGTCGAGATGATAAATCTCTGAAATTAGGCTAAGTCCACAGACCTTCGTTCGTTCGATTTTTTCTATAACTATAAATTTCTGAACTGAAAATTATATGGCTTTGTTTACGGAACCCTACCACATGCGTGTCTCGACACGCTCTTGTCCAGTTTTTATTTATTTTATTTATATCTCGAGGATTTAATTTATTTATTGAGAAGTGTATTTTTTTTATCTTTCAAAATACTTTGTATTTTAAATCCTTAGAAGATATGCTTTAACCTGGTATGTGAATCCAGTTTACTTTTCTATCTGTACAAACAAACCGATGATAATATATCAAACTGACTCGTAGATAGACTGGAAGCCGATTGCAATATCTATGCCTACACGCTGCGCCCGCGCCGGTCGATATGTGTGCTTGCATAACTCTTCAATCGGTGGGTAACTGTGTCTGTATGTTAGAATGTGACATGTGTTGTAGACAATAGTACAGTCAGAATAGTAAAGAGAGCTTTGCTTAACTGAACTCGTAGAGTACACAGTAAACGGGAAAAATATTTCTTAATTTATAGGTTTGAAATTGAATTGAAGTTTGTAATTAAAACAAAATTGGTACAAAGACGTGACTCCTGATCATTCACGACCTTACTTAGAAAAGTTATTGACTGCTCTATCAACTTTTCGCTGACGAAAATTGTCACGAGTGAAAGCGAGACAAAATATATTTTTTAAAGTAAAAACATTGTTTAGTCACTCTATTATACCACAAAAAAGCATTTTACAAGCTTTAGCGAAGAAAATGACGTAATCCACAATCTTGAAGCAGCGGCCATATTGAATTTAATGTGATGTAACTTCTCTTTATCGGTTTTTACTCTTCAAGTCCATTCATTTGATACCAACATTAACAAGGTAGAAAAAAAAAAATTACACCATTAGCCATGTTGTGGCAGCGGCCATTTTGAAAATATTATAAGTTCCTATATTGTATTGTCACCAAAACTAAAGGTAGGTATGCCACAACTGATAAGGGTTATTATGTGATACCTACCTCAAACATGCTACCTAAGTATGTGAATTTCATAATATGCAATAATTTATAGAGTATGCAATATATCAGCAAAATCGGTAATTCAGCTTGCAAGATTTGACCCAAACAAAACAAAAGTTAAATAAAAGCCAGAAAAATCTTTAGGTTCATCAAAGATATGCACCATAATTGTTATGCAGAGAGCATTTAGAAGAACTGAAGAGAAGAAAACTATGAAGCGCAAATGGTTACTAATATTTTATATATTTGCATATTTTTTTTAAACTGACGTGATTGTCAGGCATGTCCGAAAGCCCTGGATGAGTCGCACAGAACCGGAGAGGATGGCATGAACGAGAGGAGGGCTATACCCGCAGTGGTCAGAGACAGGCTGAATAGATACATGTAGAGAAATATACGTAGGTATGTAGAGTAGAGAGCGAGTGAGTAAGGGAGTGTATGTAGAGAAATATACAGAACATTGAAAATTTGAGTAGTTATTAAGAGCAATGCTGCAGTTAGTTTACCATATAAATATGTAAATTGGTCATACACTTTAGATTACTTTAGATTCAGAGCCTATATATCGTGCTATCAGGTGTTTAAAAGGTCTTATAAGATTTTAGCGCAGCCATTTAACACGGTTTTAGTAATTATACTTATTTTGAATAAATTTCTGATTAGAATAATCTATAGATAAAACCGATGACGCGGTCGAAGATATAGCACACTATTCGTCTAAAACCGACTGTGAAATGCTGATGTTGTGCATAAAAACGAGATCCAGATATGCATCAAAGGTTGGAAACAGATCGGAGACACCTTTTTTATTGCCAGTGTAAAACCTTCCCAAGATACCTGTCTACTTTGGGGTGCAACCAAGTTTTGTGAGATATCACCATAACACCGACCAGCTGGCCTTTTTTTCTTCGTTATTTTATGGATATCTGCAGGCCATGCATGGGCCAGGGAAAAATTGTCTTTCCACCGTTTTTATCCGCGCGTAGACGCAACAGAGCTAGAATATGGGGATACGTTTGTCTCTTTCTAGCGGGATAAAAACGGTGAAAAGACAATCTGTCCACACCCGATCCGACTGCTCCTGGCAACAGGAAATATTCAGTTTTTGGTATAGGCGCCGGTTACCACAGGCACACACACACACAACGATCCCGCCGGCGGGATCGGAGACCCCCAGGATCTGTTAGAAGATCGGTTAGATTCTCTCCAAATAATCATTCAGTTCAACAACCTACTAGGGCCCCAGGGCACACCCCTTCTGGGGTGCCAGGGCAAGTCTAATCCCCCACTCCCGGCGACGGTCCAAGCCGAGGCTCGTACCTCCGAGGTGCCCTTGCGCTTGTCGCCCAAAATCTAAACCATGTTGGCCCAACGCCCTCGGCGTTCACCAACTAGTCCGGTCAAGCTGTAGAGGCCGCAAGGCCAACAGCAATAAGTCACATTAGAAAAAAAAAAAAAACTGTCCACAGTCCACAGTCTTCCCGTGAACATGGTGCATGTAACTGCGCCGAAATATCGGGAGCTCCTTCCACAACCTTACCACGGTAAATATCCCGTAAATAATCATATAACTTTAGTGAACAACCGTGATAGTTTAAAACAGTGTTTAATCTGTCCACAGTCCGTGATAGGCCTGCTGGGGGAGAGATGTGACCAGCCTATCCACTAAAAACCCTGGGGTGTTTTGTTAACACAATCATCCGCGGCCTCGACAGCACAACATTTTATCCGATATTTATTACGCGACAAACCTATAATGTAGATACATCTGTCCCATTTTCTTTGGGACATAATATACATAAGTGTATAAAATGTTAGCGTTCCTCTCATGCCTGCTGTGCATGGGCTGTCTCCGTGCTGAGGGCCATAGAATCTCTAGAATGCACTCAGGCGCGGATCCAGCCCTCAAAAAAGGTTGTGGTCACAGGCAGCAGGCACATCAAAATCGGGCAAGTGCGAGTCAGCGTATGAACCTTGCTCGTGCACGATCGATATAGTGCATTCCTACAAAAGAAATGTTTATAAAAAATTATATGACGGCCTGACCAAGATTTTGTACAGTGTATCGTAGTTTCACGCGGGTAAAGCTGTGGGGCATCACAAGTCACGTGTTAAGGTTGTGGGCATGCCCATCGTGCCCACAACGGTAGATCCGCGCCTGAATGCACTGGGGGCTTTTCACGCTGCGGTGAATCTCTTAGGTACTAAGCAGCTTGCTTCAATGTGTGATTCCTTTAAACTCTACCTAATAGGTCTATGTTCTAAATAAAAGCACAAGTAAAGTAAACATGCAAGTAAGTAGGTGGGTACACATAGTTAGGTATTGTAATCCAATGAAGGGTTGCTTCCTCGTGAGCACGTGCCTTTACACGGTAATCTTGTTGTTTATTCTAGTGTTTACATTTGTAGATTACCCCTTACATCATCATACAGTCAACTTTGATAACTTTGCGCTTACCATCTGACAAAGGATGTTTGTTTTGTCACTAAATATTACGATGCAAATTCATAACTTTTTCGTTTTGCCCCTAAACATTAACAGAAATTGCTCAACGCGGCTAAAGAAGTTTTCACTTAATTATTTTTAACCGACTTCCAAAAAGGAGGAGATTCTCAATTCGACTGTTTGTTACCTGATGTTTCTTTTTTATTTGAAAGCTGGTGCTTCCCGTTTGGTCTCATTTCAATATAATCCAGTTCTGATATTTTTATGAAGTCGTGATTTTATATTACATTACATAAGGTAGTACTCGTGTGATTTAATTTTACTGTACCCGTTTGCAGTTAACATTGAAATGTAAAAATGTCACGTCAGTACGTATGTGTGTAGGTATGTGGGTGCACTCGAACGTACAAGGAGATCAATGCCATATAAATACTATCGCTGTCTTTTGAATATATTAATATTATCACAGACATTATGTATTTATTAGCTATTTACCGTTTTCTAGCATTTTTTCCGCACTCTGTCAATATTTATAATTATTATCTTTAATAATTGGCCGAGAAAGGTAGACACGCATAATTATGGTAGGATTCCGTTGCCAAAGTCATATAATTGTATTGTGGGTCACATTAATAGTTCAGAAATTGGAGGTTATAGAAAAAATCTAATGAACGTAGCTCGGTGGACTTAGCCAAATTTCAGAGATGTATCAGACATCATATGGAGTACTGCTCCCATCTTTAGAATGGAGCACCCAAGTATTAGCTTTAGCCACTTGATCAGTGGCGTCGGTAGCTAGATAACCAAAGGCCCTGGTGCAAAAAAATGGGGCCCTACCTAAACTGGATTAGGATTTATCAAGTAAAAATATAAATAACTTAAAGGTACAAAGCTACTTTATCATCAGCTCTGTATTGTTCTCAAAGCTACTTACTACAAGTATGTGTTTGATTAAGGGCAAAAAATTCAGTTTGAGGTTTGCTAATCAGGGCCCCGGTGCACGGCACCGCCTAATAGCCCTCCGATAGCTACGCCACTGCACTTGATGCATTTCAGCGTAGAGCTGTCAGAATTGTCGACGATTCCATGCTCACTGAACACCTAGAGCCGCTCAGCATGCGCAGAGACGTTGGATGTCTTTGTGTATTTTATTGTATTATTATGTCAACGGGTAATGTTCTCAAGAACTGTTCGATCTAATGCCAGCATCGCGATTTTATCATCGCACAAGCCACCACTACCTGAAAGCTCATCCACATATCATAGATCGTGGAAAATCGCACATTGTGCGTTTTACGCGTTCTTTTTGCCTCACACCTGCCATTTGTGGAATGAGCTCCCTCCTGCTGCATTTCCAAGTAGCTATAATATGGGGTTCTTCAAAAGAGCTGTTAACAGAGTATTTAAGGGTCGGTAACATATCTGTGATGCCCCTGGTGTTGCAGGTATCCATAGGCGATGGTGATCGCTTACCATCAGGCGGCCCATCTGCTTGTTTGCCACTCATAGCATAAAAAATAAGGGAACTTATAAGGGTTGCTTGTAGTAATATGGAACCATAGAAATGTATAAATTGTACGAACGAGATAGAGTTGGTGCTTACACCCTTTCTTGGCATAGCAGAGAAACAGTTTATACCAGACATGACAATTATACAGAACAAGAAAAACATAAGACTAGTTCAACAACAGACGGCCTTTTCGCTATAAGCGATCTCTTCCAGGCAATGAAAAGAAAACGGTTACAACTTGCAATTTTAATGGAAGTTTACCACACATAATTATGTAGGTACGTATAAGCTTTCGTATTAATATCATTTAACAGATAATGTTTTAGCATAATAACATAATCAGCCTTTTAATAGTCCACTGCTGGACTTAGGCCTACCCCCGAAAGGGTGATTGGGCCATATCCACCACGCTGGCCCAGTTGTGGATTGGTGAATACACATAATTTTTTTCTCAGATTCGTTTCCTCACGATGTTTTCCTTTGCTGAAAAGCCAGTGGTATAAAAATGTGTAATAATGCTTTATTTTCCCTACATTTAAGACATCTCGTTAATACTAATTAAGGTACGCCAAAGGTCACTGAGCAGAAAACGTGCGATGGGTATTATGTATATTCATAATGGACGTTTCATTAATGACGTTAAAAAATATGCAAACAACAAACAAATTACTTGGCAGTACCTATTAATCATAGTGATGTTTTTATTCGATATTCTTTACTTGAGTGTGTTAATTTTATGTGGCCGTGTTATTACCGCAGAATGATGGCCAACATTTATGTGGCCGTGTTATTACCGCAGAACGATGGCCAACATTTAAAAAAAGTAACCTTCATAAATTTTTGAAAAAAAAAATCTCATATGTGATCTAACGTAGGTACTAAGCATATTTTTATTTTTAATAGTATCTTAAAAACACTAATTGTTCAAGTTTGTTTTTAAAGAAAATGTCAATAAACGCTATACAATACACGGTCCTTAAATACTGGCCTTTTGGAAAAACTGAAGAGACAACGGGCAATGGCTATGCTTGGAGTGTTTTTGCGCGATAGAATCTCCGGAACGTTTCCGGAATTCACCGAAGAACCAGTCACTGATATAGCTATTAAAATTTGCAGGTTGAAGTGGCAATGGGCAGTCCACATCGCTCGAAGAACTGATGACCGATGGGGAAGAAAGGTTCTTGAGTGGAGACCGCGAACCGGAAGACGCAGCGTAGGTAGGCCTCCCACTAGATGGACCGACATTGTTAGAGTCGCAGGCATCCAGTGGATGCAGATGGCAGGCTGTCGTTCAGTGTGGAGGTCTAAGGGGGAGGCCTATGTTCAGCAGTGGACGTCTTTTGGACGATGATGATGACATATGCACGTTCTTTTGTCGCAAAACGCATTAAAAAGTTACCGTCTCCATTGCATCACTTCATCGTGGATAAAACATTGCAAAAAAATGTACTTTTTATACGGCTTATATGGCTTTTATCGTATTTTTGTCTGTAAATTCGTGATTTTATAGTTAATCAAATTTTAGAGACAAGACATGAAATCAAAATAATTATTACAATTAGTAAGATAAAGGTTACTTTTTTTTGGAAATACAAAATTATACAAGCTTGAAAATAAAATGAATAAAGGTAAGATAACAATTAATTTGATATTAAATGTTGTGTTCAAATATAAACATATAAAAGCACTTATAGCCATCAATAAATAATATTTGCTAAAACTCTACCACCCATTAGCTCACATGCACCGAGCCCAAAATTCCAACTGACAAATTAATTGCACTAGATACGATCCAATATATCAATCTATGTTCATGTCAATATGCATCTCAGTGGAATAACGGCATAACTCGTGTCACGTGCAAACTGCTCTATATGTTACAATTTGAGAGCGCGGGCGTTTTGTTTGTCGCTAGTTTTATTATACTACTATTTCGTTAAAAATCATATTACTATCATATTTATTTATAGTTAAGGGCTAATGATGTTTCAGCAGCGCCGGCCCTGGGATATAGCGGGAGGAGCGGTCGCTCTAGACGCTAAATAGAAAGAGGGGCTTAAATGTCAAAAGCAAAAAAAAAAAAAAAAAAATTAAGCGCTTCGGCCCTCGGGGCGGCAGGCTACACTTGCATTGCTAGTAACCAGCATTAAATTTTAATGTGGAAATAGCTTACATTCTGGATTAGCACATGGGCTACTTTTTATTCCGGAAAATGATCGATTCTAGTGCGATAGTTTTCAGAAATGAAAAGCTCTGAAAGACACCCTCACTCTACCCTGATCAAAGTCTAGGGCCGGCGCAGCGTTTCAGCACCATTTAGCATCATGGGAGCCTACTGAAATCTCCTAAGCATTATTTATTCAATCTTACAATCCATTCTGTATCATTCTATCTACTGTAAATAACCTGACATAATAGAAACATTTAAAAAAACTAAAAATTGTGTCTTAAAACTTTTGGTAAGTTTTTTGGCAAGAATTTCAGCAGATACTAATGCAATGATATAAATTTATATGGACTTCAGGTGCTGTCATCTAAATTATAAAAAACTGGCTAAGTACGAGTCGGACTCGCGCATGAAGCGTTCTCTACAATTATCTATAAAAACGGCAAAAAATCCGTTGTATGGGAGTCCGCTTAAATATTTATTTTAAAGTTATATAATTATTTACGGGATATTTACCGTGGTAAGGTTGTGGAAGGTCTTCCCGTGAACATGGTGCATGTAACTGCGCCGATATATCTTGAGCTCCTTCCACAACCTTACCACGGTAAATATCCCGTTAATAATCATATAACTGTAGTGAACAACCGTGATAGTTTAAAACAGTGTTTTAATATTTATTTTATTATGTTTTTTTGTATTTGTTGTTATAGCGGCAACAGAAATACATCATCTGTGAAAATTTCAACTATCTATCACGGTTCAGCCTGGTGACAGACGGACAGACAGATATACATACTGACAAACAGACAGACAGACAGACTGACTGACAAACAGACAGACAGACAGACCGACAAACAGACAGACAGGCAGGCAGACAGACAGACAGACAGACGGACAGAGGAGTCTTAGTAATAGGATCCGTTTTATCCTTTGGGTACGGAACCCTAAATATGACATCTGTGCCATAAAAAACTTAACATACGAGTGGTCTACCCACGTTCGTGAGTTGCAACAACCATTAAAAAAGCTGCAGTTACGACGTTGTTCATCTGAAATGTCTTATGCAAATAGCCAAAGCTTTTCGTCCACACGACGGATGAGTGTCGTGTCGTGTCGTGACCCGAACGTGTGTGAGACGTTAACGCACTGAAACAGTGTCAAGGTCTTCAACTGATTTTTAAATTCGTCGGATTGGACCTTATGCATTCGCAAAAGATTGACACCCTTGCCACAGTAAAAATAAATAAAAAATTGTTATATTTTTATTCAAAATTTGAGTTAGTTCACTGTGATAAGGTTGTATACCTTTTTCATGTGGTATATAAATCAATGCATTCGAGCCTTATAATTACAGTGGCAGATTTTATTTTCCAATATGTATTGTAGCGACAGGGTTAACCGGTGGGCAATGTTGAATTCTATCAGAATTAAAGGAAGTCGTTATTTATGAATTGAATTTGAGTAATTCGTGTTATATATTGTAATAATAAATGTTTTTAATGTTTATTTGTCAATATCAAAGTTTTTATTTATGTGCTGATTTCATTTTTTTATGCGGATGTCGTTTGGGCCGCTCGTTTGGCTGTTTTTATTAGCAATTCAAATGATGTTTTGATGAGCGAACCATGTGAGAATAATTACTAAAATAATACAAATGCTATTATGAGCAATGCGAAAAAACGTTTCATTATCATATTCTGTGTAAAACGTCTAGATCTTGATATAATCTTTATTAATATGGGTGTAGTTATTTCTGAACTCAACATTATCTCTAGATCTTCCCCAAGATAGGGTAACTTTAGGTCGGGAAATAATAATACAGTTCAACGATCGGAAGGAAAATTGTAAGCCGTTTTTGATGCTTTTTATTGAATAGATAGAGTAAATACACTTCAAGGAGTACCTTTAATTTAACTTGATTTAGCCCCGTTAGCTTAGTTGGTAGTGTACCTTCTGCGCTTGGGGGCGTGGGTTCGATTCCCACCTAGGACAAACATATATTGTGTTTGTTCTATGTCTGGGTGTTAATATCTATTTAAGTATGTATTTAAAATATAATATGTAGGTATATCAGCCTCTGGCAGCCATATTACAAGCTTTGCTTAGTTTGGGGCATCGACACTAGTTAAAATCATCCTTGGTTTGGGGTCAGATGACCGTGTGTGCAAAAATGTCCCATATTTTTTTTTAATATTATTTCAAATAAAGCGTATCAAAACCATAGGCTACGGAGATTACGACAGGAAAATCACAAGACACTTTATGGGCGACGTTTTATACGCGTATGCCTGGCAAACAATAATAATATGCAAACTTTTTTATTGTATAAAACTTTTTTTTACTATTACGCAATCCAAAACCAATAACAATTATTTACCCTGATAAAATAATAGAACGATGCATATATTGGCATAATATAAGACAATGTTTAATAGCCGAGATTACTGATAAGACAGGTGTGTGTAGGCAAGGATATCGGGTGAGCAGGGCGACACGATCGCTTGCCCCTGACCTTAATACAGCCCTGCGGCAATTTTGTATTTACCAAAATTATGCGGTCACGATTTAAATATTTGCTTTCAATATGTAGTTAAAATATTAATTTTAAACGCAGTTATTTTAATTATACCTAATTACTTACATTTTGCAGTTTATTTTTAAAAGCGACCTGGGGCCTTGCCCCTAGCTTCACTTTTGCGAGCCAACTTTTATTAGGTACCTGATAGGTACCTAAAATTAACCAACTCATTTAAGCTGCATCGTTTAAAAGCGTCTAACTTGAATGAACGTAAATCCGTTTTACTATGCGTGTGTGCGCGAAAATAGCAAAGCTTGGCGGCTATCAAATAACTACCGCTTTTCGTAGTTGATGGTACCGTTAAGACAAATAACACCTATGCGGGTCAACTTTTCGAGCTAGGGGTAAGGTCCCTGATCGTTTTACTTAACGAGTTCACAATACATAAGCACACAATCTAACAAGTAAGTATTATAGCTAAATATCTACTTTACATCAAAATCACTCTATTCCTTGTTCTAAAATTCTAAAGAAAGGAAAGCTTTTCAGAATGATAAAAAAGAAATAGTTCAATTGACAATATAACTGCATCTTTCTAACATTCATGGATCGACGCCGCTGTTATACTTGGCTAGCGTGATTTATAACTATTCCATCCACATAACATAAGCATGTACTTTTAATACAAAACTTTAGAGAAACCAGTGATTTTAATCATCATCAGACAGAAGACGTCCACTGCTTAACATAGGCCTCCCCCTTTAACTTCCACACTGAACGACAACCTGCCATCTGCATCCACTGGATGCCCGCGACTCTCACAACGTCGTCAGTCCATCTAGTGGGAGGCCTACCTACGCTGCGTCTTCCGGTTCGTGATTTTAATGGCACACCAAAAAAAAGATATTGCATGGTTTGGCCCTATTTTGAAGAAAAAAACGGGAAAATGGCGAAGCTAAACTAGAAGATATTCCGGTAATTTTCCAGTTTGACGCGTTTACCTGCCAATAAAGTATATCGATCAGTAGCTGATCATAGAAAAACAAATTAACCTTACTTTTTAATGGTAGTTTAATATTAAATAAATCATTGTCCTATCGGTGTAAGCCCTATAATTTCGTCAGTAGTTACGTTATTGTTTCCTGTTTACGTATTATTGGATTTGAGTAATATTTAATTACGTCGTTTTGCAGGAACTAAATGTTAAAGAGTACTTTATCGCTAATTTTCAAACGAGTTTCAATAGGAAGTGATGGACGGAATATGTTTACTTAGGGCTTTGTAAAAAATATGCTAAAAACAATTTAAATAACTTGAACCTACGTTCAAGTTACTTATGTTTTACCAGTTTAAAAATATTCTTTGGGTAAAAAATTAGGCAAAAACATTTCGACTTATTTTTTATTTATTTATACGTGTTACTATATCTGTATATGTCCTGTGACTTGTTATGAGTGCCTAATAATACAATAAATAAAAGCAAGTGCCTTTATTAAATAAACAAAATACTAGCTAAAACTAACACTAAATAAACAGTTAGACTGTCCATAGACCGTTGAAGATCTAAAGACAATCCAAAATAAAAATAAAATAAATACAGTAAATAAATAAATATGCATAGTTTTGACTGATTATTTATTCGGTTGCCGTTGCTCTCCATTTATATGGTGCAAGTAGCTTGCATAACAATACTTAGAGCGTACGCGAGCAAAATGTACTCAAATACGTGCATCCATCTCAATCTGTGCAACTAATGCACCAGTGCAAGATGCTTTAATTTTAGTTTTCTTTACACATAGATGCAAACGCAACTTTATACTAATATATATTCTGTGCCCTAACTATCAAAATGATGATGATGATGATGAACTATCAAAAATAGGTGGGCATAAAATCAATACAGACTGCCACAGAATATTGATCCTGGATATGGCCCTGCAACATTTGAATATAATTTATCTTTCGCCTTTTTATATGGGCAAGTGCCTTTATTAATTTTACAAACTACAAGCTATAAGTAACAGTAATTGCCTAAACTACTTAGCTTAATATACAAAAACAGTTGGCTTCCTCCATATACCTACCGTTGAA
The DNA here is from genome assembly GCA_949125355.1 of Agriopis leucophaearia. Classification (NCBI taxonomy): domain Eukaryota; kingdom Metazoa; phylum Arthropoda; class Insecta; order Lepidoptera; family Geometridae; genus Agriopis; species Agriopis leucophaearia. The sequence goes on from OX421285.1 coordinate 638,097, forward strand.
GGTATAACTTTCGCTTAATTCAGGTACCTACCTAGGTAGTTGGTAATAATTTTTAAATGATCATACGAGTAGATAAGCCCAGACAGTATATTTTGATAAAACAACAATTGTTAAGATTAAAGGCAGATCCAAACTATATTTATTATCAATGGCACAGATATTCTGTACCATAAATATCTGTGATTCACTCTACCTTATGCGATTTAAGCAAATCGCTTTTTGCCTAAACAATCGTTGAGCAAAAATCAACTCGATAATCGATTATTTAGAAACGTTTCAAGATTGATACATGTCTTCACGCAATGCGGCTTGCTATTTCTATTATAATAAATTACCTATTAAAATGACTATTAATACGTAAAGCTTATGACTTGATTTCCATAATACATGGTTTTCATCTGTCATAAAGTTTAAAGTTATAATTTGAATGATTAGAGGCCATCTCCACGGGCGAGTCTCTTGCAACAGATGCGTGTAACTGGAATGCTGGCGCATTTTTTATTATATTATATTTATAAATGAAATATATTTTCTGTGAAAACTGAATAGATTTCAAATCAATATATGAAAATTTGCGGTCTAATTTAATATAAATTAAGAATAAAAAATATCAATAAGTTAATTACAAATGTCAGAGAAATAAAAACACTAAAAGTCCATATAGTCATCAAAGTCAAAATCAGAGTTACTCTTAAGTATTGCATCTATCCTACTGGTCAGTAACTGGTCAGTAGTCTGGAATGCGCTGCCTGAATGGGTTTTCCATGATAGTTACAATCTGGGTGTCATAGTCATAGTATTTTATTAATAACAAAAAATAGTTACATGTCAGAAAATAATAATAATTAATAAATAAAATCATGTTTGTAGGTACAATTATAGTACCTACAACTATGCTTAAAATAAAATTATTAAAATAAAATTCATAATTCATTAAAAATAAAAATAACAACTTAAATGACTTTTATTTTATCACGTCATCAAATTTATAGAATGCCTGTTCGATAAGGCAAATCAAGAGTAAATCGGTTTCTTCTAGGCAATCTTTTTCATGGCGGCCTAACGCAAGCCTTATATTAAATTAAAAAAAAACACAATTCACCTTTTATTTATAAGAAGATTTAGCCGATGTGTTTTTATCACTATCATGTGTACTCCTTGATAATATCAAATAATATATAGTTTGGTTCTACCTATAAACTCGAGCTGGTACCGAAAAGAGTCTGCCAAAAGCTGAAGGGGGCGAGGTAAACACGTATTGCACACACTGACATAGGTATTCTTACTAGTTCTACAAACGCACACTTCAATCATTTGCCAAAATGTATTGTAGATATAGAACTTACCCACATTTTCAAACATAAACTTAAATGTTTCCTTCAAGTCATGGCATATTATGATATTGACGAGTACTTGAATGATATTAAAATTATAAAATAAAATTATATTTTAAATACCTACCTATTTAATCTAAACTTGACATTTATTTTGACTAAATCTTATATAATTAAACTGTGTAATTAAATATATTGAGTTGACTTGTATAATTTGATAAAATGAGTTGTGTAATGTTGTGATGTGATATTATTTTTAAATGTTTAGTTAATTTTTCCTTAGGTCCTTAAGTTTGCATGCCGAAAGGTAGATTATGGTGCTCTTTAACTGTAAATTTTCCATCCTATGTACCCATATTTATACGCAATAAAATTAATATGAATACATTTATTGATTTTTTCTGAGTGTGTACTGCCAGTGGAAACACCCACTAAGCATTACATGATTACAAAATACACGCACTTCACTGCGCACAAGTTGTCCAACATGTTCAGTTAGCATGTATTTAGTTCATATCATCATGAATTAGCATACAATAGCACCCATGAGGTCATTGCTTTATAATGCTAGTTTTTATTTCAAACTCTGCCAAAAATAAGTTAAAATACAGAATTGTTTTTGTGTTGAGAGTTACTGTTTTTGTGGAATATGGTTTTACCAAAGTTTTGAAATGTATCCTGGTTCCGTCCTATATTTTTTGTTACGTTAAAATTGTATTTTGAAACAATGGAATAAAACTAAATAGCTGAAGGTAAATAATTGTAATAAATCTTGAACGGCCCCACTTAAATGAATTTACTTTAGCTAGCTATAACATAATACAAGAAGAGGAAAGTTAGTTATATATATCTTAATCTAAGATTAAACAATTCAGTCATGTTACTATAATTGTAATTTTTTTATGATACTGAGTGACGAGACGAGCGAAGTCGCTCACCTGATGGCTCTTCACGCTTGCCCATAACAGCTCAACGCCACTCAGAATTTTGAACTTCAACAATTCAAAACCCTGGATGGCAATGCACTGCGCTCGTCACCTCGAGATATAAGATGTCAAATCTCTGTGTGCCCTGTAATTTCGCTGGAAACATTGCCCTTTAATTCGGAACACAGTAGTGTTTACACATTACTGCTTGGCGGTTGAATAACTGGCAAAGGTGTGGTACTTCCCCAGGCGGACCCCTGCAAAAGAGTCCTACCACTACAAAAAGATATTGCATGTCTCAGATATTAAGGCTAGCACTAGGTGTTGCTCTATGCTCTATATTAATTTATCTTTCATCATGATATTTCCATAAATAATTGCCCTGAAAAACTCATTCAAACAACTTCGATTTAAAAGTGGAGCTGGGCAGATGGATTGGATGGGTGACCGCCTTCGCCTGATCATATCTTTTAGCACTACTTTTTAGTACTCTAGTTCTTAACAATTAATGTGGTGGTACGGAACCCTCCGTGTGCGAGACCGACTTGCACTTGACCGTTTTTATTTTTTGTTACTTTTATTAAAAAGTCGCCAATAGTATTCGGGACATTCATGCACACACGATCATCTGACCCCAAACTAAGCAAAGCTTGTACTATGGCTGCTAGAGACTGTTATACATACATATATATTCAAATACTTATACCTATTTTAACACCCAAACGGAACAAACACAAATGTTCATCACATTAATGTTTGTCCTAGGTGGGAATCGAACACTCGCCCCCAAGCGCAGAAGGCAGGTTCACTCTATTAATCTATCAATATCAATAGTAGATAAATCTATAAATCTATGATGCAAGTCAGTATAAAAAAGTTTCATAACTGTGATAGTCACAAACAATCAACAACAAATAACTTCTAGGACATCGAAATGTAGGTCATATTATCCTCGTCCTAATCGGTCAAACGGCTTGACAGCAGACTGATCGACGACGCTCACATCGTGCTTACCGAATAATAGGATCGAATGCCGACACATACATCATGCATTGTGGGAATGAAGGCTGTTTCTCTGTCACGATAACCTTAACGCAGCAGATGTCACAATTAATTTGGAATTATCTAGTAGTGCCTACTCTACTTTTTTATGTTTAATACTTGCGCTTGACCATCACCTGATGAAGCCTGATGTTAAGCAATGATGTGTTCTACGATCCTACTAGCCTGGTGTACGTGAACTTCCTAAAGTCACCAAAGTAAGTATTTTAACCCAGTCTTACGGCTGTTACAGCCCGACTGGGTTAAGACGTGATCAAAGACTTTCTATAACTAGACATTTAATGCAGGGTGAACATGTTCAGACACTTCATCAGTTGACCACTACTGATATAAAAAACACGCCCGCTCATTCCACTGAACCTCATGTCATTTCCGACCAATACCGTAGGTACGCCATCACTATGCTTTGTTTACATTTTGAACTGACGTTGAATGGGCCAATTAGCATTTAGTTTATTAACCCCCCCCCCCCCCCCCCAAGTTGACACGTCTGTTAGCTACTTAACTTCACACAGCTATGATCGATCGAGGGTTCGTCTTCCTCTCACCATTGGGATAGGTAGGGAAATCGGCTACGAGGGATATTCCTCTCTGTCGAGGCAGGGCTCTGGGAGGCGAGCAGCCAACCTTACTGTGCGACTGGCGGTATCTCAGCTCCCTCCTCGGACCGGGAAGGCCCTGTGGTTTTTGTGGTGTATCGTAATTGCCTTGGTCATCTTCTTCATGCTTCTATGGGTTCTACCCACTAGCTTTCGGGAACTTTTCTTTTCTTCCGTGGGTTTTACCCACGGAAGTGGGTTTCACTAGCTTTTGGCACCTTCCTCCTCTTCCTCTTTGCTCTCTTCCGGGCCAGCCAGGAGGACAGTATCGGTGGGTTTTAGCCCTAAATAACAGGTGCTAAAATAACAATAAATAAAACAAAAAAATACCATTTAGCTAAACGGTAACATAACTTTGACTGATAATCATTATTTAATCAAATCAGTGCCGTAATTGAAATAGCAACGTAACTAAAAGGCATAATTATATGTCAAGAGAGATAATAAGCACACAATGATATCTGATATATCTAAATAATTATTACCAATCTACGATTTGATTGGCTGAGGTTAAATATAACAAGTAAATTATTTAGCAACAACAAACGCATTTATAATTCGAAACAATTTTTATAAGTATTTGAAGTGTTAATACACACTTTAGGATTTACTATTCATGATGGGAAAACACATTATAATCATCATCATCCGCGAAGAGACGTCCACTGCTGAACATAGGCCTCCTTAAACCTCCACACTGAACGACATCCTGCGATCTACATCCACTGGATGCCCGCGACTATCACAATGTCGTCGGTCCATCTAGTGGGAAGCCTACCTACGCTACGTCTTCTGGTTTGTGGTCTCCACTGAAGAACCTTTCTTCTCCATCGGTTATCAATGGAGCAATTATGCAAATTTTAATAGCTAGGTATGTCGGTGACTCTAGGTCTTTGGTGAATATACATATTGCGGATTCTTTCTAGCTATGCTAAAAGTTTCTTTGCGCGATAGAATCCGCAATATGAGAAAAACTCAGAGTCACACAGCGAGTAATGGAGAACCATTGCTCGCTGTGTGACTCTGAGTTTTCCATAAGACCAACGTTAAGTTAAGGACCACGTCTCAGATGAGAAAAATATCATCACCTAATTGTGAAGAGTGTGACCAGCCCGACGAAGTGCACCACGTACTTATGGAATGTGTCCGGAACAAAGTTAAGAGCACACCAATTTATTTTTGATTCCCGGGATGGATGAACTCTACATCTACATACATATTTATTAAGTTTGTACGGAACCCGCAGGGTGCGAGTCCAACGCACACTTGCCCGGTTTTTTGGTTGGTATAAGCTACATTAAACCCGTAACAAATCTCTACCCATAATATTTCATCCTACAGGCATTAAGTGATTCTGACACCGATGGAATTTAAGTCTTCTTCATGTCACGAGTGAATCGGTTTTTTCTAGGCAAGAGTGCTCCATCGTTGACCGCATCATAGCTTTACATTAGGCGAGTAGGCTTGCAAATACAGCAACATGACCGCGAGATTAAGATTTAATAGCTTGAAAATAATCTGACGGGAAGACAGACGACGGCAGCAGATCAACGCAGTTACAGAACGGTGGCCGCGGGGTGGACAGCGACCATACTTACTAATTACCTACTTGTTTGTTTATTCTACTACAATTCCATTAAAGATTACTAATTGTAGCAAGAGCACATGTCCTGCAACACGCTATAATGCACGCATATATTGCTATAAATAAGCGACATTCACCTACATGTCCTACATGAAAGCTCGGTATGGTGTGAGGTGACATTGGGTCGGAGAGGTCAGCGCAGATCACGACTGGAGCGTGGTCAAGCTGACAGCGATTAGCGGGAAACTAAACGCTGATAGCGACAAACAAACCGGAAAAATTCTTCGCTCTGTTTTTTTAGCCGATTTTGATGATGAACCCTAAAAACTGTGAATTAAGTAAATAACTGAATTAGATATATGTAATATTTGATATAAATTTAAGAACAAACATAAAAACTGATTGAGCAAATATTGCTCAATCGGTCAATCAATAATTAAATAAATAAAATTATTCATTGCTGGCTCATTATCTGCGTGCTGTGTCCTGCCTACTGCCACTTCAAAGGCCGAAACGGCCGAAAGGTTTTCGTATGCAGACCACGGATCGGTAAGCGCAGCGTAGGACGTCCACCCACAAGATGGACAGACGACCTAAAAGAGACCGCAGGTAGACGCTGGATGCAGGCTGCTTCCAACTGGACCTTTAGAGATTGATGGGGGAGGCCTATGTCCAGCAGTGGACGTCCTATGGCTGAAATGATGATGGCTAATTCTTGCACAGAGAATTTCCAACGTTCTTGTTAATTGACCACACGGACAACTTCTTCATTTTGATTTTAAGTGTAATAATCAAGACCTTATTTGTTTGCTTCGTTTAATATACTTTTGTTAAATTAAATGAATGATGTGTCCTATAAAGAAAATTATACATCTGGGCTGTGCGGCCAGAAGTCTTGGTCTAGCTAGCTTACCTAATACTGCACCCTAATCAACTGATATCCATGATCCGATCTCAATGTCCGCTAAACGACGGTAAACATGCTTCGTAGGCTCGTTTACACCTCCGTCGTGACTGTTCATATGGACTGACCAACTTATTTGTAGAGTTGGCCAAATTATTGGAACTAATAGTTTTCTACGGCAGCCTGACAACTTTGTTCAGAGCATATAATGCTAGCGAACCATTCACATGTTAAAATAAATTGGCTGTACCTGTAAGGTGAACGATTTACATTGAGTCCCAGCCTTTACAGGTGTTGTGTGGCGCTGGCCTTATAAAGGAAACTGCGTAGATTCACCTACAGTTTACATATAGGAAAGAACTAATATTAAAACGAGTAGTCACACAACGAGCTATGGAGAGGGCTATGCTCGGGGTTTCTCTACGAGATCGAATCAATGAGGAGATCCGTAGACGAATGAAAGTTACCCACATAGCACACCGGATTAGCAAGTTGAAGTGGCAGTCGGCAGGGCACATAGAATGCAGAACAGATGGCCGATGGGGCCGAAAGGTTCTCGAATGGAGACCACGGACCGGTAAGCGCAGCGTAGGATGTCCACCCACAAGATGGACAGACGACCTAAAAGAGACCGCAGCAAACGCTGGATGCACGCTTCCAACCGGCCCTTTTGAAAATCGATGGGGGAGGCCTATGCCCAGCAGTGGACGCCCTATGGATGAAATAATGCAGACAGCATAGTTGACACCCTTTGGGTATAAAACCCTAAAAATCTTTTTTCAGACAGATTTTATGCATAACAGACCGAAAAGTAACCTAAGAGGAAAAACTGTAAGGGTTTTTAAAAAGTTAGTCTTTCGGGAATAAATAACTTTTTAAAAACCCTTAACCTAAACCTTAGTTTTATTAAAGTGTATCTACGGGGAAAGTGTATCTTTGGGGATCAATCGATGTCGTGGTCCATGGAAGAGCTCGAAAGCCTGGCTTACGCCATGCATATATACCATCAGTAGGGGTGGTGTCCACTAGGAAGAAACGCCTACAACAAGTATCTATAGGCGACGGTGACTGCTTACCATCAGGCGGGTTGTTTGTTTTGTGGCAAAAATAAACTAACTGTGACTAACTTTATCTAACTCTAATTTAACACTGTTTTTGTTACCTACTTCAACAATCTTTTGTTAATTCGGTATATGTATTCGGTTTAGTCAGTAAGTAAGTAATTTTGAACGAATAAAACTTTTTCAATTTTTCAACAAACAAATCTTTTGATCAGATTTTAAAATAATTATTTCTACTTCATTGTCGTATTGATTTGAAACTTTTCAAGTATATAATAACCCGATTGACAATACAATAATTTAGTACCATCAAACAAATCTGATGATGGATCGAGGAGGTGAAAGTCCTCAATGGCTATTAGTAAACCCCTTGAGCTTTTATATGGTTTTATAAACAATTCCCATACTTACAATTGATACTATGGGTCTGATGATGGAGTCGGGAGGTGGACAGTGGAACTTTTCATAAGCTAAGCATATTAGCAACTCCCGCATCAAAAAGAGGAGTGTTATAAGTTTAACGTGTGTGTTTGTCTGTGGCATTGTAGCTCCCAAACGGCTGAATCGATTCTGATTTAGTTTTAATAAAAATAAAAAAAAAGCGGACTTGATCGCGAGTGTTCTTAGCTATGATTTGTAAAAACCTGTTCAGCCGTTAGAAAATTATTATTAGCTCATTCATTATAGATTTAAAAAATCTATTTGTACATGTTTTAACAAATAATTATACATACATATAACATTGCATACGTTTATATCAAAGTAATATATACTTAAATCAACTTTATGTTCACGATAATACATTTAAATACATACATAAACGGTAATGTGTGCAGAAAGTGTTGCCAGATGTGGGTCAAGTGCAACTACACATGTGTTGTACCGCTTCATAAAAACCGACCTTCCTTCCCGCCCTGGGCGATGCCACTCGTACGTCGGATTACTAATCTACGTTTAATTAAAAAAGATCTGACTTATATTTACGGGAGTTCATGATGTCAGACTGAGCGAAACGAAGGTCTCAGATCAGATGAACGAGGGAGACATGGTAAGGTGGCGTGGCGGGTGCGAACGCATCAGGGGCTTTACGGCTGTAGCGATTCTGTTTACGTGATGCGAAAAGTTGCAAGAGCGCAAACCATATCTCGGCACTTTAATTTTCACGTTCGTATGATTTTCCGCAATAGAGCCTTACGGCTAACTCTTAACGCGGGCTCGAAACAGCCCTGAAATAGCTCAGGGGGTTACGGCTAAGCTTAGGCGTAAAAAGTCTTAGGCCCTAATTTAGGCTTGACTCGTTTGTCGACGATTCCTTTCCTTCCTTTAGTTTGTGGCCAAAAGTAAATCTATTCTTAAGTAATTATAAATAATTTATTATCAATTTAAAAACAGACTTCATAAAAATGTCAGAACTCGACTAAATTTTAATGGGACCACACGGGAAGCACCAGCTCACAGAACACATAAGTTACCAGCTTTCAAATAAAAAAGTATCATCTAAATCGGTTCACCCAGTCGAAAGTTCTGAGGTAACAAATAAAAAATAAAAAAATGTCGAATTGAGAACCTCCTTCTTTTTGGAAGTTGGTTGCACTAACATCACATGCAGCTCAAACGCAAGCCTAATTCAATAAAATTTAAATTAAAAAACCTGTAGCGAAAGGAAAGCTAATACTCCGTCACATTTAAAGGCTGTGGTCAAGCAAAGGCTAGCAACTAGTCATTTCACAGTATGGTAATGTGGCATGGTACATACTAAGATCAAACAAACAAGGGGGATGTGCCTTAATACATAATATATCGTTCGTGTACAAATGTCTCCGTATTCCGTCCACCCATTTTTATTACCATAACACACAACTGTAATACGGCACATTCACAAATTTTTCACGCACACTAATAAACCTGCAGCCCCTTTTTTCAATATATAAGTAGAATAAATCTACGTTTGGCCACCAACTCACCTAATGGTAATAAGCGACGGTGTGGCCGAGGATGGAACACGTTGATCTATAAGAAATCTATTCACTCTAGCCTTGAAGATGCCCAGATTGTAGTTCTCAGGAAACAAGGAGGACGGCAGAGAGTTCCATTCTTGGGCAGTACGTATCATAAATGCCAACCCAAATCGTTGAGTACGAATCTTTGGAATTTCTTTGAGGAAGGGGTGTGCAGTCCTTCTACTGGTTATGTAGTAAAAGGGATAAATGGTCATGAAGCTCTTGCGCACACTCGCCGAAATGTATCCGATAGAAAATAGACGGACAAGGTACTTTAAGGTGGTGCTCGAGGTTTTACAATTTTTTGGCGACTAGTTTGCTGTCACCTATCCATAACCCCCATAGTACGTCAGTCTACCGAATCTAAAGCTTTCAGCTGGTACTTGTATTTGACTGTTGTTCCGTCGAATAGATGGCAGCAGTCCTACTCAACACACGATCGGGATCTAGATGTTGGGAAAGTATAGGTGACGATGAAAACTGGCTCTTTTTGGCGGAGAAAAGACAAGCTTGGGTCTTCACATTATCAGCCATCAATGTCCACTGCTGAACAAAGGCTCCCTCTCAGAGGGGTGTTGCCATAATCCCCACGCTTGGCAGGCGGCTTGGGGATCGCAGTACGTTCACCGTGTACTAATAGGACACTGCTGCCCATCCTCCGGTGGTTCTTTCTGCTCGCAGTTTTAGGAGATACCCGGGTCCGGGTTGGGTCTTGTTGGCGTTGAATTTGACCAGATTTTCGTCACCCCAGTCAAAAACAGCTTTAAGAGTTTCATTCATACGCTCTATCTAATAATATATACTAAACGTAGATCTATACCTACCATATAAAAAAAAAATCTCTTCTGTCAACGCCTGGATTTCCGCCTTCTTGGCCCTTGGATTAGATGTGCTTGCAAAGGAGAGGGTGATATGTTCGTCTCGTGGGTGAATTCCACTATAGTATAGGTATACATCAATCCTTGCGTTCGCACAGCGGGTGCGAACGCCACGCCACCGTACCATATCTGCCTTGCTTGTCTGATCTGAGATATACGCTGTAGGTGCCTACCTATCTATCTATTGTACTCATGGTTTACTGTACAGCAATTGGAACTATAGTCATACGTTTCGACCTCTGATCGTTACTTGTCCTCTGAGTGCTAAATCAGGTTTTTCCTCCCAAATTACTTTAAAAACCACAAGTTTTATCAGCATGAAGAATATTACTAAGGAAAATTTAACTTGATTAACAGCAATTAAGGTGAATTTTAAGGTAGCATAGTATTTTTATTTTCTATCTACAAAAAAAAATTGTCGTTAGGGTTGGGTGTTAGTATATTTATGTTAGGTGACAAGATAATGTGTGTGGTAAATCGACGCTGTACCATAATATAGAAAGGCCTATAGGTACCTATTTTGGAAAAAAAAAAACTATATAGGTTCCTACTTCATTTTACCGTTTATTTTATTTTGTAGTTACGCCAGCATGACAAGATTGTAAAAAATACGATACGAACTGAATTGGAAACATTTCTTCTTTTTTTATCTACTTACTGGTAACAGTATTTTTACGACGCAGGTGCTGGGGTCTTAAATGATAACACGCCTAATTGGCTTACAAGTTAGACTGTCTCGGAAAAAACTGTTTTGAGCCAAATCAGGCGAACACTATTTTGTTAAGGTCCAAATTAAGCTCTTTACAACACTGAACATATCAATCTTAGATATCAATATATGAATAGCAGTTGTAGGTCATCATTTCTCCGACTTATACTATACATTATTTAAATAATTATAGATATAAAAACAAATGTATAAATAATTTATTTAGTCGTGCATATTGTGCAGCCTATCCATGGCCGCTCGAACAGACGGCTGTTTGTTACCTCTGTTACGATACAAGAGTGTAATTTTAATTTGACGGTCAATAACCGTTTAGTCGCGGTCTGCGCAGGCGCAGCGGCATTTCTTTCACATGCAATATTACTTTCACTTTTACTTTAAGATTTTAGTGTTACAGCGCCATCGTGTGTCAAGTAGCGTTAAGAAGCGCTATCTGACGACGAGTAGGTAAACTAAATTAATTGGCAGCTTGCGACTATTTAATTCGCACTTGCCAACGCCTTGTATTTTATCAAGTATACCTATTTTGTGTCATTTTGTTAAATAAATTAAGTCTATTGTATGGAATCTGAATTGAAATAGGCATATAATCTAAGAACTTATAAATAAAAAAATATTTGTCGTCTAATTTATAATTTTGGAACATAATCAATATGTCAGGATGGCCGAGCGGTCTAAGGCGCTGCGTTCAGGTCGCAGTCCACTTCTGTGGGCGTGGGTTCGAATCCCACTTCTGACAAACTTTTTATAAAACACAACATTGAAACCAAAGAGTAAAAACATTTGTATGGTGTGTTTCGACGTTATAGTTTCCTCCTTGATATTTTTGATGTGAAAAACTGAAGTGTAAGTATTTTTGAAGTGTTTTTTTTTTTTTCCTCTGTGAGAATTTTTACCTCGAACTTCATGTGGATTTGCCAGTGTGAAGTAATAAAATAATATTATCAGTCCATAGAAGCCTCATCAGTAAATCCTCCACCACTTTACTAAAGCATGACTTTGACTTGACTGTGACCTAATTTGCTTGACTGTGACTGACTTGTTTGACTACATAACGACTAAGGTACTTGTGTCTCATCAAACATAGATATCAATTAATGTATCAATGTGATACTTGACACTGGCAAATGCACAGGTGTGCGAGGCCAAACTCTTCACAAGCGCAAAGAATTAAAACAAAATTAGATGTCAATGTCAGTCAAGCTCAATAGTCAAGTCAAATGCCAAAACATTTCTAACCTTAAAACTTAAAAATCATAATTGTGTTAACTTTTAAATAAACCTTTTTTTAGATAGTTTACCAGGAAAATGACCACAATTAAAGTGAGAGACGAAAGAGAAATAATAAACAGACTTAGTTCTTACATCGAGAAGATTTCTAATGACGCTATTAGCAACAGAGGACAGTTTTATGTTGGCCTCTCCGGTAAGTGAAAAGAACTTTATGGAATTCATTATTCTCTAATTTATTAGTTTAAACGCGTAAATGCAGTACATTTGACTTAATATTTATTTAAATCAGAAATCAAGATTTAAAACTGTGGCAAACAAATATGTTGCGGTTTTCAAGGTTAGTTACAAACTACAAAAACTATGAACCAACACAAAATTTATCAAGTTATTTTCCACGGATAGTGATGTCATAAGAATGACGAATCATATTTGCGGACGATAGATACGCCTTGAAAACATTATCTATTATTCAACTGACTGATGCAATTTCATTCCAATACCAAATAAGTATTGCTTTCAACTTTAAGTTGCTCTCTGGCTTTAAAGTTGCTTTAAATAAAGTTGTTGGGCTCTGTCTTGCATGAATTTTTTACTTAATAATCTAATATAATGTAATAAGATAGCATAAGCTGCAAATTTTGGTAACAAATAAATCAATTTATTATTATTATCAATTCTGGACCAGCCCTGAAATTGCAAAAAAAAAAACAGCTGTTCCATCCAAAATGGTCATTGACACTTGACAAAATGTAGGGAATAGCTGTTTTTTTTTTTGAATTTTAATTGAATAACCCTGTAAATTCAGAGAGTAACTTTTCATACAACTTTTTGTTCTGACAAATTTCAGGGGGCTCTGTAGTAAAATACCTCTGTGAAGGTTTACCAAAGGTCGACACGGAATGGTCTAAATGGACACTCGCCTTCTGTGATGAGAGAGTGGTCCCAGAAGATAGCACTGATTCAACATTTGGGACATACAAACGGGATCTCGTGCCAAAGACCGGGTTGAAGGAATCCCAGTTTGTAGTCATCAAGCAAGGAGTGTCTGGTAAGGTTATGAACTTATCGAACATTATTTTGATAGTTACACAACTGTATATCCAAGTATTCTGAAAGCTGAATGAAAACCATTTATATCTGCTAGCTAGCCAATATACCAATGAAATCACTCATACATTAAAACGTAGTGTTTTAATTTAGCTTTTTAGAATTTCAGACAGCTGTCAGAGCATGTCTTAGTGCATCTCAAGTATAGTAATTAACAAAATGTTCAAGGTTTTTAGCAATGATTTTTTCACCAATAAAAGTATCAAATATCAAACCTTATTTTATAAAATAGTATGAGCCATACTAAATATTCCGCATTGGAGATTACAGGTATATTTTATTATCACCCCCTGCCAGACTAATTATCTTAGTAGAAATTGTGAAATATATACAAATAGTGAACTTCCCAATTTACCCTAATTTCAAACCTTTCAGCGGAGGAAGCAGCGAAAGACTATACTGAGAAGCTAAAACAAGCCTTCGGCAGTGACAACTTCAAATTTGACTTACTCCTACTAGGCATGGGGCCTGATGGTCACACTTGCTCTCTCTTTCCTGACCACCCATTACTGAACGAGAGGAGTTTACAAGTGGCTCATATCACGGATTCGCCTAAACCACCCCCGGGAAGAGTCACGTTGACTTATCCAGTGATAAATAATGCTAGGAATTGTATCTTTGCCATCAGCGGTGCAGGGAAGGCTGATATGATCAAGGTAAGCATCTATTTGTTATGCTGGGGCCACACTATCATGCAAATGTTTGTGATTAATGAACCTCTGCGTGGAAAGACTTACCAGTGTTGCCATAAAAGTGAAGACGAGTGAATCTGTGAAGGAAAACTATGTAGTAGAGACGACGCACTTGTGTAGTGGAGTCGAGCAGTGCATGACCCAATAAATTTTAGGTAGTGAAACGGTATCTGTCAGAGGAGGCACGTGTATTGTTTATGTATAAATAAAAAAGGCTTTTTATATCTCTCTCACTCTTTTCTAGCAGAAAACACCACCAGCTTACCCTGCTCTGTTCGCAAATTTTCATCGGTGAAATAAGTTATGAGACCAGTTTTAAACATCCCAACTAACGTTTTCTAAGTAAAGCTGTAATAGTTTTGTTGTGTTGAGGATGGACAAAGAATGCATCTTATCCCTGACTGCCGGAAAACTGTTTAATATAGCGGAAATTTTGTTTTTCTAGCGTATACTGAAAGACAATGAAGACTTGCCAGCAAGAAGAGTTAATCCTACAAGTGGCTCCCTCTATTGGTTGGTTGACGAAGCAGCTGCAGCTCATCTATGATTTTTTTAAAGGTTATCTCTACAAATAATTATTTGTAGTTTTCTACTATAAAAATAATTACATATATCGAAAAGTCCGTGATAATTTTGTTATGGTGCTTTATAAGTGTGAGTCAAGCTAGTGTGATTTAATACTAAAATTAAGAACACAAGAATGTTGTAATTTTAGTGCCTCTAAACAAAGTGATAATAGATTTATGTAAAAAACTTGTAACTTCTGTTATTTTTGAAACTTTATACATTCCTGTTATCATGTTGGTTGAATAAACACTGGGTTTATTATTTTGTGTTTAATTAGTTCTGTCATTAGGTACCAGTTCAGTACTAGATCATGGGTAAAAACAGTTTGTATCAATATTTAGAATTTGACCGGGTAAAGCGCAAAGGTGCAAAAAGATCAATCATTCGATCATTATCACAATTGTATTTATATTACACGGGAATTACTCACGTAAGATTAGGCCGGTTACTCCGACTAGTTTCAACCGCATTCGGCGATCTTCGAAAATCGAAAAATGTTTCTAAAGTTTTTTTTTGTCTAAACTATAAGTAATATACAGTGTAAACTCTTTATAACGTTATCCTTTATAACAATAAACCCCCTGGAACGTTGAAGTGAGCCCAACTTGGTTTGCGTTAAAACCCACATATTGAAACACTCTTTATAGCGAAACGCCATTCTCTATTACGAAGAAAAGTGTTCATATTTTTAGACAGTAAATATTTATTATCGGTATTATTGTTTATGTTATGTTATCAGGTAACAAAAGACTTTGAAGCTCCGAAACATCCGAGGTCGGTCTAGCTTTTGTTATCCTTAATTGCCTTGAACACGTGCAGTATGACGCATTGTTTTCTCGGAAGTGATGGTCTTCGACCAAGCATACTGGGGTACCTATCGTATTATCAGTACATATAAAAAATTCTTGTTAATTTGGTTGTTTTTTTGTTCACTGCATATAACGATTTGTGCGAAGAGACGCTCTTGGTCAGTCATTTTATTGAATAATAATTGCTTATCATTAGGCGAGGAAGCAGTCAAGCGAAAGACTATTATCCAATTTAAGTTAGTTTTCTTACATTATTGTAATAATGTGTTTTTGACAGCAGTAAAGCTGGTGCAAGTGCAGCTGAAATGAAACCAGTATAAGAAGTTCCAATATGTGTATTCCCTCATTCGTTCAAAATGCCAGCGAGATGATCACAACAGCATTTATTCCACATAAAAAACGACCTCGTCTATACGTTACAATTACGATTATCATCAACCTATGACATTAAACTTTTTTTAATATTATAATATTGTTAATTACAAAAAGTCCATGGAACTAAATACAAAAGGCGGAGCGCGCATAGCGCACAGCCGCTCACATACATATACATATTTTATAGGTAAGATATACATAGCACTACAGTTAATTTTAAAAGAACGACACGTAACCTAGAGGCGGGTCCTCCGGCACTATCAATTTAACATAATATTAACATAGTGGCCGGGTGGAGTTTATACAATGATGGGTGACCGCGGGCGCTGCCGCCCGGCTATGTACAGGGGCTGACGTGCGCTGGCTGCCTGCAACAACAAACACACCCTTTACTATATGTATATAATTATATACCTACTTGTTTACTACACAAATTCACCACATCATCATCACACACACGCCATCATTAATATTTTTTGTACACTTATTTATTTAAGTATACAACAAAACATAAAACTAGAGAAGTAAAGAAAAAAATTAGCTAGTTGTGATACCAGCTTCGTTGACCACGGATTAATTACTATATATCAGAAGTGTGATACAAAACCAGAAGTAAGAACAAATCATGTGTGAGCAAGTGATTTGTCCCTAATCCACCATGTTGGCCCAGTGCATCTTGGTGAATATAATGTCTTTGACTTTTGAGTTTCTTGGACATACCAGTTTCCTCACAATGTTTGCCTTCACCGTTGTTCAGAGATGGCATAGAAACTGCACTTAATTTATTGAGGTACTAAATAAGTTATTGATGGCCTAGGATCAAACAGAGTGCTGTCAGATTGTAAAGCGCACATGCTCGGCCACCATCGCTCCTCCCCTCTCTGAGAGAAGACCTGTGTCCCATCAGTGGGAAGATGATAATGATGTGTAAGCAAATCATGCAGAGGAAATGGCATAACAAGACATATGAACTGATGACATTGCATAATGAGCGGCCGCGGGAAGTGCAAGACGCACGGGGGGGGGGGGGGGGGCAGCCGATGCAACGCCTTCTGCTCTCTCCATTTTAGTTATACATATAGCTCGACGCGAACGCACGTCTTACCGGGGCCCGCTAGTACCACAGCGCGATTTGACGTCCGTGTGTTTTGAGAAGACCGGAGTCAACGTTGGACTCCGCGAATTGAACTTCGTTAAAAGACGTGCGCGAATTTTACTCTGTTACGGCGCGATCGGATATTTTCTTTGAGTTGAAGGTATCGTCTACAATCACCTGCCGGACGACGTCACAGCAACACTCACTCTGTACTCCTTTAAGTCACGTCTCAAAAAATGGCTGATCGAGCAATCTTTTTACACGTTTGACGAATTTTATAAATGTATAATTTAATTTCTTCCAGACTTAATTTAATTACATTACCTGTATTTTTTATTTTTATTTTACTATGACATAATTTCAATTTATTATTATCCAATTTTTATAATTTTGTATTATTTAATTCCTTTGTATTTGGTCTAATTTATTGTTTAATTTGTATTATTTTAACCAAATTCATAATAATTATGATTAATAATTTGACATGTAAAATAACATTTTATAAATATATATGAATATGAATATCAACGGAAACCGCTAATTCGGGTGTGTTTTCTATAGCCCGCGAGTGTAAATTCAGTGTTAGGACACTTTGAACATTGTTTGTGAAGTGTTGGGATCCGAGGACGGCCACTGGACGAGGAAAGCCGCAACTGGGGTTTGGGCCCAAATAGGTGACAGGATCATCAGCCGTCCTCTGGTAGGAATTCCAACCATCTTTTTTTTTTTAGTAACTCCGCGTATCGCGGATGCGCACGAACTGTTTTGGGTTCGTACATATAGTATGTAGTAGTGTGCGTACCTCTCGGGAGCTAGTTGGTCGGCCAGTAGGAATGCGTGTACGCAGGCTTGTTGTGGGCCGGCTTGTTGCTGCCGCCGCGACCACCGCTGCTGCCAGTCTCCGCCTGCAAAACAAATTTCATATAATATTTATTCAAAAACACTCGACACAACAAATGTCCACAGCGTCAGTCCGAGCTGATGTTATACGTCATAGTTCAATCCACGAAAACGCCTCATCTTTTTCCTAATAGCTTGGAATGCAAGTGTACAATCACTTTTTTGTTCGTTAATAGACAATTTATTTTAGTGTGCATACTTATTACATTGCACACTAGCTGTAACCAGTTGGACGGAAAAGCGGTGTGATAAGACTTGCACTGACGTCTCGATTCAGTTTTTTTTTTATATACATAATAGACCTACGTTTAGCCACCAACTCGTCTGATGATAAGCGACGGTGTGGCCGAGGATGGAACACGTTGATCTAGAAGAAATCTATTCAATCTAGCCTTGAAGATGCCTAGTAGTTCTCAGGAAACAAGAAGCATTTTGTGCATTTCCCCGCGCCAGGTTCAGATTCTTTATTTGCCTTATAACTATAAATAGTTTGTTAGTCTTTGTAGTTAA
This sequence comes from Agriopis leucophaearia, assembly GCA_949125355.1. Taxonomy (NCBI): domain Eukaryota; kingdom Metazoa; phylum Arthropoda; class Insecta; order Lepidoptera; family Geometridae; genus Agriopis; species Agriopis leucophaearia. The sequence goes on from OX421285.1 coordinate 656,462, forward strand.
ATGAAGTTCATCAAACGTTAAATATATATATATTTATAATAGCATGAAAATATCAACTCTGAACTCTGCTGAAATTATTAAAATTGTTATTTCGCTGGATTATTGTATTAAGATTACCTGTATTCTTGTTTTACTGTTTTTTATATATTACACTAGCCGTCCGCCCCGGCTTCGCACGAGTGTAAGCTCGGCCTTCGGCCTCGCTAAAAAATATAATATAGCCTATGTCACCCGGGGATAGTGTAGCTTCCCTTTAACAGTGAAAGAATTTTTCAAATCGGTTCAGTAGTTTCGGAGCCTATTCATTACAAACATACAAAAATAGGTACAAATCTTTCCTCTTTATAATATTAGTGTAGATAGCGTGGCATTGGGTCGCTGGCTTTGCTGGTCCACCCCTATTTCGGAAGGTTGTGGTATGGAACGCGTCTTTGTGAGCTGAATAAACTGTGATGGTTATGGTTCTGGTATATCTAATAATGAACTGCCAGACTGCGACTCGACACCATGAATAACTTAAATCCAGCTTTTAAGTAAAAAGGACGCAGGAGTGGTGCTCTCATAAAAAAAAAAAAACATTGCCTTAGACCGAACTCTAAGCGCGGGCTCAAATGGTGCAGTTTGCAAAATCACGCGACCGCAAACCGTATCTTGGCGCGTTAAAGTTCGCGTGATTTTGCAAACTGCGCGTATTCGGGCCCGCGTTTAGAGTTGAACGTAAGGCCCCTGGTATACTAATAGATAAGTAAATAAAAATCGACTCTCATAGTCACTCGAGAAGGTAATTCAAATTTCATTTATTTCAGGCTTAATAACCCATATTATAACATTAGCAAATTATGCATTACTAAAATTAATAGAGATAAAAATGTTGAATAACATAGACACCATAAAATTAAAATAAATCAAAATACATTCAATGTCACAATAATATAACTATCAATATAAAAAACCGACTTCATAAAATGTCAGGAAAAGTAGTACAGAGATACGTATACCTCGGTTCTACCATACCTAATGAAGGAGGCTGCGAAGACGAGATTAAACAACGGTGTGCCATTACCAGATCTGTTGTGGAAAGGTTGGGGAAGATTTGGAAGGACAGGAGAATAACCAAAAACACGAAGGTTCGACTTATGAAATTTCTTGTATTTCCAATTTTTCCATACAGAGCAGAAACCTGGTCTCTGCGACTACTAGACCGTCGAAAAATTGACGCCCTGGAGATGTGGTGTTGGAGGCGCCTTCTAAAGATCCCATGGACCGCATTCCGAACCAATATTTCAATATTAAAGGAGCTCGATATTAATAACAGGCTTTCGTCGACTGTACAATTACGAATACTGAAATTCTTCGGGCACATCTCCAGGAACGAAGATTCAACGGAAAGACTGGTAGTCCAAGGCCAAGTAGCAGGGAAGAGAGGTCGAGGCAGATCTCCTACACGCTGGACAGACCTCATTAAGACAGCAACGAAGTCTTCCATAACAGAGTGTTCACGTAATGCGACGAACCGAGTAAAATGGAGAAGCATTACAAGATCAGTGATCGCCGCCGGGAAGACCAACGACGTTGTAGACCTGCCGTGTACCACAGTCTTAACAACCACGACCACTCTGCCAAGAGTGTCTGACTAAGAAGAGAGGACCACATTGATTGATACCACACGCGGAGCACCAGCTTTCAAATAAAAAAGAATCATCAAAATCGGTTCACCCAGTCGAAAGATCTGAGGTAACAATCATAAAAAAAACAGTCGAATTGAGAACCTCCTCATATTTGGAAGTCGGTTAAAAGTAATATAAAGTCATAAATACCAAAATAACAATCTAGAACAATGTAACTCACAATCAGTCTAGTAATTTATCTCCGGCATGGGTACTGAGACATGTTTATCGCAGCAATGCCGGAGGTAAAGGCAGTCCAGTCTAGTGGTCAATGCCAGAGGTAAAGGCAGTCCAGTCTAGTGGTCAATGCCGGAGGTAAAGGCAGTCCAGTCTAGTGGTCAATGCCGGAGGTAAAGGCAGTCCAGTCTAGTGGTCAATGCCGGAGGTAAAGGCAGTCCAGTCTAGTGGTCAATGCCGGAGGTAAAGGCAGTCCATTCTAGTGGTCAATGCCGGAGGTAAAGGCAGTCCAGTCTAGTGGTCAATGCCGGAGGTAAAGGCAGTCCAGTCTAGTGGTCAATGCCGGAGGTAAAGGCAGTCTAGTGGTCAATGCCAGAGGTAAAGGCAGTCCAGTCTAGTGGTCAATGCCGGAGGTAAAGGCAGTCCAGTCTAGTGGTCAATGACGGAGGTAAAGGCAGTCCAGTCTAGTGGTCAATGCCGGAGGTAAAGGCAGTCCAGTCTAGTGGTCAATGCCGGAGGTAAAGGTAGTCCAGTCTAGTGGTCAATGCCGGAGGTAAAGGCAGTCCAGTCTAGTCGCAATCATCTTAAGAACAATGTTGGAACTGGCCCGTAACACTACGCACCAAAGACGCGCACCGCTTGCGCATAGTAGTGAGCAATCGCCGCGCACGTCTGCAAACATGCCTGAGGCGCTGCAGAATCAGCAAGCCCCAACATCCTGAATGCATTATTGTACAGGACGCGGAGTTCACTGTATCTCTTAGTGTAGTCACTCATGTAGAAGGATAATGAAGTGTGTTTAACACGCTTTTATTCGCTTGGTAATGGTGGATAATCTATGTAACGGAATCTTTGAACGTGATTTTCACTCCTTTCAAAAAGACGTATTGATTTGGATCTTTGCACACTTATCAAGGACCGATGACAATGATATAATTTAAATAGTTTGTCCCATTATCCTTATCAGGATTTTCAGGATTAGCGATTTTAAAGCGTGTTTATTAGTTTTTTTAACTGCGAGATTTATTTTTACCGACTCCCAAAAAGAACGAAGTACTATGTTCGTCTGTGTGTATTTTTAACTATTATTTTTAGTATCATTAATTAGTTATAAAACTCATTACCGCCAAAACGGTCCCTTTTAACTAATACGTTTTATAACCTACTAGCTGTTCCCGGGACTTAGTCCGCGATTTCTTCAGAAAAAAATAGCATATGTCCGTCCTCATGATACTATTACATCGCAAAATTTTATAGAGATCGGTTAAGCCGTTTAGCCGTGATTAAGTAGCAAACAGACAGACGGACAGAGTTACTTTCGCATTTATAATATTAAGTGTGGATGCTGTATGTTATTTTACTAAAATACTCCAATAACTTACAAAACTACTTCATTACATTCTCGACCGACTGGCGGAGTAGATTTTTTTATTTACTTATTTTTTAGTAAGCCTGTTGTGTTTTTAAATGAGCTCTCTTCACCTTAACCGGCTGGCATAAGAAATACAGAGTGACTGCCATATTCCATATGACTGAGCACTTCAAAATTTCTAGTGGCAGCTAAGAATTCCTTACATGCGTATGGCAAAAAGAAAAATATTCCAACGCATCTCATAGCATTCAGATTTAGAAAAACCCTAAGTAGTTCTATTTTAAAGAACTATCAATATTTTTTTTGTTCCATTTTTTTCTCGAGTTTTAATTTTTAAAGTGAAAACTTCTTTATTTGACCACTTTTTGGGTGAACAAAAATTATGGAACTCGCGTCATCGTCATCGTTACGCTGTACCGTGTATTTTAAAATAGCGCCATCTCTTATAGAATAGGTGAATTACTACTTAAGTTTTCACTTCTGACGTGCAGTCCTATGTAGTTTATTACAGCGTAAGGTTTAAAGCCACTCGGACGTAAAATTAAGAATGAGTACTGCTATAGTTTTTAAATATATTTTTTTTTGGTTATTTATGTACCTACAATGTTTTTTTAAATAAATAAATATGTATGAAATTATAAAATACGTAAATGATATGTTTTTATATTATTTTTATTTGTTTATAATGGTGGCATACCGTCTATATTATATGCATAAATATATTAGACAAATATAGCACACATGCATAATTTGATGATAATAATCTAAAGGCGGGTAATATTGCGATTATATAGCGATAAATAAATAGGTGCGTTATACAGGGTGCGTATTATATACTAAACATATAATATATCACTTACCCGCCTATTTTGACTACTGTTCATCCGTGCATCCATCTACAAACGAAAAATACTATGATAAACAAAATGTCTGTACATGCATTGACTTTAATGTGAATAACTTGAATCTTTTCGTCCACGTTTTCATGCTTCACCATACATCGCAAAATATATTTATAAAATTTTGTAATACTTGTAACTTATATGTAATTTTTGTGTTTTATCGCCAATTATTGCAAATATAACGTGAAATTATTATTGTATCGCGGCGCAATTTGAAATCGACGCGATAGTATCGAGGTGATAAAGTATAGTGAATAGGTATTTAAAGGCCGACACACAAGCGGGATTGTGTGCTGCGTCAGCGCAACACTGATTTTCAACGCCCCCCAAGACCATATCCACACATAAAGGCCTTTCAAGTATTGCGTAAACACCAAACGGGGGAGGGGTTGAATATAAAATAATAAATATCTGGGACATTATTGCACACATGGTCATCTGACCCCAAACTAAGCAAAGCTTGTAATATGGCTGCCAGAGACTGATATACATACATATATATTTTTAAGTACATACTTAAATAGATATGTCTGGGACATAGAACAAACACAAATGTTCATGTTTTTGTAGTGGCTCTTTTGCAGGGGTCCGCCTGGGGAAGTACCACACCTTTGCCAGTTATTCAACCGCCAAGCAGTAGTGTGCAAACACTACTGTGTTCCCGATTGAAGGGCAATGTTTACAGCGAAATTACAGGGCACACAGAGATTTGACATCTTATATCTCGGAGTGATGAGCGCAGTGCCTTGCCATCTAGGGTTTTGAACTGTTGAAGTTCAAAATTCTGAGTGACGATGAGCTGTTATGGGCAAGCGTGAGAGCCATCAGGCGAGCCACTTCGCTCGTCTCGTCACTCAAAATCATTAAAAAAAATGCCCTAGATGGGAATCGAATCCATCACGCCCCCATGCGCATAAGGTAGGTTCACTACCAACTGAGCCACCAGGGCAGTCACTATGTGTTTTGATGACATGGGGGATGAGGGTTCTGGGTGGTGATTTGGTCATTAATATTTATTTATTTACTTTTTATCATTTTCCTGACATTTAGTAGATTCTTATTTGAACAAATTTAGTACTTGTCTATGCTCGAAAGCTGTGTTGTTTCGGGATTCTTATACACAACAGAACAACAGTAAAAAAAATCAATGTTTATTTAATCATAGGGGGGGTAAAAGCTTTGCTTACTTTTACTGACAAGAGGGGGGAGGGATAAACTAGTAAAATTCTGCTTACGTAATACTTGAATAGCTCCATAGAAGAAAATTTACTTTGTACTAATTCACTTGAAACAACGCCCACTAGACCATTCTGTCTCTGACCAACCCCGCTCGCTAAGTCATGACAGTGAATACACAACTGTATGGCGTCGTTGATACCATTCCAGTGGGTCAGTAGTGTGCGCTACGACATGGTTATAACACGCGCATTGAGATCTTTGTCATTCAAAATTCTTTATTTGTCTGTTTTTTTTTAATTTACAAGTGTTTGGCCTCTCCTGTTACGTTTGGACAACCTGTATTAAAGAGTCATTGAGTACATACTCAATTATCAAAAACTATTCTATCGGAGAGACCAGAGAAGGGGAGTGTGGTAGTGATTTCAGGGGAGAGGAGGGTACTTTTAATATAGTCAGTATTATGCATAGATGATATCTTTTTACATGTAGAGGGTCAAATAGAGGTATTTGGGACACATCTAAAACGGCTACAGCACGGCCAGTCACACAGTTGAAGAGAGAAAAGATAAAGTGATATGGAGGATAGCAGTAATATATCTGAACTGGTGTTACAGTACCGCATTATGATTGGAGTAGAGGTGTGCTGATAATGTCGTTCAGAAAGAGAGTGAGTTGGTGCTGTGGTGAGAGAGGGAGAGGAGAGGAGAGTGGGTCAGTTGCAACCTACCTGATGCTGCTGCTGCGCGTGGTGGTGGTGGTGGGGCGGGGCAGCGATGTACAGGTGGGAGGCGGCACCGAACGGCGGCGGCGTGCCGCTATGGAAACCAGCCTTCTCGTAGCTCTGCAACCAAGCGTCAGGACATTCACCTTATCAGCTGACCCACCAACTAACCACAGTTTGTTCTCCTTTAACTCTCTCCCCTCTTTCCTTTCTCTAGCCCAACATTCACCTTATCAGCTGAATAGAACATTGTTCCTCCTTCCAGCTCCTCATCAGCTGAACGGAGAATGTTGCCTGTATTCAACTGATCAGCTTATAAGATGTTGACGATGTTTAGCTGATCTATGAGCAGTCATTGACCTTATCAGCTGATCGGCAACTAACCACAGGAAATATTCCTCTTCAACTCTCTTCCCTCCTTCCTCTCTCGAGCGTTCACCTCATCAGCTGAGGCGATAATGTTTTCCGTAAACAGCTAACCGTCTAGCTCGGAAGATGGGCTCATGAAGCTACATTGCCAACCAACCGTCCAGAATTAGTTAATTGAAACTAATGCTGAAGAGGAAAGACAGCCAGGATTTATAGCCCCAGAAGAGATAACCTGACCGCATCACCCACTCTCTCAACTCGAAACGGCAATGACAGTTTGGAAGATAGCAGAAAAGGGATTTTTAGATGGGGATGGAACACTAAATCTGTTCTACAATATTTTTAGGGATATGATGTATAAATACAAATTGAATACTGGTGGGTAACATAACAATGATTGGAGGTTATGACTAATCAGCAATCGGTATGATTACGTTGGTTGTATAGCATTATGAATTCACGGCGTTGTCCATTTTTAACAAAGATTTAAAACTATGGATATCTGGGTCAGCGCTCAAAAATATCTGAACCAAGTAAATTAATGCCATCCTAACTATGGTGGTAATCTATGTAAGTTCAGTATACATTATATTGCAAGTTAAAATAGGCATTATCTTAATGAGATTTTTTTTTGGCATCTTTTCCAAACAAACAAGTGACAATCGATTTGAAGAGTGTCTTCAAGTTGCGAGTGAATCAGTTTCTTCTAGGCAAGTGTGTCCATCGTATTGTAGACCGAATCATCGCTTAGCATCAGATGATTATAGAGATGGCGATGTGCTGAAGTATGCAGACTAATAGAAAGAGAAAAATGGGGAGGGAGGGAAGGGGGGGAGGTGTTAGTCTTCAAAGGTCGCCAACGTATCTGTGATGCCGCTGGTGTTACAGGCGACGGTGATCGCTTACCATCAGGCGGCCCGTTAGCTTGTTGGCCACCTATGCTACGGCTTAAAACCGCAAGCCTATTTAGATTTTGTGATTCTCATCAATGATTTTTTATCGAGTTTTTTTTAGTTTTGAGATGTTTTATTTGCGGTTAGCTCATTACATACTTGAAACCAGTCTCATGTTTATATTATTGTGTTGTCATAAATTTTCTGCAAAAAAAAAAAGACAAAAACTTGGTTTTTGGCGTTCTGATTCTATCTAATAGAAATATATTATATAGCAAATTCAATTACTGTAGTATAAAACTCTGTAGTATAATTTTTGTAATATATAATCTACACTAATATTATAAAGAGGAAAGATTTGTACCTATTTTTGTATGTTTGTAATGAATAGGCTCCGAAACTACTGAACCGATTTGAAAAATTCTTTCACTGTTGGGAAGCTACACTATCCCCGGGTGACATAGGCTATATTATATTTTGTAGCGAGGCCGAAGGCCGAGCTTACACTCGTGCGAAGCCGGGGCGGATGGCTAGTATAAAATAAAGTAGCTTACCGCTTGTCTTTCTGTATATCCGTTAACTACGTCTAAAACACGCAACGGATCTTTCAATACTCAATAATTTATTGCATAATTATTATGAAGTTCACATACAGATGTTAGGTAGCATGTTTAAATTAGGTAATACATAATAATAACCCTGATTGGGTATGGCAATATAGTGCGGAGCGGATCGATTTATTACATAATTGATTTGTCTTCTAAATACTCGTTTATGATATAATAACATTTTGCTAGCAACATGTTTTTTAGGGTTTTGTCAAATTTATTTTCATTTTCTATATCCTTTATCTGTACTGGTAGTTTATTATATATTTTAATGGCCATTGGATTTGGGCCGGAGCTATGCATTGCTAATTTAGATGTCGGTAACATTAATTTATGTTTATAGTTAGATACGGGTACGGGTCTTGATACGGGTTTCACCATCAGTTAGATAATTTTTCACGGAAGGTTTATATACCCGCGGCTTCGCCAGCGTTGTCCAATAAAATGTTTTTTTTTTTAATTTCCTGACAATAACGAACACAAAAAAAAGAATTATCCAAGTTGGCGCAGTCGTTCGGAAGTTATGCGCGTACATACATTTCAGAGATTCATTTTTAACACGCCTGGCGCACTCCGCACTTTAGGTATGAAGCTACAAGTAGTCGTCTTGTCGGACTTGCCGTGCCCGCTGCCGCGCGATAGACAGAGATAACGCGATAAGAGTTACGCGATAGACAGAGAGGCAACTTCTAGGTTAATATAACTGTAGGTAGTTAGCGCTCGCACGTCCTGAATTGGACTTTATTGTGTAGTAGCAAGAGTTGCTACTTATATAAATGATTTTGCGGAGTGAATCTAATGTACTTGTACTATTATGTATTCTGTGTTTTTATTTATATAGATAAAGCTTACACCCGTGCGAATTCGGGGCTCTAGTTAGTAATAAGTACTTACATTGACCTTGTTGAGCGTGACGTGTCCCTTGGCGTACATGGCGTTGGTGAGGTCTGCGGTGGCTGCGCCCCCGGACTTGGTGCCGGAGCCCGTGTACCCGCCGCCTGGAAACGCAACTGGAGATTCGAGCGCTCATGTCTTATCATTTATTATATTCGTATACATGCCATTACAGGCTCAGGCAGGGTCAACTTATCAACATTACTGCGAAACTATGAGGAGTTGCGAAAAGTACTCAAAGGAGTTTCGAGCCCGATTTTGATGTAAAAGAAAACCGCAGCATTCATCATCATCATTTCAGCCATAGGACGTTTACTGCTGGACATAGGCCTCCCCCATCAATTGCCAAAAGGACCGGTTGGAAGCGGCCTGCATCCAGCGACAGCAGGGCCTCAATTCTACTAAACCAATTGTTTTTAAATTGTTAATGAATTGCCTCAAAAATTACCCTTTTGACACTTTTGGTATAGATAGGGTGTCAAGAGTAAAAAAATGAGGCAATTCATTAACAATTAAAAAACAATTGGTTTAGTAGAATCGGGGCCCTGCATGCTTGCAGACAGAGAGCGCGAAACAGCATATTATGACGTCACTTCTCTGTACTCCATAAAAATTCTATTGTGACAAGTAAGGCGCACAGAGGCGTGACGTCATTTTTTGTTTTGTGGGAATGGGACACAGTTTTCTCTGCCAAAAACTTTAAACGCTTATACATCAAAACATAAATAACCGATTTAAATTATTTTCTAATTAACCCATTATATTTACTTAAATTCTTGATCAAAGCTATTGGTTTCAATGATATAAACATCAGTCATCTACCCGTCATTATAATCTATTTTTAACCGACTTCCAAAAAGGTGGAGGTTCTCAATTCAACTGTTTTTTTAATGTTTGTTACCTCAGAATTTTCGACTGGGTGAACCGATTTTGATTTTTGTTTATTATTTGAAAGCTGGTGCTTCCCGTGTGATCCCATTTCAATTTGGTCCAGTTGTGTCATTTTTATGAAGTCGGTTTTTTATATTGATAATAATATAATTGAATGTTAGTTTGTGGCCTGCCGGGGCGCCCGGTAGTGATGCTTGCGACAGTTGGTAACATATGAAGTGTATATTCACCAGGTTTGTACGAGTCCTGCTGGTCGTACTGAGGCTGCTGGTAGGCGGGCACCTTGGCCCCGGCCGCGCCGCCCACGCCGCTCCCGCCCCCGAACTGCACTCTCAGATCTGACACGTTCTACACAAACACACAAACGACACTAATAAGCTACATATATCATAAATAAATATATGTATTGGGGACATTTTTGCACACACGATCATCTGAGCCCAAACTCGGCAAAGCTTGAACTATGGCTGCCAGGGACTGATTTATTTATTGAGGTACATAAGATAAGAGCTAGTGCTACAAGTAGCGGCCTTATCGCTAAAAAGCGATCTCTTCCAGGAAACTATTGGAAGGATTTAATGTACGTATTAGTTTATTAGGGTATCTTTGTAGTGTTTTCAATATGTTTTGTATTGTCCCAGGAACGTAGAGGTAATTCCCTATGATGACCAGTCAGGTTGGGGGAATGTATTTTTTTTTTTGTTTGTTATTAGTACTGACCGGGTAGACACCATACTGGTATGTAGTAGGTGGTGGCGGCTGGTAGTAGTACGCATAACCAGGCGGTAGCGTTGCCGTCGGAACCTGTGAACAGACAGACAAAATAAACGAATTATTTTTCATTCTTTTTTTTTATTGAAAGATAGGCTTGTGCTATCGCGCCTAAAATTAAGCGAAGATGATGTCTATTTTAATCGAAGCAATGTCATTAAAATATTATTATATTAAAAATGAATAGATAATTATCAGTATAAAAAAACACTGGACCAAACTGAAATGGGACCAAATGGGAAGCACCAGCTTTCAAATAAAAAAGAATCATCAAAATCGGTTCACCCAGTCAAAAGTTCTGAGGTAACAAACATAAAATATATATATATATATATATATATATATATATACAGTCGAATTGATAACCTCCTCCTTTTTGGAAGTCAGTTAAAAATAATTTTACTAGAAGTCGTTTTAAGTATGTAAAACTTGTTAGAATCAAAATGAAATGTTTATTGTGGTCTCTTTCTCTCCGGAGAGAAATTCCCACTTGCGATATAGAAATAATCACCGTCTCGCTTGCTCAACGACGGTTCACGAGTTTTGACGATGTGCAAATCGAACAGACATTAAGAGAACTGAGCCGTAAATGTATAAAAATACGGTTGATTTTGGTAAAATAGTTTTGTTTCGTTAAATTTGTTTTGTTTCGATATAAATTGTATACAGCTATGATTGTTTATATATGAATGCGGACGTTTTCGACAGCCGCACACATCTTTATAATCAATAATGGTTTTTAATTATTAATTTATTATTATTTTTAAAGTCACAAGGCCCATATACAGCCACATCTAAACTTAAATGCAATTTTATGTACTTTAACTTAAACTTGTTTATTGATGATAATTTTGTACGCGTTGTGACTTCTATTCATTATTTTTCGAAGGTTCCATGTCACCGCATCCGCTGATGCCTTACTGTTACGTACCTGTTGTGGCGAGGCAGCGTCGCTGCGTGCGAACCGGTCGCCAGCTCCCAGACCGAAGGCGCCGTCACGTGCGCCCCCACCAACACCGACGCCGTACCCCGTTACCTCGTAGTAACCTCCCTGGAATTACACAGTTATTTGGTAAATCAATGAGGTACTTTCATTCATTCAACATTTAAGAGCTCTTGTCGGTGGAGTAATTTCCAGGCTTGAAGGTCTTCTGCCAGCGTTTTCACCTCCCTGTACGACATGACATTTGCCTTCTCTTTTATTCGTCTACGAATACTCTTCTTGGTCTTCCCGGTCCTATCTTTCCTTCTACCTTTCCCTTATGATGGTTTTCATTAATTTGTCATGTCGTACAAGGTGGCCAAACATCTTCCCTCTTCTAGTCTCTTTACTCGCTAGTAGTCTTCTTTTCTCCTCTACCATAATACTTCTTGGTGAGGTACTATACATACCCATAAATCGAAGGCCATTGCAAGGCAACTGCGATCTGACTACAACGCGGCGCGATGCATGTGCTACACGATGCCCTATCGGACAAGCAACGTTGAACACTATGCAAGCGATATAACGTCTATTATTATTTTTTAAATTGGAGTAAATGTGGCATTGTGAACTATATAATTAATGTTTAGGTAAGTACAACATCGATCGGACGTTTTTTGACTGTTTTCACTCGTTTTGAGATTGTGACTCTATACTCTATAGGTATTGTTTCACATTGACTTTTAGACACCCTGTTGCATCCCCCGTATTTTACGTCCCATACTCATACTCTTTATTCGTAACACAAGTTACATGTCATGAAGTTGTTAGCTAATTGCAATAACAATTATACAAAATAATAATGAGCACATACTGTCAATAGTAAACAATTCGAAACGCATAAAATTATTAATAATTGACCCGGGTATGTCCTAAAACTGCGACCAGAAACCGCCAGAGGATGGGCAGCAGCATCCTCCTACTTACATGGTGGAAACCAACCACCAATTAGTTACGATCAATAAAATAGTCTACAAATCTCTAACAAAATCCTCCCGGACCCCATCATTTCTCCCTCTGATCCTGTCGCATCCTGAACGACCCCCAATGATCCCACCCCGGTCTCTACTGTCTCCGACACGCCATCCACTGTCCCCACCCCGCCCTCCCCTGTCCCCACCCGCTCTCTACCGTCTCCGACATGCCCTCCACTGTCAATGTCCCCACCCCGCCCTCTACTGTCTCCGACACGCCCTCTACTGTCCCCACCGCACCCTCCACTGTCTCCGACACGTCCTCCACTGTCCCCACCCCGCCCTCCACTGTCCCCGACACGCCCTCCACTGTCCCCGACATGCCCTCCACGGTTCCCGACACGCCCCGATACGTACCATATGATGCGGCATAGTGGAGCGCATTAGTTGTTCATCATACGCCGTGTACCCTTGAGATCCGTATAAAGCTCCCCCTGCATACCCCGCCGCACCCCCGCTAGAACTCACGCCCGTTACGGGGACGTGACCTGGAAATTTACAAAACAAAAGTGTTAGAGCCGCGTAAAATCAGATCACAATCTATATATATAAAAATCTATTGCTGTTCGTTAGTCTCGCTAAAACTCGAGAACGGCTGGGCCGATTTAGCTGATTTTGGTTTTGAAATGTTTGTCGTAGTCCAGGGAAGGTTTAAACGGTGAGTAAACGGCTGGACCGATTTTGATGAAATTTTGTGTTCCTGGAACGGGTCATAGTAGCGAGGCCGAAGGCCGAGCTTACACCCGTGCGAAGCCGGGGCGCGTCGCTAGTATAGACATAAACGAATCGAAGCGAAATCTAATCTAGTAATTCATAATTCGGGAGCCCTACAACTATGACCGTAAAAATATACAATAAGCTACCAAATATAATAAAAGACATGGAAAAAGAAAACAGCTTCACTAATTTTCTCAAAATTTTCTTGGAATCAAAATGTTACTACACCCTAGACGAATTTTTCAAGGATAATTTTGATGATATACAAATAGACCGTTCTGTTCTTTCTGTTGCCATACCCTAACAGGGTCATATGTACTACATGTATTTTAACATGTGTTATTTAAGACAAAAACATGTTAGTTAAGGTCTGCATGCATACATATGTCGCAATAAATAAATTGAGTATTGAGTATAGAGATAAAAGAATATATTATCAGATGAGGTGGATATTCTTTTTGGGTGATGCATTTTCCTACAGATTCTGCACTTAAGACAATCTTTGATAAGATCAAGACAAGACAATAATTGGAGGGACAGGCAGTCCTCTGTGCCGAGGCTGTCTACAGGTAAGAGAGTGCGGGGAAAAAAGCATTTAAAGTTTTTAGTGGGGATTGAAAAGTGATGCTCTGTCCCTTTCCAGCAAAGCGTATGTTAGTATAGCATTTGTATGGCGCGCGCAAGGCTTGACGTCATATCTTGCTATAGTGCGCGCTCTGTCTAGCAAGACATTAAAATACTTATAACATATTTTTTTTTAAATACATTTTCATTTTGTTTTTGTTGACTAACAAGCGCATCACAATAAAAACCGACTTCAAAAATATATGAAAAACGTAATAAGTGCCTATAAAATTTGAGGGTTGCCTTCGATTTCCATGGAATCCCATCATCAGATATTGACTTGGCGACCAAATTGGAAGTATACCCTACCGAACAAGTTTTTTTTTTTTTTTATCATTTAACAGTTGGCGGATGAATCGGTGAACATACATTAAAACAAATACAGCGGAACTTAGAACCGTCCTCTTTTTAACAGACTTCCAAAAAGAGGAGGTTACAAATTCGACTATTTTTTTTATTTCTTTTTTTATGTTTGTTACCTCAGAACTTTTGATTGGGTGAACCGATTTTAATGATTCTTTTTTTATTTGAAAGCTGGTGCTTCCCATTTGGCCCCATTTCATTTTGGTCCAGTTCTGATGAAGTTGGTTTTTTATTTTGATAATTATTTTGAAGTCGGTTAAAAAACTATTAGGGCACAGGCCTATTGTAGAGCTGCAGATAGAAGGAGGTTTCTAACCTGAGGTAGTAGTTACTTTAGCGGTGGAAGTTTGCGTCGTGGAGGTGCTGGTTAGACTGTTGCTCACCGCCGCTGCACTGTTGTCGTACTGGAATCAAATGTGCTGGAGCGTTCATACATAAAACTAAACAAGTAAAAACTCAACAAAGAGCTTGACTTGGTATTCTTATTCTTATTCGAGATGGGGGCGATAAGTCCTGCACTGACGTCCCGCTTGGGGTGTATTGTGCATTTCCCCCTACCAGCAGTTACCCGAGCCAACCCAACCCGATATGTCAATGTATAACTTCAATTCGTGTCATTACATACAAAATGCATGGGAAAATTAATTTTCTGCATACAGTCAAACCTGGGTAAGTGAGAACTGGATAAGTGAGAAAACTCTATAAGTGAGAGTAATAGCCAGGACCCGTCATTTTAAGCTCCCAAAACCTCTATTAGCGAGAAACAGAAACCTTTGTAAGAGAGAGTAGTTTTTCCCTCATAGACCTCCGCAAGTGAGACTACTGCTTATCTATACCTCAATAAGCGACAGTCGAGCTTTATTTATATATATTATTTAGGAGGACCAAATGACAAAATAAATTACAAATTTAACATCTGCTATTTTATGACTCATTCTTAACTTTCGTGGAACTTCCTACCATTGTTTATATATTGTTTTCTCGTTAATATTGTACCTATTATATTTCGTGGAACTAAATAACGTTGTTATTTTATCGCATTCTTTTCGAATGGACACGTGTGTCTGTGTACCGTCCAGTTTGTCGGACTTACTCAGTCTATCGTTAATCAATTGCGAAGGAAAGTTCTGTTCTGCATCATGTCAAAACGGAAAATTAAAGTACTGTCATTAAGTCAAAAACTTAAAATAGTGAATGCGTTTGAATCCGGAAAATCGCGAAATGAAATTCAGAGGGAGTTTAATTTACCAGAATCCACCTATTATAAAATTATAAAATCAAAAGACTATAAAGTCTGTGTCATAATATATGTTGTGCATATTATGCAAATAATTTTATCATGTTACATATTTAGTACATTCGTACTTGCTGTGACTTGTTATTGCTGCGTACCTCTATAAGAGAGAAACGCTACTCATGTACCTGCATTAGCGAGAAACTCGGGTTAGTGAGAAACCTCTATACGCGAGAATGAGATTGTGCTCCCTTGAACTCTCCCTTATCCAGGTTTGACTGTATAAAATTTTTTTCGTGAATTTTTCCGATGTTTTAATACTAATTCTGCTTTTCGGGGCGGAGAAGAATACAACAAATCAAAGATCATGAAAATCGGACTAGCCATTATCGAGTTTTAGCGAGACAAACAACACAAATTGATTTTTATATATATATATATATACTAGTGCTTTTGCCCGCGACTTCGTACGAGTAGATTTTCAAATAAACCTTCAACCCTTTTTTCTTCCCTTAACCCAGCCCTTGTGCAAAAAACATAGCCCTTCAATCTGGTCATAGCTAAGCATATTCTTGAAAACAGCATTTAAATCCGTCCAGTGGTTTAGATGTGCGTGGACAAATAAACAAACAAAAATTCTAAAAACTGTCTTAACGTGTTGAGCTGCTTATTTTAAGACGCCGTGTTTTTTTTTATATCTCACAATTATAATTTTTTTTATCTCTACGTTTTTATTATATGTGTAGATATAGAAGGTTACCTGCGGAGCGTTATCTTTAGGCTGCGGTTTGGGCATGGCGGCAGCGGGCGGCTGGTAGGGCGTGTACTGCGCCGCTGTATACAACGCGCTGCTGTTGTACACACCCGCCGTCGACGACGTCTGTACGAGAGAACACAATTTACTCTTGCTTTCTATTGGCTTCTTACAGTACGGTAACTTGTCATACTTTTGTGTACTCGTAACTTGTCTATGGACCAGAGGCCTTAGTACGAGCACTTGCGAAAAAGTTATCGTTATGTAAACGATAGCAAAATAATAATGACTAGCAGCGAAACCCGGCGTTGCACGAGTAAAAATACATCGCATGTTTAATGGTATAAATAACGTTCATATATCATGTATAAAAAAACTTTCTCGAACAATTTAAATTGATTATAATAGTTTGCACTCATTTTAGAATTCTCTAGATCATTCCAGAAATTTCTAGAACTTTCTCAACCATATAAATCGATAATAACAGTTTGTACTCATTTTGGAACTTTCTAGATCATTTCCAGAATTTTTTAGAACTATTAGTACGAGAGCTAGCAACGTCGGGAAAACAAGCATTTCAGGTAGGCTAGTTTTTAGATATGCTATCTCTCTCACTCCCCCGGACGTCATACGGGCTATCTGGCTGGTGGTAGTGGTTGCGTTCATCAGTGCGCATCCTAAATGTCCAGGTAAAATATCGATTTTTCAAATCATTTTAAGAAGTTTTTTTTTTTTTTTATTATTTTTATTGAATTTTTCGCAACATGAATCTATTATTGCCAGACATTTTTATCGTTGTTTAAATTGTGCCAGACGCTAATTTTGAATTGAAAAAATTTTTTTTTTCAAAATATTTCAGTATGGCTGAAATTTTTATATGATGTTATTTAAGTATCTAAAAACCTAAAATTAATTTGCCAAACAATAATTCGATTGTTAAACCTTCAGCCAGACCGATCTAAAAGTGAAAAGTGATGTGGTACCATTTTGCTTGGTCTAGGAATAGTTGTCGAATAAATTACAGAGAAAGAATTAAAAACTATTGAATTAATTGTGGATTAACATAGCATTAAAATAATTATTTATTTTTGTGCAAAATTAAGGTAATAATCAATCTCAAGGATGAAAGTAAACAAAAATTATATTGAATTATCTTGATAATTATCATCATCATCATCTTCATCACTGCTGTCATTTTCATTGTCATCGTCGTCTTTTGGATTATCAACGTCTTGTAAGCTATTATCTGTAAAAGAATGAAAAATTTTATAATCTTTCGGCAAAGAAATTTAATTTAATGATAATGTCGGCAACTAATGATGGTAACTGCTCTCCAACAAACCAGATAAAATCATATTTATCGTCATTTATGGTCCAGCCAGAAGCTTGAGGTGATAGAGATGTTGGGTGTTGTAAATGAGCATTTCTCCAAAACTTTGTTACATAACGAATTCGTAGTAAATGCTGATACAATTCAGCTTTGCATGGTGGTAGGCTTGATGGATCAAAATTACGTTTTTTTTTTTCAAAATTATCATCTGATTTTTTAGACCGATAAGTGTTTGAAAACAGATGAAACCGAACTTCATTGACGTTCCAAGAATCACGAGCTCCGTAAATGTCAAAATATTGATAATGATGCTCCTAATGAAAATGATATCGATTGTAGAAGTGATCAGTCCGACATGCTACCACCACCAGCAAAAAGAAGACGAACCTTTGAAGCCATTGTTCCTGAACTTGTTTCAATTTCTGCCCGATTGCAAATGTTAGAACGATTAACACCTATTGAGAACAGGATGCGACTACACACCAGCTTTTTTCCGGAAAGGTAAACTTCGACCTTTTAAACTGTTAGAGCAATCAGAAGAGTATCAATTAGCCTGTCAAAATATTATAACAGATGATGAAGAATTGCTGGATGAGACATTTAAGATCTTAGAAAAGTTTATTTGTCACATTTACGGAGCTCGTGATTCTTGGAACATCAATGAAGTTCGGTTTCATCTGTTTTCAAACACTTATCGGTCTAAAAAATCAGATGACAATTTTGAAAAAAATAATCGTAATTTTGATCCATCAAGCCTACCACCATGCAAAGCTGAATTGTATCAGCATTTACTACGAATTCGTTACGTAACAAAGTTTTGGAGAAATGCTCATTTACAACACCCAACATCTCTATCTCCTCAAGCTTCTGGCTGGACCATAAATGACGATAAATATGATTTTATCTGGTTTGTTGGAGAGCAGTTATCATCATTAGTTGCCGACATTATCATTAAAGGTAAAAATTGAAAATAAAATACTAATAAATTTCTTTGCCGAAAGATTATAAAATTTTTCATTCTTTTACAGATAATAGCTTACAAGACGTTGATAATCCAAAAGACGACGATGACAATGAAAATGACAGCAGTGATGAAGATGATGATGATGATAATTATCAAGATAATTCAATATAATTTTTGTTTACTTTCATCCTTGAGATTGATTATTACCTTAATTTTGCACAAAAATAAATAATTATTTTAATGCTATGTTAATCCACAATTAATTCAATAGTTTTTAATTCTTTCTCTGTAATTTATTCGACAACTATTCCTAGACCAAGCAAAATGGTACCACATCACTTTTCACTTTTAGATCGGTCTGGCTGAAGGTTTAACAATCGAATTATTGTTTGGCAAATTAATTTTAGGTTTTTAGATACTTAAATAACATCATATAAAAATTTCAGCCATACTGAAATATTTTGAAAAAAAAAAAAATTTTAATTCAAAATTAGCGTCTGGCACAATTTAAACAACGATAAAAATGTCTGGCAATAATAGATTCATGTTGCGAAAAATTCAATAAAAAAAAAAAAAAAAAAAAAAAAACTTCTTAAAATGATTTGAAAAATCGATATTTTACCTGGACATTTAGGATGCGCACTGATGAACGCAACCACTACCACCAGCCAGATAGCCCGTATGACGTCCGGGGGAGTGAGAGAGATAGCATATCTAAAAACTAGCCTACCTGAAATTCTCTCTCGAAAACGTTGCTAGCTCTTAGACTATATCTAGAACATTCCAGATCGATAATAACAGTTTTACACATTTTGAAACATTCTAGACCATTCCAGTAATTTCTAGAACTTTCTCAAACATTCTAAATCAATAATAACAGTTTGCACTCATTTTGGAACTTTCTAGATCATTCCAGAAATTTTGAGATCTTTCCAGTAGTTCTCATGAGTTCTTATGAGTTAGAAAAGTACAGAAATATATTTTTTCACATTCTCGCCACCCAAAACCACCCCCTTCCACCAACAGCGACCAAACTCCCTTACTCCCTGGAGACCAAGGGGTATTTACCATCCCAACGGGAAGTTGATTGGAGTTGGTGGTGATAGAGAAAACCCTGTCTTTACGTACTAACATTAGCATATATATATTTAGATTATTTACGGGATATTTACCGTGGTAAGGTTGTGGAAGGAACCACGGTAAATATCCCGTAAATAATCATATAACTTTAGTGAACAGCCGTGATAGTTTAAAACAGTGTTTTAAAAATATTCTGTACGTATACTATATACAATGCGAAAATGTGTTTGTTCCTCTTTCGGAAAAAAGTTTCGGAGTAACTAAAAATGGTTGCAAGACTTGTCTATTACTAAGAAGAAGTTATCTATGACTTGGAAAGAGCTATAAAAGTTGTCTGATACTCGGGGAAAGTTGTTGTGCGACTTGCCTGTTTAACAGAGCAAGTGTTAGATCGGGAAATAGAGATAAAAGTTGTCAGTAAAAAAAATAAAGTTGTCTATGACCTGGAAAGAGCTATATGAGTTGTCTGATACTCGGGGAAAGTTGTTGTGCGACTTGCCTGTTTCTCAGGGCAAATGTTAGGCAGGGCATTTTTTATCTATATTGGGTAATATAGATAAAAAATCTACACTGTTTTAAACTATCACGGTTGTTCAGGGCAAATGTTAGAACGGGAAATAGAGATAAAAGTTGTCCATTAGTAAAAGAAAGTTGTCTATGACCTGGAAAGAGTTGTGAAGGTTGTGTGTTACCTGGTATGAGTTGATAATGGGCTGGTATTGCGTTAACGTGACACTGGAGGGGTACGCTTGAGGTAACGCCGCCGCAGCAGATAACGACGCGTTACTTGAGTTCACCTGACAAACAAATTAAACACATAAATAGTTAAATAATTATCAATATTTATTTATTTATTTATTAATAAAAAACACTTATAACACCATAACAGATACACTAAAGCGGTGCTATAACAACTTAAACAAATATAAACTATTCAAATTTAAAAGTACCAAAAAAATAACAAAATTGCATCAACCATAGATTTCTCTTAAAGAATATTTTTCACTAATTTTTTGAACCGTTTCTGTGAACTCTGCTAGCCCACAAGTAAAAATATCTGTCCCTTCTGAGACCAGATTGAGCAACGTCAAAGCGCGTGACACCGGAGCAAACATGAGCAGGTTTGTTCTAGACCCGACTTGAATATAAAAAACCGACTTCATCAGAACTAGACTAAATTGAAATGGGACCAAACGGGAACCACCAGCTTTCAAATAAAACAAAAGAATCATCAAAATCGGTTCACACAGTCAAAAGGTATGAGGTAAAAAACATTTAAAAAATAATAAAAAAGCAGTCGAATTGATAACCTCTTCCTTTTAGGAAGTCGGTTAAAAAAACACTCGTGAGACTCGTCATCATCATTTCAGCCATAAGATATCAACAGCTGGACATAGGCCTCCCTAATTGATTTCCAAAAGGGCTGGTTGTAAGCGGCCTGCATCCAACGCTTTCCTGCGGTCTCTTTTAGGTCGTCTGTCCATCTTATGGGTGAACGTCCTACGCTGCACTTACCGGTCCGCGGTCTCCATTCGAGAACCTTTTGGCTCTATCGACCATCTGTTCTGCGTGCTATGTGCCCTGCCCACTGCCACTTCAACTTGCTAATCCGGTGGTTTATGTTGATAACTTTCGTTCGTTCACGGATCTTTTCATTCTGATTCGATCTCGTAGAGACTATGAACTACTTATAAAAAAAATTATTAAAAAGACTATGCGCTACTGTGCTAGTTAGTCCAGTATAAGTGATCTACAGTACAGTGGCCTTAGTACGAGCACTTGCGAAAAAGTAATCGTTACGTAAACGATAGCAAATGTATGAAAAATTCAGTTTCCTTTCACGTCCTATAGAGGCGCTGTTAAATTTTTCATACATTTTGCTATCGTTTTCGTTTACGATTACTTTTTCGCAAGTGCTCTTATTAAAGCCACAGTATGTGATATCAGTGTGTAGTGTATCCAATGAGTACATACCTGCGGTGCGTATACATTAGCGGAGTAGACAGCGGGCGGGTGGTGCGACACAGGATGGTGCGAGTACATGTTCTGAGCGGCGTTCGCGTTCACGTTCGCACTCGCGCTGGCGCTCGCGTTCACTGCATTCGCGTTTGTGCTCACAGGCGCAGGCTGACAACAAAACCACGCTTTGACTTACTGGTGATAAGGTTTACAATTGAGGAAGGATGGATTCAATTTTTTCGTAATAAGGTTGAATTAAGACTGTTTTTTTTTTCTTTATTTGAAGGCAATTCACGATAGCAGGATCAATCAAAGTAATAAATTTGAAAAAAATAAGGTTGAATTTATACTTTTATTTTTTTATTTAAGGCAATTCAAGAATCTAGCATACTCATAGGTCCGCACTAGGAGTTTCTGTGTTGATGTATACAAGACTAGCCGTCCGCCCCGGCTTCGCACGAGTGTAAGCTCGGCCTTCGGCCTCGCTACAAAATATAATAAAGCCTATGTCACCCGGGGATAGTGTAGCTTCCCAACAGTGAAAGAATTTTTCAAATCGGTTCAGTAGTTTCGGAGCCTATTCATTACAAACATACAAAAATAGGTACAAATCTTTCCTCTTTATAATATTAGTGTAGATATATCTTAAGTCAACGGTATGTCATTTGTCCTTCCAGGATATAATTATATGTACTCATCGTTATTAACAACATTTTTTACCTTCGAAAAACTATGATAAGTCACATCAGACAACACGTAGAAAATTATATTCAATAAACGTCCCACAGTTTCATATATAAACAATGCAATACAATGTATACAATTTATATCGAAACAAAACTATTTTAACAAAACCAACCGTATTTTAATATATTTACGGCTCAGTTCTAAAATTTCTGTTCAATTTGCACAACATCTTCAAAACTCGTGAACCGTCGTTGAGCAAGCGAGACGGCGATTATGTCTAAATCACAAGTGGGAACTTCTCTCCCGAGAGAGAGAGACAATTTTCTCTTTCTCTCCCGTTGGTCGGACGGTGGTTCATCAGCCATGTTGACGGCTCTTACGGTGTGTTACGGCTTGTGCAACTATCGCGTGACTGTGGATCCATTCTGTCCCCATGTTAAGTCGGGCCAGATTGAGTATTGCCGCGATTAGAGCGTCATTGTGGCATCTTTGTGTTTTTTTTATTGAAGACTTTTACACTGAAATGGCGATAAAACTATTAGAGTAACATTTACCTTCGGCCGATGCTGCTGAAGATGTAGATGCATGGGCTGAGTGTCAGTCGCAGACACCGACAGTTGTTTCATGGACGCTGTCAACTGCTTCTCCAGCGATGCTGAAATATGATGAACAATTTAATTTGGCTCATCACTTGGTAAATTCAACTTTAATTACTCAAGCATTGGGTGATTTATGCTTTATTTTTTTGCACTTGATTGGCGAAAAATTTGGTCATAGTTTTGTATGGATATTATATTATCATCATCATTTATCAGCGTTTCATGTGCCCACTGCTGGGAAACAGGCCTTCTCTCAGAGAGAGAGGGTGGTCATTAATCCACCATGCTGGCCCAGTGCATGTTGGTGAATAACACTAATCACACCATAATCACACTAATATCATATATGTGAAATTTTGGATGAATGGATGGATGTTTGTTACTCAATCACGCAGAAACGGCTGGATGGATTTGGATGAAATTTGGAATATACATTGCTTATGTCCGTGATTAACACATAGGCAACTTTTCATCATCATCATCATCATCACCGATTTGCATCACCACGCGGGTGAAACCCCGGGGCGCAGCTAGTATATCATAATATATATGAAAGTTTGGATGGATGGATGTTTGTTACTCAGTCACGCAGAAACGGCTGGATGGATTTGGATGAAATTTGGAATATACAGTCAAACCTGGGTAAGTGAGAACTGGATAAGTGAGAAAACTCTATAAGTGAGAGTAATAGCCAGGACCCGTCATTTTAAGCTCCCAAAACTTCTATTAGCGAGAAACAGAAACCTTTGTAAGAGAAAGTAGTTTTTCCCTCATGGACCTCCGCAAGTGAGACTGCTACTTATCTATACCGCTATAAGCGACAGTTGAGCTTTATTTATATATATTATTTAGGAGGAACAAATGACAAAATAAATTACAAATTTAACATCTGCTATTTTATGACTCATTCTTAACTTTCGTGGAACTTCCTACCATTGTTTATATATTGTTTTCTCGTTAATATTGTACCTATTATATTTCGTGGAACTAAATAACGTTGTTATTTTATCGCATACTTTTCGAATGGACACGTGCCTCTGTGTACCGTCCTGTTTGTCGGACTTACTTAGTTTATCGTTATTCAATTGCGAAGGAAAGTTCTGTTCTGCATCATGTCAAAACGGAAAATTAAAGTACTGTCATTAAGTCAAAAACTTAAAATAGTGAATGCGCTAGAATCCGGAAAATCGCGAAATGAAATTCAGAGGGAGTTTAATTTACCAGAATCCACTTATTATAAAATTATAAAATCAAAAGACTATAAAGTCTTGTCATATATGTTGCGAATATTATGCAAATAATTTTATCATATTACATATTTACTACATTCGTACTTGCTGTGACTTGTTATTGCTGCGTACCTCTATAAGAGAGAAACGCTACCCATGTACCTGCATTAGCGAGAAACTCGGGTTAGTGAGAAACCTCGATAAGCGAGAATGAGATTGTGCTCCCTTGAACTCTCGCTTATCCAGGTTTGACTGTACATTGCTTATATCCTGGATTAACACATAGGCTACTTTTCATCATCATCACCGATTTTCATCACCACGCGGGTGAAACCACAGGGCGCAGCTAGTGTCATATATCTTTGAACTTTTGAGGTTCTTGGACATACCGGTTACCGTCACGATGTTTTCCTTGACCGTTTGTGAGCGATGGCTCTCAACTTGAGGCTCGATTATCTTGTATGGAACTGCGTCCCGCGGTTCCACCCACATTTCTCTGGGATAAAAAGTATCCTATGTCACTCTCCGGCCCTCCAACTATCACTATGCAAAAAATCATTGATCCATTGCTCTGTTATTGGGTGAAAGGACAACAAACAAACACACTTCCACATTTATAATGCCTACTAGCAACCCGGCTTCGCACGGGTGTTGACTCACATGACTCGCTCCAGCATCATAAAATTTCATCCAAATCAGTTCAGCCATTTTAGAATAGAATAGAATTATTTATTAACTTTATAACATCTGTTACACTGGGCAAATCATTTTACAACAATACATTAAAATACTACACAAATAATTTTAAAATAGACTATGTGCTATTCCAGAATATAATCTATCTGTGTGCCAAATTTCATCCAGATCCGTTCAGCCGTTCTGGTGTGATTGAGTTACAAACATCCAAACTTTCACATTTATAATATTAGTGCGATTACTATAACTTAACAAGATGGGAGAGACAACCTAAAAACGACCGCAGGGAAACGTTGGATGCAGGCAGCTTCCAACTGGACCTTTGGAGATCTATGAGGGAGGCCTATGTCCAGCTGTGAACGTCCGATGGCTGAAATGATGATTACTATAACTATAATAGGCTATATGACTGTTTTTTTTACTGTCCTATTAAAATGTAGCCCAAAAATATTGCTGATAATGAAAACAAAATTAAAATCTGAACAATAATAAGCAACTTACAAGCATTTTAATATAATGCGAAACAGCAAATTATGACATCACTTCTCTGTACGCCATATAAATTCTATTCTGACAAGTATGGCGCACAGAGGCTTGACGTCATTTTTTGTTTTGTGGTAAAGAGACAGAGTTTCCAATACCAAAAACTTTAAACGCTTATATATCAGAACATAACCAAATTAATTATTTTTTTCAATAAACATTATATTTACTTGAATTCTTCATCAAAGCAATAGGGTATTTGACTGATTTCACAAAACCATTTTAAATTGTTTATTACATTAAAATAAAGCAATCTTGTAATTTAATCCTCATAATTTTCAGTATTTGTGTTTTATATGACGGATCAAAATTCAAATTATTAAACGACCGCGTAAACGCTACCTTTGACATGCATGGGGCCACGTGACATTAGTGACGTCACACATAAACAAACGAGTTAATCTCGCCATACAATTGTTGCCTCTATTTACTTTTCTGTGACGACATAAGGACATTCGGCTAACATAGAGCGTTTGCAGTCAAGTCACGTGATCAGTGAAAAACATATTTTTATTATGTATTTTTTCTAGAAATAGGGACTTTATTTTTTAGTTTTTAGCCATTAAATACTTTTTGAAAATAATAATCTTCTAGGATTACACCAGTATTAATTATATTTTTAAGTCAAATATCCTATTGGTTTCAACGGTATAAACATGAGTCATCTACCATATTCAGGGTACAGCTCGCGCGATAAGTGTTTGGCTTTGACCTTCTGGTGGAGGGGATTACTGCGCATGGGTACTGTCACGCACCAATCAGAGCACCGCGTGCGCCTAACACGCACCAATCAGAGCACCGCGTGCGCCTACACACCCACCCGCACCCCGCTAATTGCCCGTTGATACCCAATTTCTGATTTCTGCGCAATTACGGTCAAAGCCAAACTCTTATCGCGCGAGCTGTAATAGAAGAGATGTGCGGTCATTGTTTCCCTAACTTGTATAGAAGTAGGGTTATTGCATACCATTACTGTCGCACAGAACTTTACACCGACTGCGAAATGTACTATCGCAGCCGCTCTAGCGTCGTGCTTATTTATACATAAGGTGTTCAGTTAGACCCGTAACAGACACGTCAACATGGCTGACGTCAACCACGCAACCAACGAGAGAAAAAGAGAGGGGAATTATATTCTCACTCTTTCCCTCCCGTTGGTCAGACGGCGGTTCGTCAGCCAAGTTCTATACGTCAGTTACGGGTCTTACACAACGGATGCATTAAGATATAATTGGACTTATCATTAAGAAAAACTTTTACTATGGGACCAACACAGAAATGGCAAACAATATTACGTTCGAGTTTAGAGTGTGAAGGACAGTTTTTTTAAAAATGCTATTTCAGTTCCATGTCGATCCTCGGCCCAGCATCAATGACTAGAGCAATGATGGCCGAGCAGAGTAGCATGCACAGTTTTTTTTTTTTTAATTAGAACGTCTGTCAAGGCATTTTTGTAAGAAATTTGTTATAGCCACTTGCACCCCATAGCAACTGTGACGCGGAGTTCGACGCGTTGACATAAATAAGAATGTTCAATCAAGTATCTGTCACAATACCTGGCGACAGAGTTTCCTTCTCATTTCCGTTCTATTTACTTCTCTTTTCTGTGGTAGCATGAGTTTTAAAATCTAACGGCACCCGGTTCGATCCTCGACCCGGCACCAGTGAGTTATTTAGTACCTAAATAGATATAAGAACCAAGAACTTCAAAAGTTCAAAGACATGACATTCAGCAACATGCACTGGGCCAGCATGGTGGATTATGGCCCAGCCTCTGTCTTTGAGATAAAGCTTGTGTCCCAACAGTGGGAACATGACAGACTGATAATGAGTACAAGGATGTATTTAAAAAAAATCCGTCGTCAATTACAGGTACCATCACAGGTCACTGTGAGCCAAATAATCACTTATACAAGATTGGAGCCACAGACAGCCCTCTGTGCCGAGGATGTTTACAGGAAAACGAGACCGTGGAGCATGTACTACTACATTGCAAGGCCATAGAATACATACGATTAAGGTCGAGACTCCTTCAACAAACTCAACAATAAGTCTCCAATACCACAACACCTGGCGAAATAGGGCTAGAACAGTTTAAGCAGTGACCCAAAGCTGTGCTCCGTTATCTTATGGAGCTCTGTCAGGGGCAAATGCACAATACACCCCAAGCGGGGTGTCAGAGCAGGTCTTATCATCTCCAATTTAAATTAGAATTAGAAAGTCTGTCGTCTAACTGAACACTCAATATTAGAACAGTTCGACAAAACGCGTCCCAATCTTCTTCCTTATTATCTATATCTATGTAGGCACAATAAAATAAATTATCTAGTTTAAAAAACGCTTCACACTCATAGCCCCCAACTAGGTTTCCTCCACACCGGTGATCGGTGTTCAGTATAATGGTTAGTTGTGTGTACTCACAGGTAGAGTTAGTGACGACTGGTTCAGGCGCGGGCGCAGGCTGACTCGCCGCCGTCGACTCCACTACTGACAGGCTCTCACTCAACTGAAATGTGAAACAACATTTATCATACATATCATACATTTATTCATCATTATTGCATAGAATTATTTATAATATAATAATAATAAATCTTTATTTCAGACAACAGTGGTCCATATTAGGTGGTTACAAATGAGATCGAGTTCCTTACATTATTGACAATATCACTATTTGACACAACATACATTTTGTTTTTACAATATAAAATTTTAAAATATAAAAATAAAACACAACATATATAAGAAAATACAACATTACCTAATATAAAACTAAACTTAACTAACGAGACCTATAATAAGACTATTCCAGTATTTTTGGATGGAACAATCAGGCTTATCAGTTATTGTACTAAGGATGCTGTTGCTGCTACCACGCATTCTGCTCAACAGGGAGTAGGCTTTTTTTCTCATACCTAATGGCGTGAAACCCATCAGTTCGCGCCTGTGTAAACATAGCTGATGCACTACAAAATCGTGGCAGCCCCAGCAGCATCCTAAACCCGTTGTTGTACTGGACCCTCAGAGCATTATAAGCTTTTTTGGTATATGATATCCATAGGCTGCTCGTGTAAAACGACTGGCAAAATGCTTTAAATAGAGCAATTTTGACGTCATCCGTACATCGAGCAAACCTACGTATAATCATGTTACACCTCACTGCCAATGCTCTGCGCTCCCTTTCAATATCCTGATCGTCCGTTACTATGTGACCAAGATATTTAAAACTAGTAACAACGTTTAAAAGATTTCCATTTAGAAAGATGGGAGGAATTGAATGTGGAAAGTTGTTTTTTGCCTTGAAAACCATGACTTCGCTTTTCTTAGCATTATATCTCAAGCCATGTTCTTCAGCAAAACTCTCACAGCAACCTAATAGTTTCCTAAGACCACTAACCGATGGGCTCAGCAACACCATTTATGTAACGAATATAAACTTTTAGGCGATGGCGAATATCTGCCGCCGATTTACAGTTACTAAATATTTATTGTAGATTGTAAAAAAGCTATGGTTTTGTGCTAAACAACTCTGTAAAAGTGGGCATACCATACACATATCCGCATTAAACAGATTGGATCGTGCCAAATTCATTTTAACTACTAAGCTGTGGTAGTACAGTCAAAATCTGTTATAAGGAAGGGACTGCTCATATTCAGTCGTAAAAACCGATAGTCGTAATAACCGGTGATGTTTAATGTGGATCGTGCAAGTACAAACAAATCGATATGTTATTATAACCGGCATGTTGTTCTGTACTATTATTTCTTGTCTGCCTATGGTAGCCACAGATTAGTAAGAAGTAGTAGTAGTTATTCAGCGCGGTCCGATCAGTTTGATGGGCACGATGCGGGCATTACGTGGGACGGGACGAGACGGGAGCGGGCCGAAGAAGGAATCTGAGCGAGAGGAAAAATTTCTGAAGAAATCGCGGACAAAGTCGCGGGTACAGCTAGTTATCAATAAAGTAAAGTAAAGTTTATTTCCAAAAAGGTTTACAGGTTAACGTAGAGAATGCCAAGAGTTATTTAAACTAAAATGCGTAGGTACATTGTATTATCAGTGGACCCCAAACTCGGCTAGGCCGGTCTCTTGGTGGCCCTGGGAAGATTTTACAAAAGGATAGATCGCGCGCGCTTAGGAGTTTCTACTACTTAGGACTAGTAAATTAACATCAATTAAATTATACATTATAAAGCTAACAAAAAACAAGTAAAGTTAAATTAAATTAGATAACAAAGCAGACAATATATACATACAGAAGCACAATATATTATTGTAACCAATCGAGCTGTCAACTATGTGTTTGTTGTGCTACGCTGCGGGTGTGAGTGAGAGTGTGTGATGTGAGTGAGTGGGTGTGTGAATGTATGGGTGCGTGAGTGTGTATGTATGCTAGTATGTGTGATGTGAGTGTGTGATATGATGTGTGTGGTATAAAAAACAGAATTCATAAAAATGACAGAACTGGACCAAATTGAAATGAGACCACACGGAAAGCACCAGCTTTACTCAAATGCAATAAGAATGATCAACAACGGTTACCCAGTCGAAAGTTCTGAGATAACAAATATAAAAAATATAAAAACAGTCGAATTGGGGCTCCTCTTTTTTGGAAGTCGGTTAAAATAAATAAAAATAAATCAATAAATATCGGGGACATTATTGCACACATGGTCATCTGACCCCAAACTAAGCAAAGCTTGTAATATGGCTGCCAGAGACTGATATACATACATATATATTTTTAATACATATTTAAATAGATATTAACACCCAGACATAGAACAAACACAAATGTTAATCACACAAATGTTTGTCCTAGGTGGGAATAGAACCCACGCCCCCAAGCTCAGAAGGTAGGTTCACTACCAACTGCGGCACCGGGGCAGTCCGGGGCGGATAAAAACAACAGACAGTTATTTCTACATTTAAGTACTTATTTTGTATACTGTTGTAAGGTGTGGGTATGAATGCTTACCATAGCGTTAGCATTGGCATACGAGACAGGAGCGGGCTCAGGGTGCGGCGGGGGCTCGTGCGGCGCGGGCGCAGGCTCCACGGGCGCGGGGGGAGATACCGGCTGCTGGACAAACAAACAACATTATTACACTCATTATACGTTAGCGGCAAACGGTCGGTCGAAACAAAACCGAAATTATTATAAACAAAAATAGTAGTGTTTTTACCTGGGGCGCAAACAACAATTTTAAAACGAGTGTTTCCAGTTGTGTGTTGTCCAGAGTGGAGCGAAGGATTCTAGAGTAGTTAAAGTTACTCAAGCTTTAAATAGTTGTTTGTTCCTGAGGTGGACAATCTACATTTTATCACCCTCTATGAGAAACTACATAGGCCTCCCCCTTTAACCTCCACACTAAATAACATCCTGCCATCTGCATCCACTGGATGCCCGCGACTCTCACGATATCGTCGGTCCATCTAGTGGGCGGCCTACCTACGGTGCGTCTTCCGGTTCGTGGTCTCCACTCAAGAACCTTTCTTCCCCATCGGTCATCAGTTCTTCGAGTAATGGTTATGACACGCTGGGTTTTTATAAAACTTGACGGACCCGCGGTGTTGATCGTGTATCGATATTATATGATGATATTAGTATAGTTACCATGTGTATGGTGTTGTTAGGTTTGGGCGGGTCAGGGAGGTCGTCCAGGGCTCCGAACTGCACGTCCAGGAAGCCGCCGCCCTCCGCCCCGCCCGGCATCTCTACCGCGCTGCTCGGGATCTGAGGATAAAACATTTATTGAAGAGTTGTAGCTATTTTTAACCGACTTCTAAAAAGGAGGAGGTCGTCTTCAAATCACGATTGAATCGGTTACTTCTAAGCAAGCGTGCTCCATCGTAGACCGCATCATCGCTTAACATCGATGAGGCTGAGAAGGAGGAATGAAGGAGGATGAGGCGAATTGACGGCCAACGTGAGCCTATTTCTAATTAAAAAATAAAAAATAAAAAAGGGTCCTTTTTTTTTGTTTGTCATCAGGGCAGTAAGAACTAACCTTGGAAGGAGGAGGCACCCGCGCTCGCTGCGGTTTCCGCTGACTCGCCATATCCGTGGAACCGTACACGCCGTAGTTGGTTGTATACACACCTGAAAATATCATACACTATTTTACTAAATGTTGACCGTTTTGTGAAATAAAAATTTCATTGAAAATTAACCACCTTTTTTTTACCGACATCCAAAATGGAGGAGGTTATCAATTCGATTGTTTTTTTTTTTAATGTTAGTTACCTCAGAACTTTTGACTGGGTGAACCGATTTTGATAATTTTTTTAAATTTGATGCTTCCAGTGTGGTCCCATTTTCATTTGGTCCAGTTTTGACATTTTTATGAAGTCTGTTTTTTATATTGCTAATATTATTATTTCATTATCAATTATTTCACATGTTGCACTTTCGCAGAGAGGGAAAAACTCTTATAGAATATAGATTGTAAATATTGTGTAAAAAATTCAACATACTGGTGTCGTGCCGCTGCGACTGCTGGGTCAGTTGTTCCAGGTACTGAGACTGCGCCGCGGTCAGACTGCCGGACATGCCTCGGGGCTGCACCTGACAACACATCACATATTGTATGATCTCTCAACAAACATAACCATACACCTTCAACGGTCTATGGGTAGGGTTGCCATCTCTTAAATTTGGCAACCAGGACAAGACGCGTGAAACCCATGGATTTTAGAGCCCAGAACCTGGACATGGCAACAGGTTTTTTAAACATGATCACAGGGCACAGTGTGTGTCGCGAGCGCTCCAAGACTTTAAATTTTTAAACCCGGACTACATATAAAGCCCCGCCCGGACTCTCCCCGGATGCCGCCTAAACTAGGACAAATCCGGGGTAACCCGGACGGATGGCAACCCTATCTATGGATAGTATATCTGTTTCTGTAGTTATCATCGTCATTTCAATCAAAACGTCCACAGCTGTACATAAGCCTCCCGCATCGATTTCCAAAAGAAATTGGAAGCGGCCGTTGCCGTCAGATTGCAAAACACACTCGGCCATCATTGTTCCAGTTTAAAACTTTCTACTGGCTCTCAAGACTACCGCATAAAAGTACTTTCGGCATACGGTCAAAAAACAAACAATAAAGCCTTTTTAATTTGACTACAAAAGCAAATCAGAAAGAGGAACTTATAAAGCTTCCTTCATAGTGAGCAACACGCAATTTGTTGCCGAGAGTTCAAAATTTGACAAAAGCTCGCGTGCAGGTTTTCTTTTGAATAAAAACAAATTTTCTTTTTAGACATTTCTTTTTTTTTGCAGTAAAATAGTTGATAACCCTAACTATCCAATTAGTTTTTACTTTGGGTCACTAAGCAAACGGAGTATCAGAGAACTGATGTAAGAGTAGTTTTTTGGCCGCTTCAAGGCCTGTGACATATCAGTTGTTTTTAGGTTACAGATCCAAGAAAAAGATAATTAGGTTAATGTAATACTCACGGAATGGAGTTGGTGTTGGTTCTGGTGTAAGAAGACGTCAGCCGCCAGGTGCGGCGCCGCCGCCGGGGGCGCCTCGACCCCGCCCAGCTGCTACAAACACAAGCCACATGTGAGATATACAAGTCTAATGGGAGGCGAGACCTTAAGAGTTGACAAAGAGTCACTGCCATCTTCCTTGTTTCCTGAGAACTACAATCTAGGCATCTTTAAGGCTAGAGTGAATTAATTTCTTCTAGATCAACGTGTTCCATCTTCGACTATAGTTCATAGTTAATTTATTCATATCAGAAAGATACATGTCACATACAGATTATTATTAACTTATGATAATTATCGCTTTAAATTATTAATTAATACTATACCGTCGCTTACCATCAGGCGAGTTGGTGGACAAACGTAGATGTAGTAGTAGTGAAATAGTATAATCTGAGAGATATAATCTGGGCCGGTAAGCGCAGCGTAGGACGTCCACCCACAAGATGGACAGACGACCTAAAAGAGACCGCAGGAAAAGACTACTAGCAGGCCGCTTCCAAACGGCCCTTTTGGAGATCGATGGGGGAAGCCTATATCCAGCAGTGGACTATGCTATGGCTGAAATATGATGATGAATCTGGGCATATTCAAGGCCAGAGTGAGCACCTTCTAAGTCTGCGTGCTTCATCTTCGACCACATCGACAGGCGAGTTGGTGGTATAACGCGGAATTATTAGTAATAAAAAAAATATGAGATCTCTCAATAAGCCTAGAGATAATAATTTTATTGTTGTAACTTTCGATCCTGTATTGTTATTGAACAGTAAATGTGTACATTGTTACCTCCATATTGACGTGGTGCGCAGACGGGTTGTGGTAGGTATAAGTGGGGATGTGTCCTTCAGCCACCACTGGCGGCTCGGGCGCCTCCCAGTCTTCCGTCTGACAAACAAACAGTATTGCTGATGTAGAAAAAGTTAAATAATTGGGAAAATTAGTACCACTATGTAACTAGTACGTGTCTTCAAGTTGTGAGTGACTCCGTTTCTTCTAAGCAAGTGTACTCCATCGTAGACTGCATCATCACTTAATAACGGGCGAGGTGGAGGTCAAACGAAAACCAATTATAAAAAATAAAAAACCGATTTAGATGATTTTTTTACTGACTTCCAAAAAGGAGGAGGTTATCAATTCGACTGTTTTTTAAAAATGTTTGTTACCTCAGAAGTTTCGACTGGGTAACCGATTTTGATCATTCTTATTTTATTTAAAAGTTGGTGCTTTCCGTGTGGTCCCATTTCAATTTGGTTCAGTTCTGACATTTTTATGAAGTTGATTTTTATACTAATTACTATTTTATCAAGTGTTAACAACAGTATATATTAGCACTCACAGTGACGGGCAGCTGCTGAGAAGTGTCTCCATCCATAGCTGGCTGCGGGTTCACGCTCGGAGTAAACACCTACAATCATACGTGTCAGTACAGGGTGGGCCAAGAACTCATGTGAGTTTAAAACCTCCATTACATTCCAACAGTAAGGCAGATCGGGGCGCAGGTGGTGTGTGAAGTTAGTTTTCCGAAAATAGGCTACAGGAGCCTTACGACAGATCCGTTTTGCCCGTTGGCAGGGGCTTAACTGTAGGCCATAGATTAGAACTTTTAGCGCGTCGGACCTATGTTGCTTAAGTTCAGATATGAACTTAAAGCACTTGGGAGGATTAGCGATTCTATTTAGGGGATTGCGAAACATACCGCGACAGGGAACCTTATCTCGGCGTGTTAAGTTTCACGTTCCTGTGATTTTCCGCCACGGAATAGGGAAGGTGGGCTGGAAGTGAAGAGTAGGCGGGACCGCCTGCCACAGCCCTGCGAAGATTCGCACCATTGCGCCAGTTGAGCGCTAGCTCCGCTATCGATTGCATGATCCGCCACTACACTACATATGTGCCTTACTGTGCCACTGCCATTCGAGCATATTGGAACTTGTAATTAAATCTCAATATATATTCGGGACATTTTTGCACATACGGTCATTTGACCCCAAACTAAGCAAAGCTGTTGTAATATGGCTGCCAGGGACTGATATACATACACATATATTTTTTTATACATATTTAAATACATAGATATTAACACCCAGACATAGAACAAACACAAATGTTCACCACATAAGTGTTTGCCCTAGGTGGCAATCGAACCCAAGTCTCCAAGCACAGAAGGTAGGTTCACTACCAACTGAGCCACCGGGGCTGTGGAATATACTGTCAATACCTTGGTGTCAGAGAGTGAGCCCGACCACTCCTCGTTGTCCCAGTCTTCAGTCGCGGGGAATGTGTCTCCCATGGGGTTCGCTGCAAATAGTAACAGATTCGTTTATTCAGTAAAACAGAAAAAAATACTTTAAAATAACATTGAATTTACATTTTAAAGATCTGATTATGCTGAGTTGAGGCCATTTTTGTGACACAACTTCACTACTTAAGGACCATATTATATCTGTTGTTTATGTTAAGTTATTGTTACAAAATAAATATTTATTTCTTTCTGATTTTGATTTTTCTACATACTAGATAGATAAACGCAGCTCAATTTATAGGAAGGTACTGTACACCCTACGTTGTGAGATGAGGGCAAGATGACAGTGTATCGTCATGTATCTATGTGGACCACAACCGAATGTTCACCGATATCTCCGCAAACTGCTGACGGTTTAAAAAAAAAATACTTTTGATCGGTATACTTTCAATTTGGTCCCATTGTCACCAAGTCAGGATCTGATGATAGGATCCCAGGGAAATCGAGGGCAACCCTCAAATTTTATAGGCACTTATGGGAGCATTCAAGTATTACGTAACGAATTTGGGGGGAGGGGGGTCTTGTAAAACGTTACGATGCGTTACAGGGGCGGGAGGGGGTGTTTGAACTACGCGTTACGTAACATTGTTTTTTTTATAAACTCTTCAGAACGGTCGCGTAAAGAGATTCTCTCACGCATTTTTTATATAACAAAGGTATTTTTGCGACTTTCCGGTACTTGACGCCGCATAATTGTGACTTTTAGGTAAAAATTGTCACTTGATGGTTACGTAACGTTTTACTAGGGGGGAGGGGGGTACAGAAAAACATTACGGCGCGTTACATGGGGGAGGGGGAGTACAAAATCGCCAAAAATTGCGTTACGTAATACTTGAACGCTCCCTATGATGTTTTTCATTTATTTTTAAAGTTGGTTTTTAATGTGATTTACTCGTAAAGTTGTAGCATAAGCCCGTAGCTCTAGACCTTAGGGTAGATAGTGTAATATGTACTCACAGTCGGATGGTTGCGGGTGGTGAGGCCAGTCGTGGCTGCGGTCCGGTCTGGATCGGGCGCCGCCCCTGCCACCGCGGGCTCCGCCACGGCCCCCGCGGCCCGCTCCTCGCCCCCCACGCCCTGACCCTCGCCCTCGTGCTGAACCTTCGCCCCTTTCCCCTCGTTCTCCTTCACCACGACCTACAACAAACACATTATTTAAATTTCGTCAATAAGCGATAAGGAGGATAAAGGCGATCAAGCGCAAGAACGCCTCCCCGGACGTTAAGAGCCCTGTTAAATTTATTTTTTAACGAAAAACGCAACTCAATTTGGTTTTCAGCGCTCTGATTCTATCAAACAGAAAGATCTATCACATCACACTAATATCATCCAGATCCGTTCAGCCGTTCTGGCGTGATTGAGTAACAAACATACATCCATCCATCCACACTTATAATATTAGTGGCATAATATATATGAAAATATAAACTCACGAGGGCGCGGTCCGGATCGAGAGCGGGCCTCCCGCGGCTCGGCCTCGCCGTTGTTGGTGGGCGCGGCAGGCTTCTTCTTCTTCTTCTCGCTAGTCTGCCACTCGCCCTGGAAGATAACACAAGGTAACTACTGAACGGAACTTTAGAAAGCTCGTGTCACGTAATCTGGGACTCGACCGAAGGAGTGACCAGTGGCTTTAGTACAAGAACTTGCGAAAAAGTTATCGTTACGTAAACGATAGTAAATGTATGAAAAATTCCGTTTCTTTTCACGTCCAATAGAGGCGCTGTTAAATTTTTCATACATTTTGCTATCGTTTACGTAACGATAACTTTTTCGCAAGTGCTCGTACTAAGACCACTGGAAGGGGAGTAATGTAGGGTATATTTTTTATTTAGTAATAGGCTTGCGTGTGACCGCCAACTTGCCTGATGTTAAGCGATGATGCGGTCTACGATGGAGCACGCTTGCCTAGAAGACACCAATTCACTCGTGATTTGAAGACACCCAAATTGTAACTATCGGGGAACACCCATTCAGGCACCGCATTCCACATACTAGCAGTTCGCACAATAAAAGTGGCAAAGCGCTTCGTACCAAACCAATCTTAAATTGTCGTGTATTAAAAAATAATACAACAAAGCAATCTTGAGATGTTTTCCTCATAATTTTCAATTAGAAATGGACAATCAAAATTCTAGTTATTATACAATACAATACTTTAATAACTAAATAGTTACAAGTCAAAGTATACTCCAAGTATACTACCGAGTGAATGCTCCCTTTGATATTAAGTGACGTCACAACTGTGACGTCATAAGAACATTCGAGCTACATAGAACGTTTGCGATCTAGCATTACCCTTTACAAGGTCACATCAACTTGAAAGCCAAGTTGATGTAAAGTTGACGTAACCTTGCAAAGAGTTCTTGTATCTGTAGTTCTTAATTTATATTAACATGTGTGATTTTAGACATTTATTTTATCCTTAATTATTATTGCTGTTATGTGACAATGATTTCAATGTAGTAAATAATGTCTTATCTTTTTTATGTATAATGATAATTTGTGAGATATTTATGTAATTGGTTTGACCATGTTTTATCTCAATAAATAAATAAAATAAAAGAGGTAATGATACATTTTATTTGTATAGGATATAATTTGCTAGACGCTTTACAAAGTTATGTCGTCGACTTTGTATGATCTGGCAAAAAGCGTTCGGCCTCCTGTCTCGCTAATTATGATGCAGGGCTCGTGAAAGTGCCCCAACCCACCGTTACCGTGTGTTCCGTCTCCAGCAGCAGGTTGCACGCTGCCACCACATCGTTGTCGGAGTCGTGGAGCGCCGAGCACACCTCCTCCTCGGTGCGACACGTCATCTCCATTAGATCTTGGACCTTCAACAAATAACGTTACGGTAGAACTTTGATCCGTTTCTTTATGACCAAACGAAGAGAGGTCAAGACGTGACGGTAATTTAAATTGCCAATTTCAAAACGTCTAATTTGAAATTTGCTTGTCCTTGGTAGACCGAGAATATTATTTCATTGTTCTGCCATGCTGCTGCACTCTAGCAGTAAATGCCCATTTCTTCGACCTCCATGCACCGGCCATAGAGACAATAGAGTACCATAGTCCATAGACTCTTGCATATCAGTTCTCTATGCTATGGCATAGAGCAGTGTTTTTCAAACTTTTTCATGACGCGACCTCCTTGGTATGAAAAAAAATTCGGTACCTTCCACAGTTTATAATCTGTATTTTATTATATTACAAATATCAAATACGCACTACCTTTTTTATTTATTTTTATAATTACTCATTAATTAATTTTTCTAAGTAAAAATATTTTTTTAACTTTTTTTTTTCTTTTACCGAGGCTTCGTGACCCCCTTATAGAGGCATGGCGAACCCCCAGGGGGTCGCGACCCACAGTTTGAAAAACAGTGGCATAGAGGACTGTTTTTTAACCTTAATTTTGGAAAGGTGTTAGTTTAAAAGGGACGATACCGACAATTTCCCGGAGCTTGTCACGTTTGAAATTTTTTCTTAGGCAAATAATTCATGCAAATATAATTATGAACAAAAAAAATAGATGTATGTTTTTATTGTGCGCAAATTTTAAATTAGTTGTTTTTTAATCGACATTATATATTTATTTTTGTTTCATGTACAAAGGTATATCAAATGAAGCAAACAAAAAAGAAGCCTTAATTAATACACTTAAACTAATATTGTGACAAAATTATATAATAAGCTTTAGCCAAGGTTTATTTTAAATTTAATGTTTTTATTTTCCATTGTATTTTTTTTGCTACAAATAAATTATGTCTACGTCTAATAAAAAAAAACAAGATGTCCGTGTGGTGATGTACCAAGCACGCTGGCTACATTCCCGCGTTGAATTGCCAAAGAAATTCTCTGCCCTAAGAATGAGCCAACACTCTTATCACCAGCGGCGTCGACTAAATGTAGCGATTTTTGGTGCTTTTCAAATTTGATATTTACATATATTTTTTATGATACTGTGTGACGAGACGAGCGAAGTCGCTCGCCTGATGGCTCTTCACGCTTGCCCATAACAGCACAACGCCACTCAGAATGTTGAACTTCAACAGTTCAAAACCCTGGATGGCAATGCACTGCGCTCGTCACCCCGAGATATAAGATGTCAAATCTCTGTGTGCCCTGTAATTTCGCTGGAAACATTGCCCTTCAATCCGGAACACAGTAGCGTTTGCACAATACTGCTTGGCGGTTGAATAACTGGCAAAGGTGTGGTACTCCCCCAGGCGGACTCCTGCAAGAGTCCTACCACTACATATCGAATAT
Source organism: Agriopis leucophaearia (assembly GCA_949125355.1). Taxonomy (NCBI): domain Eukaryota; kingdom Metazoa; phylum Arthropoda; class Insecta; order Lepidoptera; family Geometridae; genus Agriopis; species Agriopis leucophaearia. The sequence continues at coordinate 695,706 of OX421285.1, forward strand.
TCGGCAAAACTAAGAAATCACCATTCTCGCGGCAACTAGCTTTAGCAATAAAGCATTGATCTTAAACATGTGTATCTATGGTAGGAAAAGTTGTTATCAAAAGATAAAGGGAAACTCGAGCATTGTGTATCTATTTCCACGCTCACAATGTATTCATAACTACAAGTACAGATTAAGATACTACTTTCATTTTTATAAGTTTAACGTGTGTCTGTATATCTGTGTCTATCTGTGGGATCGTAGCTCCCAAACAGCTGTACCCTTAGTACAACATTTGACAGTTTTCGAAAACTTTTTCCGTTTTCGTATTGTCCCATACATTTTAGCAAAGCGCCTCTAGCGGAAACGCGGAGGAACTAAAATCGGTAGTAATCGGCAGTATAGGTTTCTTCACTCAAATACGAAAAAAGGTTTCAAATAGCTTTCAGCCCAGCAATGTATGAAACAAAACGAAAACGAAAAAAGTTTTCGAAAACTATCAAATCTTGTACTAAGGGTACTGAACAGTTATTGATAAAACAAAATTGATTGAATAGTGACTTGATTGTTTTTAACTATGATTTATGAATATATAATCTATGATTTATGTTCAGCTGTTTTCAAATCAAAAAGAATCATCAAAATCGGTTCATCCAGTCGAAAGTTCTGAGGTAACAAACGTAAAAAAAAAACAGTTGAAATGATAACCTCCTCTTTTTTGGAAGTCGGTTAAAAACGGTAATTAATGTACTGATATAAAAGCGTTTGAAGTTTTGGTACCGAAAACTCTGTTCCTTTCCCACAAAACAAAAAATGACGTCACGCCTCTGTGCGCCATACTTATCACAATAGAATTTATATGTCGTACAGAGAAGTGACGTCATAATTTGCTGTTTCGCGCTCTCTGTCTAGCATGATATTAAAATGCTTATAAGTTGCTTATTTTTGATTAGATTTTCATTTTTCAGCTATATTTATGGGCTCATCTATTAAAAGAACTCATCGAACAATTTAAAAAAAAGTTTTTTTTTACTCTTATATATCATTGCTACAAAATATATACTTAATGAAAGTTTTATCAAGGCAAAAGCATACTAGATAAAAGAAAACAATGGCATGTTGGAATAAGAAAGGGAAAAAAAAAAAGAAAACGCTGTGTGATGAATAATGCGCGGTAAGTAACCATAGACATAAATCATGTTTTCAAATCGCGAAAATCGAAACATATATAATTTTTGAATTTATACTTATGTAGAGAAGAGATGTTGCTTCTTTTATATATTTTTCGAACAGGGCCCTATGGCTACCTTTTTTAAGAGATTCTGTTTAGGTGATGCGTAAAGTTGCGCGGCCATAAACCGTATTTTCGCGCGTTAAGGTTCACGTTCGCGTGATTTTCCGCACTGCGCTGTTTCAAGTCCGCGTTAAGAGGTAGCCGTAAGGACCCTGAACTTATCTCATTAATCCAATATGCCATTTTAAACCCAAACCAGGCCTAGCGCACTCCGCACTTTAGATATGAAGCTACAAATAGTCGTCTTGTCGGACTTGCCGTGCCCGCTGCCGCGCGATTGACAGAGATAACGCGACAAGAGTTACGCGATAGACAGAGAGGCAACTTTTAGGTTAATATAACTGTAGGCTCGCACGTCCTAAATTGCACTTTATTGTGTAGTAGCAAGAGTCTACTTATTTAAATGATTTTGCGGAGTGAACCTTCTGTACTTGTACTCATATGTATTATTTGCCCAAAACCATGTTACTAAGTAGTAAAGCGAAGCTTCTATCTACATCTCATTAGTAGCAATGTTAATTACCATTTTTACCATTTTCCTGACATCGGCGGAGTCTTCTGCCTTGCGGTCGATCATGTTCGCCATACGCAGTTGTTCTGTTGTGGCCTGCCAAGATTACATATTCATTGTTGATATTCAAATCATTGCCAAATATCTTTGATCACATTAGTTTGAATTTGCCTTAAACTCGAGCTAGTACCGAATAAAATCTGCCAAAAACTGAAGGGGGCGAGGTAAACGCGTATTGCATACACTGACATATTCTTACTAGTTCTACAAACGCACACTTCAATATTGAGTGGCACACAACTGCAAACGAGATGACAAAATATCATCAAATAGATGACCAAGGTGGTGTAAGTGCTAAAGGGGAAACCGGGAAGTATAACACTTCCATTTATTATTATTTTCTGAAATTTTTACATAATTATGCTGCGCCATGACTTATAATTTATTTTATTTTTTTACGACTTCAAAAAAGGAGAGGTAAGTAGCTAGTAACTAGAGTAGGTAACTAAAAAAATATTTTTTTACGGACCTGTGGTTTGACTTTCTCCTTGGGCTGTGGCTTGTCACCTTTGCCCTTGTCCTGGGCTCTGTCCTTTCCCTTCGCACCACCCTTGGTGGCGCGCGCACCCAAACTCATATTTAACTCTATATGTACTTTATATTTACAGCCTCTATTTACAAGTAGCTGGAACAAGAGATAAACTCAATTAACTAAACTTTCATTGTATTTGCTCATAAATATTAGTTTGGATACAATTGTGTACATTATGATAAAAGCCCTTCTCAGGGCCCTCCCTAAAATGGTAATTTGTTCACAAAATATTGACTCAAAAGATACACAACGACTTTAAAGCCAGGACCACACAAGAGGGCATTACCCTACTCAACATTTTTGGAACTTTAGTTTCCCTTTCATCCATCACCAGTCATCTCATCCATTCTCGCCTGCGGTGCAGTCTTTGTTGATCTCTCACGAAATAGAAAAATAAATATAGCGCTCTGATTCCTCCTTTATTGAACTGGCAGATTGAAATGTGCTGCCTGAATGAGTGTTCCAGTTGTCAGTGTCTTCAAGTCTAGAGTGAATTGGTTTCTTCTAGGCAAGCGTGTTCCATTGTAGCCGGCATCATCTTTTAACAAGCCTATTATACAACTTTATAAAGTCAGGGTCTGCCAGCAAGGCATGGAGCACAGTTTACTAGGAATTGAATTAATACAGAAAAGAAACTCAAGAATGTGCTCCAAACAAAGATTCTTGGCGTTGGATAAAAGGCCTGCAGTTTAAAGTAGACTGGACACATCCTCAGCATCCCCGAAGGTCTGTGGGCCAAAACCACAACAATGACGACACGGCTGCCCTGCATACCTAAAAAAACATGGCAAGATGAGCTTGACTCTCACTGCACAAAAGCACTCGACCACAACGAATCGAAGGAGAGAAGGGACGCCTGCACTGGGATAATCAATTATAGCTAAAATAATAATAACATTATGTGTATTATAAATTAGATTAGCTCTATTGGGCACTGTTATCTCTGTATGAATCAGCCTTTAGTCAGTTACTAGCCACGATCCTGTTGTGAATTTTTCTATACCAAAACGGAATACTTATCTCGTCAAGCATAGCAGCAAGATTGCTAAAGACTACGAGGGTGTGTAATGAAGCTTAAGTTCAAATGCTAAATTTGTAATGAGTCAATGATATTTGCTGAGTAGGCTACTCAGCAAATACCACAATAAGAAAATGTTGCACATTACAAGTAACATGTAGGTAGAGTAAGACAAGACACACAAATATCATTTACAAAGATGTACTAGGAAACTATTCTAGTTGGAGTGGAAGACATTTGATTAACCTTTTTAACAGGGATAGCAAGAAATGCATCAATATGGCCATCAGAATTAACACTAAGTCAATTACATAATCAGATACAGGTCTAAACAGCAAAAAGGACTATTGAAATTGGAGTAGTGAACAAAAAGCCAAAGCAAGGGGAAAAAACAAGGCAGATTTAATCGCTAAGGAAGATGCAAAGAAGGAAATCAGTGCAGACGTTCAATAACTATGAAAACCAACAGCCATGACATGCACGGAATCTACTGAGTCTCCACACAGAAAAAGAAAAGCAAAATCTTTGAAATAAAACAACAGATATTTATTGCAAAACTGCAAAAACTTTCTACCCATGGATAAGATGAGAGAGTGACTAACAAATTACGTAATTATGTTGAATCTCCTTTCAATGACTATAATTGGTACCATCACAGGTCATAGTGAATTTAACTATCCCTTGCACAAAATTGGAGCTACAGTTCTCTGTGCCGAGGCTGTCTACGGGAATACAAGACCGTGGATCATGTGCTACTGCACAAGCTCAAAGAAAGTATACTACCAAAGTCAGACACCTCTCAGAAGAAACTCTACATGTCTCCAATACTAAAACACCTGACGAAATAGGGAAGGAACAGTTATGCCAGTGACCAAAAACCGTGCACTGTTATTCTGGTGAACTGATAATTTTGGAGGAAATCAATACAGGAAAGAGTAGAGGTTTTAAATGGTACAACCTTTTAACACTTTATAATTAACAGAAAAACCTCCTGTAACACAAGGCAGCAATTACACTTATAATTATGATACGGGCACCCGGCACGTGTGAGAGATGGAAGTGTGGTGTGTTTTGACCTCAGATGCAAAAAGAGGGGTATTATAAGCTTAAAATGTATATCTGTCTGTAGTATTATAACTCCCAAATGGATAATCTAATTTTAATTTAGTATTTTTCAGTTGAAATCAAACTCATCATCATCAGTAAGAAGTATTTTTTTTGTTTGAAAGACAACTTGAAAGGGTGTTCTTAGCCATGATTCAACTAATAAATCTTTATTAGAGCAAAAAACAGTAAAAAAGTTAATACAATAGTGGTTACAGCTATAGTTCACATGGTCTTGGTGTTTTTTTATAAGGTTACTAGCTATACCTATGCTTAATTCAAGAAAATCTTTTTTGAAGATTATCAGTACTGTTAACTTTTGGGGTTAATTGGGGCTATTTTTAAATTTTCAATAAATATTTGTAGTATATAGACTTTAGTCCAGCCTCATGCCACTTCATAACTACGAGCATCTGATGGGCAGTGTGGTGTTGTACTGAAATGGAGAAGACGATACATAGCATGCAGGGTGGGAGTGGGAAGAGAGTCACGTTTGAGTATGATGCCTGCCTAAATATTTGAATGTGTAATAGTTGTTATGGCCGTGTGTTTGTCACCTTTTCACTTCTAAACTGTTAAAAATAGGCAAGTTACATGCATTACACTAAGAGGAAAAACATATTCGTGATATTTTTGTCCTGATACAATAATAATTATCAATTGAAAAAACTGACATCAAAATTTGTAAATATGCAATTTCGTTTAGGTACTTGGATAACATATTTTTTCAGTTATTTTGATTTAAAAATTAAACTACTGAACTGAATTTTGATGAGATTCCTATGGGACTAATCTAAAAGTACCTATTATCTTTTCAAATAAAATAATAATTTTCCAAATCGGTGTATGAATGAAGAATAAAGTTCTGTGGCAACACAAACATTAAAAAGAAAAATAGGAAATTAAGAACCCCTTCCTTTTTTGAAGTCGGTTCAAAATATCGAAACAGAGCAACATAAAAAAAAACATGAGAATGATATACATATGATAAAAAGAAGAAAACATGAGAGTAAAATCGATGGGCACACCTAGTTGTATAATCTGTTACATAAGTAGCTAATCCCCTCAATGTCATAACAAATAGTAAGCAATGACAGAAGAAAAGCCAGGTCAATAACCTCAGGGACACACCACCATTTCTGCTAACTTACAAGGTCAATTCCAGGGGTCATTGCCACGAGCCTTTCAACTTAAAATGACCTTGAAGTGAGTATACAATTTGAAACATAAAATGAGATCACAACTGAGTTAAGCTAAAGGCATTTCAACTTTGTCAATTTGACTGAAGAGTTGTTATTAGGTCACCTATATTTTCTAAAGCTGTTATTTGTTTTGTAAAATTTTTGTTACCAATAAAAACCAAAAATACTCAAATCATTTGGCATTTATACCTGTCAGCTTTTCAACTTTAAATGGTCAAGAAAAACATCATGAGGAAACAGGCACCTATGTCCAAGAACCACAGAAGTTCAAAGACATATGACATTCAGCATGGTGGATTAGGTCCCATCCTCTCTCTGAGAGAATTGCCTGTGTCCCAGCAGTTGGAACATGGTAGGATGATAATGATGAACAGCGGATGATAGTCAAGAAAATAAATATGCTGTACTGGCCCCTAGTCAGATAAGGGCAAGATCAGTTCAAAAGACGATAAATATAATATCTCAGAATATAATTTTAGTTCAGTGTTATTGACTACTAAGTGATGTCAACATTGTTTAGTATTTTACAAAAGATAATTATGTAATCAGTAAAACTTCTTTCATTATAATTGACTTTTCATGGCATTTTACAAGCATCAATCAAGTGTAATAAGGAACTCTAAATCAAGGGTGCTCAAGCGAAAGATGCAGACCACAAAGTAACTTGCCAGGATATATAAACTGGCCAATAATCATAAGGGTGTGGCTGATTATAAAAATTGACAGATACAAATATTTTCCAAGATTTGCCTAATAGCTGTGGGAAAGAACTATTCAGTAGGCCCAGTGTCTTGAAATCTAAAATGACAGCCAGAAGATGTCCACTGCTGAATAAAGGCCTCCCCCTTAGGATTAAACACTGAACGACGACCTGCAATCATCATCAGTTATTGGTTCTTCGAACAATGTGGCCTGCCCACTGCCACTTCCAACTTGCAATTTTTAATAGCTATGTTGGACTCCAGTTCTTTGGTGAATATCCTCATCCTGGATTCTATCGCACAAAGAAACTCCGAGCATAGCTCTCGCCATTGCCCGCTGTACGACTTTGAGTTATTCCAAATGCCAACAGTTAAGGACCATGTCTCAGTACCATAATTATTATGTCATCATTTTTTAGTTTTTTTATTTGATGCCAAGTCAAAAATAAGGTTCAGAAAAATATTGGTTGGGCAGCCTTGATATAAATTAACATGTTGTGAGTGGACTACAAGTCTGAATTTGCTTAAGTAAGCTGAGTGGCAGTTTAGCTGCACAGGGCTTCTGATTTGATATAACTCAGAACTTATTCTATATGAACCATATCTACCTACACAAAGTTGTAATGCCAGTAAATAAATATGAATTAACCAGCAGCCTGTGAATTCAGCCACTACTCGAAGAAAACCATTAGTTTTTTTCACTATTTTAATCAGCATGTGTGCAATTACATGGCTATCCCCTTACTAAATTTCATTTTAATCCTTTCAGCCATTATGGAATTAAATGGGTACAAACATACATCGTAACAAACTTTTGTATTTTTAATATTAGTGTGTAATATACTTAGAAACACAGTAATGTTGTGTAAAATCAGCTGATATGTTAACAAAGGATTGTTGATAATAACAATACATTTAAATTCTAATATGCTTTCAAGATATTGAGAGCTGTGCATTTATTTGAAAAGTGAGTAGTGAAAGTCACTTAGATGTTATGGAAAAAAATATTTTAAGAGTAGGTGTATATGTGATACAAAATATGAGACCTAAGCAAAGCTTATCTTGTAAGTGATATGAGCAGTTTATTCTAAGGGGCATCACCTCTACTGAGGAAAGTCTAGATAGCATAGATAACTGCATTTCCGATCGCGCCAAGCCGCACCATAGTAAACAAAACACTTGGGCGTAACACCAAGGAATAATTACATTATTTCCTGGTACAAACTACAATGATTTTCCCAGTCCCATGTAATTTTGATACTATAGTTATCAGTGAAACAGGAATTAAATAGTAAATTTTAGAAGTCGGGACAATGAATGAATCAATCAATGCTGCAAGGATACTGTAGGAAAGTCAGCGCTCAAGAAAAGTGGTCACCGGAATGCCAAAAAAAACTGGACACATTCGCTTTCCACGCCATTGCGGCGGCTCACGTCATCATATTCTAGCACGGCCAAGACGAAACTCGGCGAGCCAGCGGCACATGTGGGGGACGCCATTCTTGAAGCACCATTCTTGGTATCAAACTGACAGTCTTTGTTGGAGAAATAACGGTTCACAGCACCGAACAACACATCAATTTCACACACTTCAACACACCATAACATCGAAATAGATCTATTTACCTTAACTACAACGATTTTAACCGAAAATTAACTGATTTTCCGTAAAAAAATCCAATTTGCCCATACCTGAGAATGCGCTCAAACGCAAGCTGGTCACGTGACTTCTTAGTGATGTCCCATCTGTCTGTGATTTTTGTAACCTTTTGACGTATTCACATCGAATAATCTACAGGCGCATGATCCCTTTCACGGCTATGGAGCCAACGAACGTGCTAATCTAGGATTAACCTACATTCCACATTCAAATCTATTTTGATATATTTTGATTCAGAAATCAATATCGGTGTTTGTTTGTTAGCCATAAGAGCCGTTGAAATCATAATGAAAATGTGTAGGCAAGAAGTTCATGCAAACATTTTTTTTGGATTGAAAATGAGAAGAATCAGTCAAGGGGTTGCGAAGATTATAATTATAATGGGTTGCGAACTTCCCGAAGTCAAGATTAGTAATCGATTCTCTGAAACCGGATAAGTATCGAGTGTATTTACGGAAACGGCACAACACTTTTGAATATAGTTCCCACAGGTAATAAAAAAAAGCGTTCGAAATCTAAAAAAAAACTTATCTTTAGTCGGTTCTCCAGTCAAAGTATCGTGGTAAAGAGATTAAAATATTGTTTACACTCAACCGCAATGTCCACGCAAGTTTTGCTAAAGATATTATTGTTGTCAATTCTAACTCGGTGTTCTCCAGGCAGCATTAGTTTTAGAGCACAACACTTCAGTTAACTTTGACTGATTCCCGCGCTCACCATTTTTTTTTTTTTTTTGGCTTTTTGGTCTGGCTACAGAGGCCTTTGGACCATATCTTTATTTTGAATCACGGCACTTTATATTTTTGTCACAGTGTTTTTGATATATTTAAAAAGTGGTTTGTACGTATCGAATTCTTGCAATAATTGTTCAAGCGGCGGTGGCGGGCGGGAAGAAAGAGATATATTTTTCCACACTTCACTTATTCCAAACTTTTGATGACACATGACAGCGTGACCACTTTTAATAGAATTCTACTTTTTTAGTAGAATTCCGGGCATTTTTTTAAATGTAATGCTCATGGCAGTGCAAAGTAGGCGGAACCGGCTACCACACTTGTGGGGAGCTCTACACCATTGCACCAGTTAAGCACTAGCTCCGCTATCGATTGCATGATCTACTACTTCACTGCTATACGCACAAAAATATCCTACAGCGCCATTTACCAGTGCAATAATAATTAGGTATATCAGACCAAATAAATTATCAAAAGGAGGTGTTTTATACCACAGGTAAGTGTGAGTCTATAACGTTTTACAAAAATAAACAGAATTTATGAAAATTACTATCTTCCCTCCCAGTACACGCCTGGCGTGAAGTCCGTGACGCAAATATCATCTTTAACTCTAAATAATAGAGGTGCACGTTTTTCCAAAGAAAAAAGGAAGAGAAAAAAAAACTCTCTTTTGTGACGTCTTCGACCACATGCATACTGCGATATCTAGCGAAGAATTGCTATTTAAAAATATGCTTGTGTTTCAGTTTGGAATGAAAAACATCACAAATAAATATACTTGGTACGTAACAATAAAATGAAGTCAATAATTTTGTAGTTAGGGTATATTTTAAAATAAATAGCGGATACTGATGGATGAATACTGGCAGGCTGCACCAGTCGTCAGTTAGAGGTTTTGTCCTTATGACAATCTCAATACAAAATTCGAATCCAATGCGACATGGCGATCATTTTAATACGAATATAAAATGTATAAATAATTAACTGGTGCATTTAGTGCTACAAATAAATAACGCAGATGTTCCAAGTGTGTTTAATTATTTCGTCTCCACAAAGGAATCCGCAACAGATACCATATAGGCTTTTATAATCAGAAAACGTTCTAAATAATTTTGAATGAAGGTTTTTATGACCTATCACCATGGCAGTTTCTGTGTCTAATAGTTTAGAAATGCAGGGTGACTAACTTAAGCCACTTTGGCGGGCCATATTTCAGAAAATATACACTTGATAAAAAAGTGATGTATGAAATCTTACCTTAATTTTAAAATACCTATTCAACGATACCTCACACGAGGCGAAGGGGTGCAGCGAAAAAAAAACCTAACATCTCCATATCACATATACCAGAGCCACCCCGAATATGCAATATTATATTTTTTTATACTATTAAAATTGTGATCGCTACGAAACCATACATATGAAAAGAAAATAATATAAGATCAACACTAATGAGAACCTACTAGTTTCAATTATCTATATACATAAAACATACATTAAATTATTTTTTAGGAACAATGCACGCAGATTTAAAATCTTGTTTATTAAAAGAAGCTGTAGAAATTACGTAGAATTTAAAATGTATTTAGTAGATTTTTTATAGTAGAATCGCTATACAAAAAGTGGTCACAAATGATGGTATTCTTTGGAAGTGACTGATGACAGTTCATTGACTTCGTTGACTTATTATTATTTATTGACTTAGTTCAGTCAGTCAGTCAAGCAACTGTAACTTTAACCAAATTTAAAATAAATGTAATAGGCCAATTGATTACAATTAACTAATTGGAATGATATTAATTGGATTCATCCAATCCAATTAATATCGTTTGTCTGGACGATGTCCTTGCTTGAAGACGTGTTTCTCGAAGACGAAGCTGGCGAGGCTCAAGAGTTGGAGCGTATCATAGAAGGCGATGATTACGATGAGAGGCCGAGACCAACTACACCGAATAGTAATGAAAATAGCGAAAAAGAGGACGAAGCAGGTAATATTGGTTTTAATTTTATAGTGTATAAATATGGGTTTATGTGCCTGCAATAAAACTTTTATTATTATAAAAACAAGAAGTAACTACTGAAACGCAGGAGTCAGGGTGCATTTTTTGGGTCTGTCAGTCATTTTGAACCTAGCCTATTCAAGTTCTGTCGGATTACAGGTGGATTCCCGCCAAAAGCTTATACTCCAGCTTCTGGCTCCCACGTTTTTCTCAGACACTAAGATGTTACACAAGACTGCATGGAGTCAGGGTTGTGTCTTGTGTAGTGGGCATTTTCCGCAACTAGGCCATTCATTGGCCCATTTTGCGTCACCCGGCTGTAGCTAGTTCTGAGCCACCTGGTATGGAGTTGGGTGCTTTGTGTTAGATCTGTCATTCATTTTGAACCTAGCCTCTCAAGTCGGGTGCTTCCGTCAAAAGCTGTTGCTCAATCTTCTGGCTCCTACGCTTAGACACTAGGATGTAACACAAGACTGCATGGGGTCAGGGTGTTCTGTTTTGGATCAGCATGTATATTGATGCTAGTTAGGCTTGATACTCAGACTACAGAAATGCCCTACGAATTAACAACTTCCTTACCTATTACCTTAGTAATTCCATAAACATCTTCATCAATTCCAGAGGAAGACAAAAGACACGTAGATCCATCGTCGGCTAAACCGAAGCGCATCGTCAAGAACCCGCGAGTGGTACTCAACCCGGCGCGCCTCACCGGTCCGCGGGGGATACAGGTCATACCGGAACATTACAAGGATTTTGTATTTAAAGGTGAGACTGAGATTGTGTCATCATCATCATCATTTCAGCCATAGGATGTCCACTGCTGGACATAGGCCTCCCCCATTGATTTCCAAAAGAGCTGGTTGGAAGCAGCCTGCATCCAGCGTTTTCCTGCGGTCTCTTTTTGGTCGTCCATCTTGTGGGTGGACGTCCTACGCTTCGCTTTAGATTGTGTACCGAAAAGCAAAGTGTCATTTGAAAATTAAAGAATCAAATAGAACAGTGGCCTTAGTACGAGAACTTGCGAAAAAGTTATCGTTACGTAAACGATAGCAAAATGTATGAAAAATTCAGTTTACTTTCACGTCCGATACAGGCACTGTTAAATTTTTCATACAGTTTATGTAACCATAATTTTTTCACAAGTGCTTGTACTAAGGCCAATGAAAAAACGGAAAAACGAAAAACGGACAACGGAAAGTAGTAGTTCGTTCGATCGAACCAAAGGAGCCGAGAGAGTGGCTGTAAGAAGCTTAGGCTCGTACGGCTTCTCAAAAAAAATCTTATTATAACCTTACATTGACTTGTCTTCCTCTCTCTTTAGCCGAGAGAGTGTGACAAAATTCAATGTAAGGTTATTATAAAAATGTTTTTGAGATAATGCTAACCCACCTGCACCAATGATGCGAACATCGCAAGTAAGAATGGCACAAAATTTTTATTCGTGTAGTATAAGTTCTCATTAGCAATGTTGGCGTGATATGGAACGCGCCTTGAGATTCCATGAGTGCTCTGTAGTGAGAAATAAGATGATTTCAATGTTCTGTAAGGCCTCGTTTTTGAGGACACGGGAAGTTGCATCGCACTAATCTTTTCTGTCATACATAGCTGTACATTTTAATTAACCTCCTGACACGCTGTGATAGGCAATTGTTAGTGGCAAAGTTTGGTATGTGTTCAAATGCTAGAACTAACAATTTTCTAGGTGGGTCCATTTATCCATATTTTTTTTTATTGTAAAATAAGCTTGCGCTTGGCCGCCAACTCGCCTGATGTTAAGCGATGCTGCGGCCTACGATGGATCACGCTTGCCTAGAAGAAACCTATTCACTTTTGACTTGAAAACACCCAGATTGTAACTATCGGGGAACACCTATTCAGGCAGCGCATTCCACATACTAGCAGTTCACACAATAAAAGTGGAATCAAAGCGCTTCATACGGGTTTACGGAATGTCATCCATAAAGCGGTGTCGATATTTCGTGCAGTCCGATAGAAAAATGGGGAGGAGGGAATTAAATCATGCAGATCTGATGCGCACTCTTCAAAATGTATCTGATAAAAAAAAAATACTTAGTTACTGGTCGCAATGTATTCATCTATTGACATACATGATAAAACTCGGATTTTGCTCGCGCAGTGTACTAAAGCAACAAACCTAACAAATAACATGGAGTATCAGCAGGGATGCCATTACAATATAGATAAAAATTGTCGTTAAACAACTCACTCTTTATAAATCAGTTGATATAAATTGTGCTCTCATTAGCAAGTCCAGCTGTGGTGTTGCACAAAGCTACAGCCAAACTGGAGTCAAATTTTGGAGATGTTATCATTCATAACATATACTTTTCATGGTTTAATCAAAGAGAAAACTACTCAGGCTACATTTTTTAAGGTAAATTACAAATTAGCCATAAAATACTTTTTTTTTTTTACTTTAACATTGAGACCTTTACCAAAACTGTAATTGGGTAAAGTTTCATGCACTTACCTTATTACATATATAGAATAACTCAGAATAACTATGTTGGAAGATTCTAAGGGAAAGGACAGACAGAACGGGTGTATAAGTAAAATTGATAATGTAAAATTGTGTAATTTCAGGTAAAGGCCATGAGAAAGAAGACCTAGATCTAGTGCTTAAGAAGCTGGAGCACTGGGCATACAGATTGTTCCCAAAATTCGAGTTTAAAGACTGTCTGAAGAAAATCGAGACTTTAGGCAATAAGAGACCAGTTGTGGTAAGTAACTAAACTCTTAAGAGCTGACACAGAAATTCGCTGGGTTGCGTTGCCTTGCTGAAATATTTGACCATCCACTGTTCCTGGGATTATCGATGTAAAGCACCGCTTCTATGTACCTCCTACCACAATGTATTGACTCCACATTAGCGTCTATATAGGAAACTACTGCAATTTGTGGAATGAGCCCTCCCTCCCCCCCTCCTCCTGCGGCATTTCTCAGAAGCTTTAATATGGAGTTCTTCAAAAGGGCTGTTTATAGAGTTTTTAAGGGTCGGCAATGTATCTGTGATGCCCCTGGTGTTGCACGTATCCATAGGCGATAGTGATCCCTTACTATCAGGTGGCCTGTCTGCTTGTTTGCCACCTATGGCATAAAAAATATTTTAAAAAACTAGTCTTACTAAATAATCAAAGATCTGAGATGGGTGTTTAAACTGAGCATTTGAATTTGGTCGATTCATATCTTTTAGTTTAGGTTCATCGGGCACTGTCTTTCTGGAAAATAAGAATTATTTGCTGCCATTTCCAGAAGGCATCAAGTGGGAAACAACCAACAAGGCCGTGCTCCGTTAAAGTTTAAAGAGCTTGGCTGGCAGGTGTAATGCATGCTAAACCCCAAGCGGGACTTCAGTGCAACTGCCTTATTCTGAACCCAATAAGAAAGTATTGATTCAAAACTTATTTCACACACACATTTTCTGTCTCCATAAACATTCAAGATGACAAGATGGAGATTAGATCTCGAAACAAAACATTCCCATAGGATTCAGAATACAGCAGCAGGTCTTATCACCCCCACTTTGAATTAAAATAAGATAGCATAAAACCAAAAACTTAGCCAAATTTGCAAATAAGGCTTTAAAAAAATCTATTTCCTACTGGATCTTGGCCTTAAGAGCCTTATCTCTTCTTACTTAAATTTGTTATTGCTACTTTACAGGTGCATTTAACAAAGATCCGCACCGACCAGTTCATATCAGAAGAAACCGTTGTCCAGCGAGACTCTAGCGAAGACGAGGCTCCTCCAGAACCAATAGAGGATGAGTTCGATAAGTTACTGCAGCAGCAGATTGAGTTGGCTCGAGCTACACCTGCTCCAGGGACTGCTAAAGTGGAAAGGTTAGTTTTACAAATACATCTTGGTAGTATGTATGTAGTCCGAGGATTAATTGAGTACCCATAGGGTAAAACGGGACCTTATACATTTGTTGTGGTACAAAACCAGTCCTACCAGTATATAATTGCCAAGCAGTAATGAGAAACATTACTGTGCCTGTTTCAGGCCAATATTTTTACTGTAATTATCAGGCAGAAACTGATAATCAGTATGGTGTGGGCAGTGCAATGCTGCGCAGCATTTCGAGGTTCAATATTCTGGGTGAATGGCTTGCTTGCATCACCATGTAGGGTTTTATCATAAAAATGTATAGTTCCAGTAGAATATGGTATAAGTCCATTTTTTATTTCAGATCCCTCATCATGCCAAAAGCAACATCCTCCCCGTCAATAAACGATGAACAGCGCGAGAGAATGCTCCGGAACAGACAACTAGCTGAAGAACGAAGACTTGCACGACTCAGACTTAATAATTCAGAGACTGGACATGAAAGATCTACTAATAACACTGAATCTAATGATGAACTTGGAGATTCCAATGATAGAACAATTATAGCAGATTCGAGGAACAATATTATATCTAAGAATGATAGCAATGGCAATCCCATTGAAAAAATCGCGGCAAATGCTGTAAATACAACATTGAAATTAAGTATAAATGGCAAAGACATAATGCCAGAAGCAGAAGAAAATATTACAAGAGTAAAGCATAACAGATCAAATGTAATAGATAGTTCAGATTCAGAAGATGATGCATTAGTTATAAATGAATCAGTCACCGTTGATGTACATAATCATAGAAATTATGATAGTGATGAAGGATCTGATATGATTTGTCAAGATGAGAATGACAAAGAGATTAATTCTGATAAAGTTCATCAGAATAAGAGCGCAGAAATAAATTCTGATATTGTTTATCAAAGTGAAAATAAACAAGAATCTGAAATTTATCAACAAAATAAAAACACAAAAGTTGAAGAAATTAGAGATGACACAAATGATGTTGAAATGAATAATATTGATAATAGTAGTGAATCAGAAAGTAGCAAGAATGAAGAATTAGGTGAATTTAACAAAATAGTTACAAATTCTGAAAACAATGACATTGATATTGACGAAGTAACCAACAATAAGAATGACTCAGAAATATTGCAGTCCAATGACAATTCAACTTTAGTTAGTAAGGAAATAAGTAAACATAGTAATATGGAAACAGTGCTGGTTCAAAGTATTGCAAATACTGAAGAAGCAAAGAAAAACACAGAAACTGCAATAGCATATGTTGAAGACATCATGAATGTAGATTTTAGTGATGATTTTTGAGCAAAAATTAAAGTTATGATACTGATACTTCTATTTTTTTTATTTCATAGTATTCGTGTAGGTATACTATAAATACTTTTCGTAAGCAATTGGCCGTGCGAAAGGAGCTAAACGACCACTTAATTCACACGGGTGAAATTGCGGGGCGTAGCTAGTTACACTAATAAATGTAAAGATAATATTAGTAACTGTTGCCTTATCTTTACCTACTTATATCTTCAAGATTAAGCCTCTGAAACGATTATCTTCCATAAAGTTATTTCTTCCATATGATTATTTACGGGATATTTACCGTGGTAAGGTTGTGGAAGGAGCTTTAGTGAACAACCGTGATAGTTTAAAACAGTGATTATCTTCCATTCGTCGTGGTCAAGTACTTTTGTGGTCCAACTGCTGCCAAGGAAGTCCTTCTCCACCATCTTACCACCTCTTTTTGCGCCTGCTGAGGGCATCCCACATCCGGTGTTCACATTGTGGTTTTGGCCACATCAATTTATCTTTGTATCCTTATCAAGTGTATCGACTAGCTTGTAGTTTATCCAAAGAAGTAGCTTTACCTAGTCTGTGAGTTTATCCTTGTATCCTTTGCGAGAAATATAGCCCGCAAATTGGCAAAATTTTGCCCCAAGCATTTCTAAACCATTAGATTTAGAAACTTCTAACATGCAAAATTATTTCGAACATTTTGTGATTACACTTTGTTGAGTCCGGATTGAATGGCAATGTTTCCAGCGAAATTACAGGGCACACAGAGATTTGACATCTTATATCTCGGGGTGACGAGCGCAGTGCATTGACAGGGTTTTCAACTGTTGAAGTTCAAAATTTTGAGTGGCATTGAGCTGTTATGGGCAAGCGTGAAGAGCCATCAGGCGTGCGACTTCGCTCGTCTCGTCACCCAGTATCATAAAAAAAAGTTATGGCGATAAAACTGTACCTACCTACAGCATTTTGCCATCACACTCCAGAGCTTCTTGACTGGTGGACTGGTTCTAGTGGACTCTTGTCACTATTAAGTCTAGGAAACAACAAATAAAACCAAAGTGTACACCTTTCAAAATTTATTACGAAAAAGAACTTATCACAGTATGCATTTACCATATTTTCATCCTCTAATATCAATAAATAAACCAACTAATAGTACAAATAAAATGCGAACTCTTTGTATTAATACTTTCCATTCCCAGAGACAAGATTCACAATATTCTGACCAGTCTCAAGTGACTGATAAATAAAATAATCATCTTTTTAGTAGTTAGTTATTTGTCAATCAAAATAGAGAGTCCTAGTTTATCCATCAATTAAAACTTAGCCAGGGATTGTGAACCTGTGTCTTGTGCCTTCCTTAATAAAGTGTATTCCTTTTATGTTTTTGATAAAATTGTTTGTATCAAATTACCGTACATAAAACTTAATAGAAACTATTACAGGATTTATAACTAACCATTAGCATTTTATGATTTTAACAAGTTTAGGCCTCGTTTACGGAGACACGGGAATAATCGCTTTTTAGAACTTTTAATTAAAATTAACCGCACGACGCAACGTTTATCGTCCCGCGACTCCATCAACGAGGCATCAAGGCGAAGGTCAGACGAGCGAAATTCCAGTCGCAATTCTTTGCGTGTAAACGTCGTATTTAATGTCGTGTGGCATAAATCAGAACCACATACTATAACAAAGATGTACTATAAAACCGAATGCAACGCAAAACACCCGACCAAAATTACGCTAGGTATAACCGAATAAAATATGAAGGCTCTGCCACACTAATAGCGAATAAGCGGAGCAATTTGAACGAACTTTATTACAAGAATTATAAGAACTATCAAAGGTGTTTATGGAAGCGAAAGTTCTTTGTCGCAATATTTAAAGTAAGCTCGAGGCGGAGCGAAGAGATTTTGACCAATAGAAATGCACATAATAAAAAAAAACGACTTCAATATTAACAAATATGCTATTTCGATTGTTCACTTTAGTTATATGATTATTTACGGGATATTTACCGTGGTAAGGTTGTGGAAGGAGCTCCCGATATTTCGGCGCAGTTACATGCACCATGTTCACGACTAAGAAAGAGGGTAGATCGTTTTGTCTTTACCTAACTTTGAACTTTTTCACCAATCACCCGCATTCTTCAGTCTTCCCGTGAACATGGTGCATGTAACTGCGCCGAAATATCGGGAGCTCCTTCCACAACCTTACCACGGTAGGTAAATATCCCGTAAATAATCATATAATTTTATGCTATTTCGGTTACTTGGATGGCATATTTTCCCCGGTTTTTTTATTTAAAAACCAAACTATTAAAACGATTTTGATGAAATGTCTATGGGACCAATCTGAAAATATATCCTTTCAAATAACAAAAAGAATTTTCCAAATAGGTAGGTTTATAAATGACGGAGATATGAAGTAACAAATATAAAAAAAAAAAAAAAACAATAAATAGGCCGCTACTTGACGTCACTCTATATTAATTTAGCAGAATCTATTTGGTTAACATTTCGCCGCTCCTTCTAGGATGTCATCAAAACGTTATCCGCTTCTAACCCGCGTTCAGTGTGGCGAAGCCTTTATATTCACGTCTTATACAAGGTTACGCATATACACTGTACTACGCCGAAAGAAGGTCATTTTACTCATCATTATGAACAACTTTTACCATGGGACCAACACAGAAATCGCGGAAAAAAACAGCTGTTCCATAGATAAGTCTTGACTCTTGACAAAATGTGGAGCAACTGATTTTTTTTCGCGATTTTAGGGTTGGTCCCTAGTAAAAGTTATTGATAATGATGAGGATAATGACCTCCATTCGGCTTAGTACAGTCTATATGCGTAACCCTGTATTTATGTGACTTGCGATGAACCAACAATATGAAAATGCGTCGACAAAAAAGTTAAGGATTAATTACATAATATTTACATTTGATATATCATTTACAGTATGTTTTTATTTAATTGTAACTGAAAAGAACCATGGACCTCGCAGATTTTAGACGTCACATGAAAACTACCTAGGCTAGGTACAGTTGCCAAATAAGCCCTATTCATTAAGCCTCTGACGGACAACGAAAAATATACTAATAAAATAATAACAATTTGAAACCCGACTTCAATATTAGTAAATACGCAATTTCGTTTATTTTGATGACTTATTTTTTCCAGTTATTTTGATTTTAATACCAAATACTGAACTGGTTGTTGTGAAATTAAATAGAAAATAATTTTCGTTAAAAATGTATTAATAACAGAGGCGACTGTCGGGGTACAGACAGAGGACGCCGCGGTGCCGCCGCAACCGCGTCATTGGCACCTGGCAGTAACTGCGCGTGCGACCGTCTCTGGGAGCGCGCGTATTCCCTGATGGAGCTCTAATGGCTCCGAAACCGGTCGATAGTCTCGGCTTTATGTTTAAAGCCGTTTTCAGAGTAATTTATTTTTAACATGTTATTTACATATTTGCGTTCAGAATCCTGTTAGAAATCGAAACATAAGAAGGCGTCGTCGTTATAACCTTCGACAAATATAAAGTAAATGGACATGCCATAACCATTAAACTTTCACAGTAAAAACAAGTCAAAACCGTCGGACATATACTGCAATACCTAATTGTAACCATGTACAGTAAATTTGTTGCAAAGAATAGATAGCTAATATAATAACTACGTGAGTAAAAGAGAACACCTGTGTTTGTCTATTGCTCTTGAACCGTTTGACATTGACAGGCACCAGGCGGCTAAACATGTTGAGTAGCGTTAGCAAAACCGATCGCTTATTCACTGCGTCTCGCCGTGGATGGACGTGACTGGTCACGTGACTAATAAATCAGTGTTTACTTCGCTACTTGAAAAACATCTTTTACTAAAGAAGGTGTAATAAGCGTAGGGG
The DNA here is from genome assembly GCA_949125355.1 of Agriopis leucophaearia. Lineage (NCBI taxonomy): Eukaryota > Metazoa > Arthropoda > Insecta > Lepidoptera > Geometridae > Agriopis > Agriopis leucophaearia. Next base: position 715,581 of record OX421285.1, read on the forward strand.
GGAAAGACATGTTGGTAAATAAGTTGGTAATATTATTATTATTCTGTTATTTTAGAGGGATGGGTACAGGGGTAAGCACAAAAAAAATGTTTTAAAATCTACCGGCTGTGCCTATTCATGTCAGCTGAGGATTAATTTACGCAAAACTTATTATAACTTAACCCTCCAAGTGTGTTACGGACCGCTTGTCGGCGTAAGAGAAAAGTGCCCGACGCGCGTTAGGCATGCGGTGCGTATGGGAATTGCTGCTATTCGTCAATTTATTTTCGATCGAATGAACGTTCCAACGACAACTTAAGTTCACTGACCTGTAGCTTATTTCAATCAGTACAGAATAAATACATCTTTGCTGGTTATGAAACTTATGAAGCTAAGTTTGTCTTTAAATATTTCAACTTCAGTTAGTTGTTTTTTGGACTCGCGCTATAGAGCGCTAGAGGGTTCCTTCCAACGGAACCCTCAGAGCACGAGTCCTACTCCTACTCGTCCGGTTTTTTTGTATTCGTAGTGTCTTATAAAACGGGTCAGACAAATAGACAGACCTGGCGAAACTATAAGATTTCTTTGTTGGACTACAGAATCAAGAACAAAAGAATATTTATCATAACTATTACCTGATAAGGTATAGCAGTTTTATTTAAGTATTTTTCGTCTTCCTTTTTTCGTCGTGTATATTTCATCGGGTGTAAAGTGGTTAGAACATACACGGGTGTATTTATTTGAAGTCCACTCTTCATCTCGTCTCACTGCCCGTATTTTTTCCAACCATTTCTTGTGCATGGCAACATCACTAGGAAATCTACAATAAATAATATTAAAAGTAAAAATAAAACAGTTTGAAAATAACATTTAACCGAAGTATAATTTGATAATTTACGAAATTAGTTTGCTGTCGGTACATTCGCCTCAAGTTCGGCATGTCCGATGTGCGGTGAAGATTGTCGAACATAGTGATGCTTTCCTTTTCTCACTAAGTATATGCGTATATTTCTATCCCGCAACGATGGAATAAAACAAAATGGGGACTAATTAGCGATGTTTGATGAAATTAATTTACATTTTATGACAAAATAGAATGATCAATAAATACTCACGAGTCAAAAGTGACACCTGAACTTTTATTTTGTGTTTTTGTTGTGTTTTTACACTTCCGGAAAACACACGAAGGCATATTTTTGTCAGATGTTTCGTTATCATGTAACAATAATCTTGTGTTGCACTTCCCACGGCTAGAGACCGACTGAAACCAAATGAGAGCTAGCTCTCATTTTGTGATCTTCAAAAATGTTCTTCTTCTGGGCATGTCCATTTACTTCATATTTGTCGAAGGTTATAACAGATAGTTTTAAACAAAGTCGGTTTGCTATTTGGGTTTTCGATTTATAGGGCCATGGTTCATTTTCTGAATGAATGAAGACATCATTTCTACAATTTCGGTATCAAACATGACACTAAACTAAACAAACATCTGTCTGTCTGTCTGTCTGTGAGTTGCTTAACAAAATCTTTTGATAAAAAATGGCACTCTTGCAGGCCTAGCACGGGCAGTGGAAAAATTGTCTTTCCACCGTTTTTATCCACGCGTAGACGCGACAGAGCTAGAATATGGATACGTTTGTCTTTTTCTAGCGGGATAAAAACGGTGGAAAGACAATCTGTCCACGGCCCGTGCTAGGCCTGCTGATGTAATATCAAGAGATAAATCTATAGATTTTGACGGATTTAAAAACAAGATCAATGTAATCTAATGGCGACCTAGGGCCAGTTTTTTTTTCAGACAATTTGCACACAAACTAAATATAAAAAAAAAAAACTGAATGTACATAGGAAAATGTCTCTTATGAGAGCAATCATAGAAACTCAGAATGCCATGTTTAACACCACTTGCATCTAAAGATTTTAATTTAACATCACATTAAATATTAAAAACAGCACAAAAACTAACCCTACCCTACACTAGAAATAATAAATTATTTACATAAATAGTATTTGGTTTTGTATTCAGTACCTATGCGGACATTTTTCAAAGTACCCTCTTATACAAAAAAGCTAAAAAGTGCTCTGTCACCTGACAGAAAGTGTTACACGTAAAAAGGAGACCAACATGATAGGTAGGAGGACTGTGGAGCTGCACCTGTATTATTCAGTGTAAAATGTTTGCATTAAACGTGACTGCCAGTTTTTTATATACTACCCGCCCGCTATGCGCGCATACCCCTTCATTCTTATAAATGTTTGGAAATAAACCGTTGAAATAGCCACCTATCTAGCTGTCAAATCTATACAAATTGAACAGCAGCTCCATATTCATCCTACCTAACATGGAGACCGAGTCTTTTAGCTATTGAAACTTTTTGAATAAGAACGGAATTTGAAAAGGAGAATTCCTACGGAACCATGAAGTAGTTGCTTCAAAACTATTTTTTATAGACTTTTTTATAGTCTGTTTCATCATCACACAAACATTGAGATGCAAAGTTTATTTACAAAAAAAATCTTACTCAAATTTGAGCCACGCTAACAGCTGCATAAAATTGAAAAATTCTGAACAAAAACCGTCTGAAACTTGGTTAGTTTTGAACGTAAAATCGCCGGTAGCTGAATTACTACATTGAAAATATTAAAAGGTTTTTATTCAGTCTTTTACAAATTACTACAGTTGTAAGAACACTTATCGTAGCTCCAATATAATCTATAGCAAAAAAAAAAACACTTTGAAGCGAGTGAAAATTTCGTTCCATGATTGGGAATTCTCCTTATTTTTTTAACAATCTTTGTCGTACCAGTTACATATAGGAATTTAAACCCTAAGCACTGGTATTAATAACTAGAATATAATAAGCTGATTTTAGCAATAAATTTCACTAATTTTAGTTTCTTTAGACAAAATCGCATACACAATGTTTGGAGTAAAAATTTAGATTCAATATTGATATATCGAACGAGCATCGGTGAAATGACTAAACGACCTATTGATATTAGATCAAACTTATTTATATTTACAATAATAAAGTTCAGATAACTAGCACTAGAGGTGCATGTGGGTGGGATACTGAACGCTGATTGGTCCGCTCAAAGTGACGACATCGATAAAAGCGTGCCATTGGTGAGCGGAACATATTTATGAGCTCTTTTGTGCTAATGTGTTGATTGAAAGCGCTTGGCGTATCTGAGGTAGGAAGTAATTTCTAGGATATTATCAATAGCGTTGTACCATATCCTTAATCTGTTAGATTAGTCAATAAAATAATGCAATGGAATCGTCGTCGACATTCTGGCGTCTGAATAAGTCAAGAACCAAAATGTACGATTCTCATTCAATTATCAATTATTGAAAAAGGCTCGTTCAATTTATTATCAAAATTTCCGACAAATCATCGAAAGAACCGAAGTATTATCGTGTTCATAGCTAGTTCATTTTAGAAGGTAATAATTTACTTCCTTATTAATATAGCAAAACAAACTTTTTACAATACATTTTGTACAGTCCAAACCTTCAATCTGACAAGGCCGAAAAACTATGAACTGATCAAATGTTGAGATAATACTGCACAATGTTTGATGGAACTTTTATATATAGTCATTATAGTGAAACCGGACGCGGGCAAACCTTACGTTATTGTATTCTATACAAGGGTATTTAAAACCATAGATTTTGAATCAGCGCGTAAAAATTCCATAATTTACTTGCTACGTTTATGAATAGGGGTATATGAGTCTATTCTATGTTGCAAATTAAACTAGACATTGTTATAGCGACATAGAATTTAAAACAGTTTGTCGGTATTTCTAAATCGTATCTATATTTATATAGGTGTTTGTAATCTATAGTTTTAAATAATCTTGAATAAAAAAAAATATACAATCCTGTTTCAATGTGCAGACAAATATTAAAAAAATTGTATCACCCAATCTGCAATATAGTGTCCAGTATTTTTTTACTATACCGTGACGAGACGAACTAATCGTTCAGCTGATGGTAAGCGCCACGTTTGCCCATAACAGTTTCGTGTCACCCGGTATTTAGAACTTCACCAGTTCGAAACATTCTCTATGATAGGCAAGAATTTGAAATTGTGCAGTATTATTGTACAACCTCTTTTATAGTATCATGCTAATATTTTAAATATTTGAAATAATCACTGGTTGACATCCGGTATGAGCGAAGCAAAGAATGACGTAAAAATCATCCAAGTCACAGCTAATATAGACGGTCGGTTATCTTCGACAACTTGGTTGTTGTTTGGTTGATTACCAACTGTTTGGTTGCCGTCTGGTTGGTTGTCATCTGGCTGGTTCTCGGCGGCTGGTTGGTTGTCAGCCGGTTGGTTGTCGCCCGCTGGTTGGTTGCGGTTTTGGTTGTTTAGGTTCAGATCGCGGAAGAAACCGATTTGATGCCTATGGAATGAACAATAATCATTATTTATAAATATATCGATACAACCACAAGACAATTTAATAAGATCTAGCGTAAAAGAACATAGAAATAAAATATGTAGTTATAGTCCAAGATCATCAAATAGTGGGTCTAAGAAACTTCATAAAACGCTGGCATTAAAATATTGGCATAATCTAACAGAATATTTTACAGTTGTACTGTAAGCGTTCAGGAGAAAGAAGATAAGTTTGGTTTAGTTGGTCACAACTAGTCAGGCTTAGTTGGTGACGACTGGTTTAGTTTGGTTTGGTTCGTGAGAACCAGTCTGGCTTAGTTAGCAATGACAGGTCTAGCTTATTTGGTGACAACTGGTCTGGTTTGGTTAGTGATAACCAGTCTGGCTTAGTTGGTGATGACCGCTCTGACTTAGTTGGTGATGACTGTCTGGCTAAGTTGGTGATGACCGGTCTGGCTCAGTTGGTGATGACCGGTCTGGATAAGTTGGTGATGACCAGTCTGGATAAGTTGATGATGATTGGTCTGGCTTAGTTGTTGATGACTGGCCTAGCTTAGTTGGTGATGACCGTTCTGACTTAGTTGGTGATGACTGGGTTTGCTTAAATAGTGATAACCGTTCTGGATTAGTAGTGCGTCTGCCTTTTGAGCAGGTGGTCCAAGGATAAATTCCTGGTCAAGCAGATATCTGCATGATGAATTAAATTCCAGATCTGAGTGTTAGTTATGAGTGTTATTGTAGCGTCCCCGATACAGTGAAACAGTGTGATATGTTATTTATTTTAAAAGGTGGTGTGCATCACCGCTGGTTATATCTAATGTGAACGAGTGAATACTTACAGGTATCCAGCGACCACCAGAACTAGCACCAGTAGTAATCTCGCCCCACTTCCATACAAATACACAAGCGAAGACAACACGGCGAGGCGCGACGCCGCGTATATGTGGTCAAGCCAGTCCCGCACATTCTCCTCTTCTTCCGGGGGGGCTTCGGCGGGCACGGGAGGCGTCTCAGGGGGCGGAGGCGTAGCTACTGGCTGCTGGTTGGCTTGCCACCTGGGGACACATAGGTTTTTAAATAATATATTTTTACAACAAGTTGTTAATTGTTTTAATTTTAAACCCTCGATAAAATAGCTGATATTCTACAAACAGCTGAACTGATTTTCACGAATAGCTAAGAACAATCTCGACCAAGTTATCTTTCAAACAAACAAAAACTAAATCAAAATCGGTTCAGCCTTTGAAAGCTACGATGCCACAGACAGATACATATGCTAAACTTATATCAATCATTCAATCATTTATTTATTTAAACTTATAGTAACAGTACATTTAATATAGTGAAGCCTCTGGATCTCGAACTAGTTTACACTGTATTTCGAGAACCAGCGTCTTCTCCCATCTATGGGTCTAGGATAATGTTACAAATATTATTACAAAGGATATTAACGAGTATGATTATGATAATTATATAGGAATATATATTATTTATGAACAAATGACAAAAAAAAAACTAAATATAGGTACATAAAAAAAAAACAGGTAGAATGAAATTGATATTAAGTTTACGTTAATTTTCTGTTTTTTGTTGTGCATAATAAATATAGAATGAAGTTATTGTTTTACAGCAAGTTGTTAAAGTTTTAGTTGATATTTAAGTTTAAGTTAATTTTCCATTCTTTAAGCTGTGCATGATAAATATAGAATGAAGTAATTGTTTTACAGTAGTACCTAAATATTACAAGTCAATTCTCACATAATAAATAAGAAAACCTACAGAGTAATTAAAAAAAAACAAGTACTTACTATACTACTTATGGTTAAAAAATTACATATGAGGGTACCTAGTCATTAAATTTCCAAACATTCTAATTAATTTTACACATTTATACTTAAAACCATTATTATAGTTAAATAAATACAACGCATACAATTTTTAATTGATAAATATTCAAAGAAAAAAAGAATTCACAAGATTCGGCTCGCACGTAAATATTGTTCTGTTGTCAATATCACATGTGCGTCTCCCCAGCAGGACCACCGACCAAAGTGTACATACTTTCACGAAGTAAATGTGTTTCTTTGTATAATGTCTGTTTGTGGGAGTGTAGGCAGGTATGTATATATATATTTGTATGTAGTTACATATTTAAACTTTTGTGAATTACTTTTCCATAAAATTATCTTTAAGCATTTATTTTTGTGTTAACTACGTGTAAATATTATAAGAACTTCCATGTCTTACAAAGTTTATCTCACATAACGAAACGTAACCATAGGATCAGAGATTCTTATAGCATTCGCCATTCAACACACATCGTTTTAGGTATTAATATTAAGAAGGTTATAATATTATAGTGTATACATGTAAGGAATGTTAACATGAGCATATATCAAATAGGTGAGTACATGAGGGAAAAAAAAAACCAAAAAAAAAAACAAAAAACTTATGCATTAGAACAGTGTATAGCTTTGTTCACAACATATATATATATATATACATATATATATACACACATACACACATATATATGTATACACATAGTATATTTGCACACATACAACATACTGCCTCGGTGGCTCAGTTGGTAGTGATCCTACTTTCTGTGCTTGGGGGCGTGGGTTCGATTCCCATCTAGGACAAACATTTGTGTGATGAACATTTGTGTTTGTTCTATGTCTGGGTGTTAATATCTATTTAAGTATGTATTTAAAAATATATATGTATGTATATCAGTCTCTGGCAGCCATATTACAAGCTTTGCTTAGTTTGGGGTCAGATGACCATGTGTGCAATAATGTCCCAGATATTTATTTATTATTATTTTATATACATGCACATACGGCGCGTGGACACGTGTAAGTGTATATATGATAAGAAAGTGTGCGTGCAACTATGTTTTTATATATTATGCAAGTGTATGCATATGTGGGAAGTACATGAACATGTGGTAACCATGACAGCTGGTACATGAAAAGAAGCAGATAGAGTGCATGTAGCAAGTTTTATATATATATATATTTATAAATTTGAACTGCTAAGTGAATACTTTATAATGAAATTAAATTAAAGAGCATCTCGCTTATTATTTAGCCAACATATTCTCAACATCTTCATAGTCTAATTTTCCGAGCCACGTAAGTATCACTTTTTTGATTTGATTATTATTGAGGCTTTTGAGTTTGTGAATTTCGTTAAGTTTGTTATACAGAGTTGGAGCCACGGTATCAAAATGTCTTAGTGCAACCTGACAGTGGCTTGGAGGTATCGGGCATTTTTTACTACGTTTTTTCGAGCCAATGAGGTATGGTATTACAGATTGGTGAAACCTTCTTAGGATTTGAAGAATATATAGTTTTCTTACAGAAAGTACCTGAGTTTTAACATAAAGATCTGAAGTCGGATGTCTAAAAGGCAAGTACATCATTACTTTGAGCACTGCTCTTTGTGCTCTCTCTACAACAATTAAGTATGATTTAGCTGCGTTTCCCCATACACAGATGCAATAGTTAATGATGCATTCACATAATGCTTTGTAGGTTTGGATCAATAATGATTGGCTAGCCACTGTTCGTAGATTTTTAAATATGTAAATGAGTTTTCTTATTCTTGCTGATAGTGCTTTGACGTGACTTATCCAGTTTAGGTGATTATCAACTTGTACTCCTAAGTATTTTATATTGGTAACTCGAGATAATTTTGCACAATTGCAAGTTCCATAATTAACATTAGTACGTCTATTACAGGGATAGGTGTGGATGGTGAGATTGAAGTCAGTTGTCGGATTAGAGGCTGCTGTTTTACAAAAGCATACATATTTCGTTTTTTTAGTATTAAGAGACAACAAACTGTCTTCAAGCCAAGTAGTGACTTTTGATAAGCCTCTTTCAGCAAGTGCTGCAGCTGCATGCCAAGACTTTGCGTGAAAAAGTAGAACAGTGTCATCAGCGAACATTAGGAGTTCCATCCCTGGAAAGGTTGTCTTACACAGTTCATTAATGTATATAAGAAATAAAGTTGGCCCCAAAGTGCTCCCTTGTGGAACTCCAAACGTGCTGAATCCAACGTCACTTACATGGTCACTCACTTTAACCTTTTGTTGCCTTTCGCTTAAATAGGTCTTGAACCATTCTAGCGCCACTCCTCTGATACCCGCGTTTTCAAGTCTTTTCAGGAGAATTGGGATTGAGACAGTATCAAAAGCTTTTTGCAGATCCAAGAAAACACCTATGCAACGTTCGTCATTATTGAGATAGTTTTTTATATGTGTAGTCAGTTTCAATACAGCATCTTCAGTTGATCTTTTTTCTCTAAAACCATACTGATTATGGCTCAAGATTTGGTTCTTTTCGATAAATTTTACCAATCTTTTATTCATCAACTTTTCAAATATCTTGGATAAAGAGGAGAGGAGCGATATTGGTCTGTAATTGGATGGATTACTTTTTTCCCCGGATTTAAAAATTGGACAGACTGTAGCGTTTTTGCATATGTTCGGGAAAATACCATTCATAAAACTAAGGTTACATATATACGTTATTGGATCTACAATAGCAGGTAATATTAGTTTTAGTGTTGAGCTGGTAATGTTATCCCAACCAGGAGCACTGTTAGTTAGTTTGTAAGTCCATTTATGATTGCCTGTACCTCAGAAGCATCAGTCAAGAACAGTGACATTGAGTTGGGAGACATATTTGATGATTTAGATTCGTTAGCCAACTCATGCTCTGTTTTGTTCATTTTATTAAGAATAACATCTGCCAGGTCTTTACCGACTGTAGTAAAAAAATTATTAACTTCATTTAATGAATCTACAGGGTTATTTTTGATTTTAAGAAGCTCGGTGGATATGGTTTTGCTTTGCTTGAAGTTACATACGTCTTTAATTACCTTCCACGTTTCTTTAATATTGCCACTATGTTTTTCTAACTGGGATTGGTAAAATTGTTTTTTTAGGGATTTTATTATATTGTTACATAAATTTCTATAGGCCAAGTAACGTGATTTTAAAATACCATCACCAGGGTTATTTTTCATCATGATGTGCATTTTGTCTCTTTTTCTAAGCGATCTAACTACACCAGCTGTGATCCATGGTTTGATAGGTCTATTTTTTTTGGATATTTTTGAAATGTGTGTATTGTTATTAATATATGTCAAAAGGCGGGTGGCAAAGAGTTCAGCAGCTGTATTCACATTGCTTTCCTTATAAATGAACGACCAAGTCTCTTTACTAAGCACTCTATTCAACTCCTCGTAGTTGATCCTAATTTTATTATATGTGAGATGTCTTTTTTCTAACTTAGAATTTGCGATGAACAACATTGTGGCAGAGTGATCAGTTAGTGGTTGTTCAAAAACAAGAGTTTTCCATTTTAGGGAACTTTTCACCATAATGTGATCTAAACAAGTCTTAGTACCTGTGCGAGGGTCTACTCTGGTGACCCGATCTATCCCTTGTCTAAGCCCATACATTGCCATAAGATTTAAGTAGCTGTCTGCTTTGCTTGATAAATTATCAGATAAGATGTCTATATTCACGTCCCCTGCTAAAATTATGTTCTCTTTAGAGATTTTTTGTAAAACTAGCGCCAGTGAGTTTAAATAGTTTGTGGGATCTCTGAAGCCCGAAGGTCTATAGGTACAGATAATAGAGTACTGCTGAGCTATTGAGATAAGCAAACAATTTCCATCTGTAATCGTAACCTCTGAAAACGACGCATCTATTTCTTCTCGAACATAGGCTACAACTCCGTCATTTTGATTTAATTTGTTTTTTGTGTAGGACATATTATAGTTATCAAGAGACGGTGGGGGGTTGCTTATACTTGACCAGCATTCTGACATGATAATAATATCAATGTTGGTATCAAGCGTTGCAATAAAAGCTAAACATTTATCAAGGTTACAATTAATACTACGTATATTTACTGACATTATGCAAAGTGAACTACCACGCGTTGATTTTGTGTAGTTAAGGAGTTGAGCACATTGATTAGGATCGCTGACAAGATGACAATCGGGTTGACCAGTATCTTCCACTTCAGATATAACAAAATCATTAATCATTATTGAAATCAGAATAGTAATGTGGAGCATGTATAGTTGTTCCTGAATAGAGTAATGTAATGGTAAATTTTAGAATAGAACTTTCTCTATATTGCACGAGGATATGTAAGAAGTTAGTTTTACCAGAACTACTCAAATTGCTAACAAGGGGAGGTCTGTGACACTGGCGTTTCACAGTATAATAACGTCTCATTAGGTACTTCAAGTTCATCATTTCTTGTTTCACTTGTACACTGGTATGAATTATGGAAAAGTGAGGTATAATATTAGCAGTACGTGTTTTTTGATTATTAAGGGATAGCTGCAGGTTTGGAATTATTTTTGATAAATACATATATATATATACAATATGTGAGAAGTATTAATGTGTGATGTACAATTTGATAAACACGATTGAAATAAAACGTTAAACGCTATACTCTTCCAAAGAATTACTAAAATAATTATTAAAAATACATATAAACTCAAAACCATAGGTGATAGGGTTACTAAACCAAGTCATTTTTTTGTTATATTATCAAGATCCGCAACTTCATTAACTTTGATGAGGGGCGATCCTTCAGTACGACGGATGTATATTTTTCCTCGCAATGTCCAGCAGAATCTGTAATTGTTGCTTTTTGCATACTCTCTGGCTTGGTAGTAAAGTTTCTTAGCTTGAAATGTCAGACTTTCAGCGATGTAAACTTGCTGATTTGTGCCCTCGATTCGCAGATGAGTGGTGTTTAACTTGCTGTTCATATTACGCTTATTGAAAGTTTTTGTTGCTCCAATGACTTGATCTCTAAGTCTTACACTCGTGAATTCAGCTATGATTGGTTTATAGTTCTCGTTCCTTGTATTGATTCGATATATATCGCGTATTTCTGCAGGTTGTATAGGAACGCTCAGAACATCTCCTATTTTCATAACTGCTGTCAGCAGATCGTCCTTCGTTTCGCTCTGTTTCTTGGGGATATTTCTTATTTCAACACTAGAGCTATGGAGGCTCCTATCTAATAGTTCCATTCTTGATTCTAATGTTTTGATATATTTTTTATCGGAAGCTCTTTCCTCTTCAAGCTCACAGATCCTAGTTACAACGTCGTCATACTTTTGCAACAAAAAGTCCATCGATTTACGAATTTCTTCATTTTGTTCTGTATTACAGCGTATTCCGTCTTGCATGGTGTTCAATAGCGTAGTAAATCTCGCTTCATGTTTTTTCTCAAGCGACTCGAACATTTCCATAAGCTCCATCTTATCGATAGAGAAATCCTCATGCTTCCTCTTTGCAGTACGCGATTTGCCCTTACTTGATGCAGCTATGTTCGGGTCCGACGCGCAATGTGAAAGTGGCGCGGAAGATGACGGCAAGAACGCGGAGGGTGGAGGTGTACGTGTAGTCGACATTGTGTTTGAAATTTTTAGATACGTATGTGTATTTTAGGAAGATAACTCTCAACCGTAGCAATATCGTAAGTGCCAACTGATTCTTGCACAATTCCACACAATCTTAAAGCGTCACAACTGGTGGTCCTGCCAAGCTCACGCACATCAGTTGCCGACTTGGTAATCCAGTGTAGGTATCGTACCTCCGGCAAATATAAATAAGAGGCTCGGCGGCGGGCCTTCCACGGTTTGATTGCTTCGGATTTCAGTTAGTCTTGCACACTAGACCAGTTAGTTGTATTAAGGAAAGGGTGAGTAAACTACTTTTTTCACCGAAACAAATGCGCACGTGCAGGTTCGCGACCGACCACAAGTGAAGCTGGGAGAAGACACATATCACTCCTCTTTTTGCGTCATCATCATCAGCCAGAACACGTCCACTGCTGAATGTAGGCCTGCGGAAATCTAAAGGGTATGCCTATGTTCATCATTGGACGTCTTATGTCTGATGATGTTTGTGAAGGGTCAGAGCACCCCGGGTGCTATAGGATGTTTGACGTCACAAAAAATCTAAAATGGCGGATTTTATGACCTAATTTCGCACGACGAAAAATTTCATGTAAGTACTTTATTGGACATTACTTTTAAATTATTTTTACATACAAAATAATTTCATCATCATCATCAGCCATAAGACGTCTAAAGCTGAACATAGGCCTCCCCCTTTAACCTCCACACTGAACGACAACCTGCCTGCCATCTGCATCCACTGGATGCCCGCGACTCTCACGATGTCGTCGGTCCATATAGTGGGAGGCCTACCTACGCTGCGTCAAAAATATTTATTTCTATATATTTTTTCGTAGTCTGGTTTTAGTGTTTTAACTATACCTTGTTACAATTTAGTGTTAAATACGGTTTGTAGCGCGCATCTAGTGTTGATCTAGATATGAATACTAAAATCGATAGCTTGAATGTTTTGAAAACAATGCTTCATTACTGTTTGAAGGTCAATATTTTTATTTCTTCAAAACATAAAATCAGTCAGTACAGCTGGAATCGATGAATAAGAACTATCCACATAATGATTGTTTATTTTGAGTATAATGATATCATAATATTTGAGATCAATACAGCTGTTACAAAACTTCGGCCCGCTTTTATAATTTGAAAACATCTGCTAAAGCACGGGTTAAAGACCAGAAAAAAAAACAAATATAACTGAAGGTGATATATTGTAATGCATTCAAATGCTATTTTCAACATGTATTTGAAATTGAGTTATTTATCGTGTGTAAACGATAAATAACTCAATTAATACATACTTAGCCGAAAGGTCTATTTAAGTATGTATTTAAAAATATATATGTACGTATATCAGTCTCTGGCAGCCATATTACAAGCTTTGCTTAGTTTGGGGTCAGATGACCGTGTGTGCAAAAATGTCCCAGATTCCAGATATTCCAGGTTATTATACTCATCATTATGAACAACTTTTACTATGCGTCTGATCATGACATCACGAAATAAATCAGATATTCCATAGAAAAAATCCTATATAAATTTAAAGAAAATATTTCGCCTCTGAGAGTGGTAAGTTAGGGGATAAATTCCGTTTATTAAAAAACCTGTTAAGTCAATTGTTTTTCTTATTTATGCCTGAAATTAGTTGAAAACTATAACGCATTGGTACATTGTATTACCAGTGGACCCTAATCTCAGCTAGGCCGGTCTCTTGGTGGCCCTGGGAAGATTTATATAAAACTAGCTGTAACCGCGACTTTTTCCACGATTTCTTAAAAAAAAAAAAATTGCCTATGTCCATCCTCATGATACATACATATTACCTCGCAAATTTTTATCGAGATTGGTTAAGCAGTGTAGCCGTGATTATGTAGCAAACATACAGACGGACAGAGTTACTTTCGCATTTATAATATTAGTGTGGATAGTAATAGATCGCGCGCGCTTAAGAGTTTATATTTGCTCTGATAAGACAAAAAATCTGTGGCCTTAGTAGGAGCACTTGCGAAAAAGTATTCGTTCCGTAAACGATAGCAAAATGTATGAAAAATTGAACAGCGCCTCTATCGGACGTAAAGGGAAACTGATTTTCTCATACATTTGCTATCGTTTACGGAACGAATAGTTTTTCGCAAGTTCTCGTACTAGTCTCGCTGATCTACTTTGTAAATGGTTGAGCGTTGCTGATTTAGTTTAATGTCATCTGATGAACGCACATCCGCCCACGGTTAACCTTGGCTAGAACGTCGCGATCCTACTGATTGTCGCGCTGACACAATTTAACTATGTATCTACAAAATAGGATATTTGACTGTATTCAAAATATAGATAGTTCATACTGGTGTAAACCTAAATGATTATTAGTAAAAAAAGAAATTATATATGTACTAAAAACTTCAAAATAATGTACGGCCAAGGATTGCCGGCTTCCTTGTCTCCTGAGAGATATAATCTGGGCCTTTTCAAGGCAAGAGTATCTTCTAAGTCTGTGTGCTTCATCTTCGACCACATCGTCGCTTACCAACAGGCGAGTTGGTGGTCAAACGCGGACTTATTCGCGATTAAAAAAAAAGTCACATGATTTAAGAAAAAAAAAAACATGGTCAAGTTACTTGATTGCAAACGCTCTATATATGTAGAATATCCTTATGATGTCATAGACAAGTAATAGAAGCAACAATCGTATGGCTAGTGAGAACTTGTTTGCTTGCTTGTGATGTCATTGAAGTCACGTGGCCTCATTAATGTCAAAGGGAGCTTTTAAATATTCTTCAAACACCTGAATAAATGTTCATGAGTCATAACAAAGAACACTTTCGATCAAGTCACTCAAATAAGAAACTCAATTAAAATCGGTTAAGGCTTTTGGGAGCTACGATGCTACAGACAGACACACCGATACACATGTTTAACTTATAACACGCCTATTTTTGCGTCGAGGATTAAAAACATGTCGATCTGTTACTCTATTGCTGCATAAAAGTGTATTAAGCAAACAAACTTGATAACAGAATTTTCTAAATCGCTTTACAAAAAAAAACAGAGTTTTTCAATAACAAACATTTAAAAAAAATGCACCTGAATTGAGAACCCCCTCCCTCCTTTTTTGGAGTCGGTTAAAAATAAACATTCTACTTACATATTAGCATACTGCTGCATATACTGCAAATACGCTTGCTGTATCATCATCATGTGATTGGCCATCATCGCGGGGTCGTTGGACACCGGCAAGTAATTCTCTCCCATATTATAATTAGGGTACGGTGGCACCCTCCCATAGTTATTCACAAACGAACTCAAGTAATTCTGCATTTCGACCGTGTGATTCTGGTCATTTTGTCTCATTTCTGGTCGTGGTGCTGTTTCAACGTTTGTCGGTTCAATGTTCCGTCTCCGCAGGCCGTCCGATGTGGTCGGTGTTGGGGGAACGGGCGCTGGTGTAGGGTCGGCCATTTTCCTGCTCGGCGTGCACACTAAGTGCATAGTATGAGCGAATTGGCTCTCATATGTTCTGAGGACGTCTTTCAAGATTGTGTTGTCCTCTAGCAGCTGCCCGGAGTATATGATCTTCTGTTCCTCTGTCCTCTGGAATGGAAAGAAATTATGTTGGTAAAATGTTTAGCTAGCTGACCCGGCAAACGTTGTAAAAAAATCAAAACTAAAAAATTCGTAAAAAAATTAAAAAATTAAAAATTAAGGGTGAACAACCCTTATCACTTAGGGGTATGGAAAATAGATAGTAGCCGATTCTCAGACCTACTGAATACGCATATAAAATTTGGTAAAAATCGGTAAAGCCGTTTCGTAGGAGTACGGTAACTAACATTGTGACATGGAAATTTTATATATATAGTGAGCTTAATCTATCCACATTATTGTTAAATTTTATAATAATCATGGCTGTTTGCTGGGCCTTAATCAAATAAAATAAATTAAATAAGTATTTATTTATTTATTAATACACAAATACTTGTCACACTAACAGCGACGCAAAATATAGTAGTAAAGATACTAGGATTGTTGAACTACGCTGATCTATTGAGATCACCTAGTTAAACTAAGCCGCGAGTACCGAAAGTGTTACATATTTAACAATGCACTAACAAGTTGTTATTTTTCTTATCAAAATAATCACTATTTTCAATTTGCAATTATTTTGAGCTGATAAGGGACAGCTTATCAGGACGATGGAAATAACTAGATGTAAATATTTTACAATCTGTAAAGAGCCTGAGTGTGAATGGTTCTTAATGTTATTCAATTTGGGGCCAACAAGTCCTGATGTCTTCATCATCATCATCAGCCAATTAACGTCCACTGCTGGACAAGGCCTCCCTCATAGAGAGGGGTGTTGCCGTAATCCCCATGCTTGGCAGGCGGCTTGGGGACCGCAGTACGTTCACCGTGTACTATTAGGACGCTGCTGCCCATCCTCCGGTGGTTCTGGTCGCAGTTTTAGGACATACCCGGGTCCATTTCATTTATTTGTCTGATGTCTTGCTTGGGGCTTATTGTGCAATTCCTTTATCTTAAAAATTCGCTGCTGCCCATCCTCCGGTGGTTCTGGTCGCAGTTTTAGGACATACCCGGGTCCATTTCATTTATTTGTCTGATGTCTTGCTTGGGGCTTATTGTGCAATTCCTTTATCTTAAAAATTCTGAATTAAGTGTCAAATAGAAAGAAATAGCAGTATGTATATGAAATGACAGGGAGGGACTCTACAGAATAACTACTCTTACGGCCGAACTCATAAATGTTACTTAAGTTAAGCTATACTTAAAATTGCTCTGTCTCATATTCATGTCTGCCAATTTCCGTCAGCGAAAAGTTAACAGAGCAATTTTAAGTATTGCTTAACTTAAGTAACGTTTATGAGTATGGCCGTTAGTCTTTTAATGCTCTCTTTATTTTGAATTTGTGTTAAGTCTGGTTCTGAAAAATATTAAGAATGCTGGATATTCATAAAATCTGATTCTTATCACATAACTATTAAATATTTGCTTAATCATATTTTATTATTATTTTATCATGCTATTTTTATTACACAGATAATTTTACGCCTTGATGAGATTTGTTAAATGTCATGTTTGGAGTGAAAATTAAAGTTAGTATGGCCAGCCTCAGTTTTCATTCATGGTGTTTCTACTGTTTGCTCATTGTGCAGCCCTAGTCATATTTTTTTAGGCCATCCGAAGGCTTCTGACACTGTTCAATATGTACATGATCATCATCGTCAGCCTGTAACGACCCACTGCTAAGTATAGGCCTGCTTTCCCTTGCACCATTGATATGTCTATCGGGCCAACATGTACAACGTAATGTTGGCGATTAGCATGGCTGTGATAGTTTGTCTGCCTCAAGAGCAAGAAGTGCCAGATTTGATTCCTGGCCGGGAATAATAGGCTTTCATTTGGCCGCCAACTCCCCTGATGTCAAGCAATGATGAGGTCTACGATGGGGCACACTTGATGAGAATAAACCGAATCACTTGTGATTTGAAGATACCCATCTGCTTTGGGTGTTGGTTTTCTTTATCTTTGTGTGTTTCATGGTTTCTTTGTGACACGGAACCCTGGTGGGGTATCTATGAGTGTGCAGAGCTATAAACAATCAACTATTTGACTGTGATCATGTTCTCTGGCAAGTGGGAGGCTGCAATAGTGTGTTATCTGAGCCCGAATCACAGGATACCAGGGGGCTATATGATGTAAACCTGGCACCTTCCAAGAAAATAACCCAATTATTTTAAGTTAGCCTAGGAAATTAATAAGTTGCAAGGGTAACATTTAGTTAAAACCCTGTATAAATATAAAATATTTAAATAAACAACAATATTATAGGTTTGACACAACTATCAAATTTATTTTAACTAGGTGAATCCAATTCAGTGAATTAAGTAATAAATTTCAACTTTTTTATTTTATTTTATTATTAGTTTAGTAGTTTTTAGTTTAAATGTGTTTATCTGTAAATAAACTTCCCCAGTAGGTACAATTGAAAAAAAAACCTAGGTAATTAATCAAGAGTTCTAATCATGTGTATGGATTTTACTTGCCCCATGCACATTGTGTTCCTGGTTATTTTTTTACTATACCACTATTTATAACTGTAATACGCATGAAAACAGATCTTTATTTTGGATAAGATCTAAGAATACTACACATTTAACTTACCTGCCTTCACTCACGCAGTTCGATGTGGAATTCGTTGGTTTTTTGTGGTGCTACCGATAAGACTACGCGCAATAAGCACAATGAGAATCTACAGAAAGTATAGAGAATTATTGTACAAAGGTCTCACCGGTTTGCTAGGATACACTTGAGAAAGGTGCCCTTTGAGTTGTCCCACTGTCCATGATGATTGGCACTCGACGTTTTGATCCTCAATTTGCTGATTAGGAGCCTTCACAATGAGCGTAACGTTATCGGGTATCATTTTTCAATCATCCAATTACTGGGCGTTAGATAACAATACGAAAACTCGTGATTCGAAGCCAACAAAAATCATCCACAAATTATTCTATAATTCACAACGATAGGACAATAGAAACACTTCTATCTGACGCAATAACCAAAGTACAGTATTTCAATTACTAGCACGACTGTTATCTAAATAAATAGCGACCGAATTAACTGGTTTTGATGTAAATAAATACAACGGAATCTAGGGCTCTGCACTTGTCAATTTGTGCATGAAATTATCTGTCGATTTCTCATTGGTCCAACGCTTGTCAATGACGTCATTAATTGTTTTCATTTGGATGTTTTCTTATGATTCTATTGGTGGATATCATCTGTTAGTAATTTCCCACATTGTAATTGGTCTACGTTTTTCTTTCCGACATGCTGTTTTCTTTGTCTGAATTTTGGTTTATAATTTTGCGCCATTTACTGATATGCCCGTTGCAGACGATGCGAAGTAGCTTGCGCTAATTCTTGTGCGAGTATCTACTATGCATCGTCTCCAACGAGCTAATAAAACATTTTTTGTTTAGTGCAAGTACCAGTAGAAGTGCTTAGTAGCACTCGCGCTGGTCCTTGCGCAAGTGAAGCTTCGTTTCCCCGCTCTACTCGAGCGAGTTGTGCGCGTCGGTACGCGAATGGCTAAAGGCTATTTACGTTTGAACGCTGGCGCGAGTACTCACGCAAGGTACTGCGCATGGCTGCAACGGGTTTTATTTACCCTAAGGAAAAACTTGGCGGCAGCTACTGGGAAATCTTCTAGCTACAGTTTCGCCATAAAAGCTCTAATGAAGTTTCAGTGATTTATGATAATTAATTGTGAAGTACCTACAAATTTCAAATAACTTGAACGTTTAAGTTTTCTTGACTCTGACTGCGCCTTGTTTGTGTCATCATAGATATTTTACTAAAGCTTTGCCGTCACTAGCAAATGTCCAAGAAGCGTGAAGCCGTTATCTTAGTGCAAAAATTAAATTGATGACTGTGACAGTCAGAATATAACCGTAATGTCAAGATTGTCAAGTCAATAGCAATGTCAATTTGACAAAGCGACAAACAAAATAAAAGTACCTAGCTAGCCTAGATGTTATTATACAGAATTGTCGATTTACATATTTAATTATTTATATTATGTGGAATAATTATAATCGAAATATAATTTAGTTTATTCACTATCTATTAGAAATACAACAATAATGATCTGGTTCTATCCAAGCATACCAAAAGCTTTCTAACCTCAACGTTTTAGACGCAACGGCCAAAATGGGTGTTACAGTGTAAGTATACCTAAATCAGCGCCTAGACTCGCTTAGAACCACTATTTTATGCTATAACAACACTCTTATGCAGTTTACAGCAATATCCTGTGCCGGAGAATAAAACGGGAACATATGTGATCGAGTTGCTTACGAAGCGTATTTTGGCGCTTGGAGCCACACAACAGGGACAATTTCTAGTCGACTGTGAGAGCTATTTGTCTTTGCCACAAATGGGTAAGTAACGAAATGAAACAGTTCTTCATAAAACAAAGTAAAATTTTTTCCGACGCAAAAAAAGGGAATTAAATTTGTTCTCTAGAAATACGAGGAGGTCACAGGCATTTATCTCAAATTTGAAATTAAATACTTAACGGGTTATATCGCGTGTATTGTTAATTATTTATTTAATATGCACTGTTCATGTTCATAAGTATTCAAGGATGTTTAAAACAATAAATTTCACACTGACGTGGCAAAAATGGCAATAAAATACAGTGCGTACACAGGGGGTAAGCACGCCATTGCTCACAGTAGTGCATTTGAGAATTGAGTTGTAATGGTATAGCAATGTGAATGGTTCCTAGTTTGACATTTGAGAATTGAGACACAACAGTCTAGCAATGTACAGTGGCAGTACAGTGAAAGGTGAAAAATTTCAGTATAGCTTAGTACTTGTATGTTTGATAATGACAGCTAATGTAATGAGGTTGCAGACTAAACAAATCCAGAAATAAACTATTTACAGATGTAACAGGCGCAACAAAAACTGTCCACATCCTCCACAACTCCGAGCAACCTGCTTCCGTCTTCTCCATCCTTGAAAGTGGTACAAAGAACATTCACGTCATAGCTGACGGTCTGTTTGACCTTCTCATGATGAAGCTGTCTCAGCATTATACGTCGAAGAAACAGACAAAGATTGAGAGCAAAGGGCCGAGGTTTGAGCTCGGAGACTTCTGTGTGAAGCTGGGGTCTGTAACTATGAATCAAAACTTTAAAGGGATTCTCATTGAGGTTTGTACTTTGTGTCCTACTTTTAAATTTTTATACATAAGTAGGGGTAGACTCCATTATCTATCAAGTTGTTTGAGCTTTGAGATTGTAATTCCAATGCTGGAGGACTTCATACCATACTTTGAGCCCATAGTTTAATATCGACTGTGACAGTGGGGAAGTTAATCATGTTGCAAATTTAGCCTGG
Organism: Agriopis leucophaearia; assembly: GCA_949125355.1. Lineage (NCBI taxonomy): Eukaryota > Metazoa > Arthropoda > Insecta > Lepidoptera > Geometridae > Agriopis > Agriopis leucophaearia. The sequence goes on from OX421285.1 coordinate 736,364, forward strand.
ATCACAGAATACATATAAGTACAAGTACAGAAAATTCACTCCGTAAAATCATTTAAATAAGTAGCGACTCTTGTTACTACACAATAAAGTGCAATTCAGGACGTGCGAGCGCTGACTACCTACAGTTATATTAACCTAGAAGTTGCCTCTCTGTCTATCGTGTAACTCTTGTCGCGTTATCTCTGCCTATCGCACAGCCACAACGCCAGGCCTCAAAAACTCAAGTCAAAAACCAGTTTCAGAATGTCATTATGTACAGGGCTTTAGTCTAATCTGTGTTAATTATCTTCAGGTGGAATACCGTCCGTGTGTGATGGCCAATGCAGTGTGGGGCCTCCTCCGCGAGTTCCTCCAAGGCCTGCTCGGGCCCTCTGTCCCCGTCCAGCCTCCGCAACATCTCCTCAGCAAAATGAACGATATCTACACACCCATAGACACCATATACCAGTACTTAGAACACTTCAGTGCATATAGAAAGGTGACTGGACTGAGGAATGCGTAGAACTTGTTTGGGACACCTTATAGCTCTATAGTATAATAGCCACTGCAGTCGCCAAGAGCCTAAATACGCTGAGTATAAGAATGAAAGGAACTTTGCTTAAGGTAAAAAGAGATGGCTAGAGATTCGCCGAATAAATGTGTATTATCTGTGGTGGTTAAAGGTTGTCCCATAAATAATACAAATGAAAAGAACTGAAGTGATTTTAGCAAAAAGTTAGTACAAAATATACTAGAATCCAGTTATAACAATGTTCAAATAGGTAGACTAGACTTTGTTACTTACTTTTTACTATTGGATGTGTACAACACCTTTTTACAATTTTAATAAGCAAATAATATGAGATTTCGAAAAGATTACACATTATAAATTAGAAAGTCGTTGGAATAACTGGATTCACTTTTCTGGTAAATAGTTTGTGTGAAAACCTAACTTACGGTGGGAATTGAAGTGTTTTTCACTCAGTTTTGTTTTTCATATTATTTTGTGAATATTCTTAAGTAATTAAGTTGTTCTTTAGCTATTAAGTAATGTAAGTATCCCTAAGAGTAGGATCCTATTAAAAATATACATTTTTAATTTAAATTTTTACTGGTTTCGATTTGCAGTTTTTTACGCTATCCTTCTAACTAGTCGAATCAGATTTGTATTCTTTTTAATAACAATTCTTCCAAAGCAGTTTTTAATTCTGCTGGTATTCTTCTAAATAAATCTGAATAGTCAATTTATCCAATCTGCCTGATCTGATCTGTGGATATCCTAATACTCTCCAAAAAACAAGTGTGAAAAGGTTGGTATTTGTCCAAAATAAGTATAAAAAGGTAAATATTCTTCTAAAAATAAGTGTGAAAAGGTTGGTATTAAACACTGTTTTAAACTATCACGGTTGTTCACTAAAGTTATATGATTATTTACGGAATATTTACCGTGATAAGGTTGTGGAAGGAAATCCCGTAAATAATCATATAACTTTAAGGTTGGTATTTATACAAAATAAGTATAAAATGGTAAATATTCTTCTAAAAATAAGTGTGAAATGGATGGTATTTATCCAAAACAAGGGTAAATCAGTAGTCCATAAAAGTGAAAAATAACAGTATTGGGACCTAAGAAGGATGAACAAATGTGTGAAAGAATACTATCAACAATATATAATTTCATTTATCAATTTGGTGGGAAAATTAGAAGTATATTTTACACATTTCAAAATACCTATAAAACTATAAAACCTTTTACTGCGACATCGTTTAGAACAACATGCCGGTTATAATAACCTATCGATTTGTTTGTACTTGCACGATACACATTAAACGTCACCGGTTTTTACGACTGAATATGAGCAGTCCCCTTCGATGTCGTTATAACAGATTTTGACTGTAATATGTTACTCAAAATGAAACTACAAAAGTATCTTATTGTGTGTATAATAATCATTTAAGACTAGCATTCAAGCAATAATATCATTTATGAATACATTCTTTGTCTAGGACTTAATAGCATAATAACTTAAACAAAATAAAAAATAAGGGTCGAATTGAGAACATTTCTCCTTTTTTAAGTCTGTTACAAATAAAGCATAATTGTATTACATTTTTTTTTTTAATACTGATCACATTTAAAATACAAAAAAATTATAATAAAGTTTTTGTCTAACTGGTTTTACTTAGAAACGTCTAACAGCTGGTTTGAGAATATGCTTTATTCTCGCACATGCAACTTGTCAGCGAGCAGTTGACAGCGCTAATTTGTGGCATAGATTACCTTATCTAACGTTTATGAATAAAGTAAATAATACTTACTATTATAAGCATGATAATCATCATACTAATATTATATGAGTAGATGCGAAAATGTGTTTGTTTCTCTTTGAGACAGCAAACGAGCAATGGAGAGTGCCGGAAAGGCATTGTCGTCGAAAGTAAAATCGCAGGGCATAGCTGGTTATTAATACTTCAAGGTTTTGCATGTTTCTTGATACAAAAATACATCATCAGACATTTGACATCGAATTTGTGGATAATTTTGTCCAGCAGGCCTAGCACAAACCATGAACAAATTATCTTTCCACCGTTTTTATCCCCGCGAAGACGCGATAAAGCTAGAACATGGATACGTTTGTCTCTTTCTAGCGGGATAAAAACGGTGGAAAGACAATCTGTCCACGGCCCGTGCTAGGCCTGCAGATCTATTATACTAGGTCTAAACTACACGCTTAGTATCACAGATCTGTCTAACCCCGTAGAGCTGGCAGGAAAGAATGTTACAAATATCTAATTTAGTTCGTTAATATGCAAGTGTCTTAATAAATTGAACTAGTGTGGTCTTAAATGGTAAAACACTAAGCATGGAATGGGAGCTAGCTCTCAAATCAGTTCTGCTTATATGTATCCATTATCGACACAATGTACCACGTTATTAGCTTCTCTCAGTCTACCCTCTTTTGTTTTGAAAGGTTTTATCTGCCAAACGTCGTCAATGTTCAGTTTTTCGTCTCCCTGTAAAAGAGAAAAAAAATAAAAATAGGCGTCTGCCATATTGAATTTAGTGTGACGCCATTTTATTTTACGTATTCTTCTCAGCAAACCCTTTCATTGGATACCCATAATGGCTTAAAATATCTGGTCCGCCATCTTTGGGAGTCCATATTGGATTTAGAATGACGTCACTTAGCTAATCATGCATCCATCCTAAACGTGTATGTTAAATTTCAGTTTAATCGGTTGGGGATAACTGTTTTTAAATTCAGTTGCAAGATTTGACCCTAACTAATAAAAGCTTGTAAAAAGAGGATAAACCATTTTGACCCAATTTTGACCTAGTATAGTGGCGACACATGGTGTCATGGGTGAAAAACTAAATCGTTTAGAAGTGCATCACTTGCGAATGTAATTTGTTTGTAGTAGTCGAAATAAGGTTTTGATGGAATGAAAATTTGAAAATGTTCCCGGAAAATTTTCAAATTCGGAAAAAACTTGAATGTTCTTTTCTCTGAGATTTTTGTATGAACTCAAGACCACAGACCTCCCATTTTTTTTACTCAAGACCATAACTCAAACAATTGAAATTTTGACAGGAAAATATCTGTCTGGTCAGCTTGTTTAAAAAAAAAGCTCAGTTTTTACAGATTGTCTTTCTAGAGAAGCTTTAAATCAGTAGTAGATTTAATTCACCATTTATGACTGTTAATTTCTAGATTTATATAGTCAGTCAACATACCTCCATCTCCATGTTAAGAGCATCTTCAGGAGCCAGCACAATAAACGGAGTAGACTCAAAACTGAACGCCAGTCCGAAGTACGAATACTTCTTGACTTCACTCTTGAACAGGTCCCATGAATAAACCTTCTCTGGGTCGCTTCCCATAGCTCTAACCTGAGTTGACAACACCCCATGGTAATACTCTAATAACTCATCATAATGTTTAAGTCTCAAATCTTGAGTAGTACACGCATAAATCATAAAAGCCAAATCCAAAACTGGAGTAGCACACCTTGAAAGTTGAAAATCGATCATTTTTGCATCCACAACTTTACTATTTTCATATTTGAATAAGAAATTATTCGTCCAACAATCACCATGCGATATCACACCGGTAGATAAAGTTTTGGTTGCGGCTTTTATCATATCTTGATAACGCTCTGGTACGCAGAATTCTTTGATTTTGTCAACGTAAATTGTGTCAGGGTATTCCTTTTCCACGGCGTCTATAGCTATCCCTCCGAGTCGCTTCCAGAACCTCCTGTACCACTCCCAAAGACGTTCATCGTAGTACGTCTCAAACAAAGCATTGCGAATTTCTTCGAATTTCTCTGGATGTTGGTCTTTTAAAGCGAAAGACATAGCGTGAAACTGAGCTAGGGTTTTGATTGTTACTTTACAATGTTCCAAATCTATACCTTCTTGCCGAATAGCGCTCCCAAAGTTTTCTAAAGATGCGTCTTCTAAGCATATCACATCGTGTGTCCCATCTTTGAATGCCAAGAAAATCTTTGCATATTTGTCAAAAGGTTCTGGTATGTTCTTTTCAGCTTGAAATTCTAATAGAACTGGTAATACTTTCGCGTAGAAGTTAATCTCGTTTTCGAAGAATTCATTGCTTCTGTAAGTAAGACGTCTGGAGAGGCTTCTTGGGATGTTTTTGAGGATGACTTGGACATGTTTGGGGACATTTTCCTGTGACTTTCCACAGATTCTGATGCGGATTACTTCGCTGAGGTAGGAGTCGCCCTTGCCTGTGTCACCAACGTACTGGAAGCAATAGAATTGGTATTTTTATTTTTATAGAATAATTGTTTGGTGAAAACAGAAAGTTCTCTCTTTGTAAATCGCTGGTGAATAGAGATGTTCACCAGTGATTTTATAGTGAAGATAGCACATATGTTGACTCATCAGTATGTCATAGGTAGGCGCAACTCCCAACAATGATCCTGATTCTTGAGGTACTAGTGTAGGTAGATAACCATAGCAAACCTTAGCATAGTATTAGGGCACTAGGTATCTAGTTAATCTAGTTGTAGGGTAGGTAGCTAAAACCTGTGTGTTAAAAAAACAATTCCAGATCCGATTTGCCAGTTTCAATTCCAGACTTGGCGTATAAAAAACTTCAACCGCTATCACTTAACAACAGCTGATCTATCATGACCTGAGCCGAGAAGTCAAACTCCTAGCCAAACAACCTTTAGATGGTATTATTTTTTGACATGGGGGCGATAAGTCCTACACTGACGTCTCGCTTGGGGTGTATTGTGCATTTTCCCCTACTAGCGTAGTTTATTCTGTGGCTTCACAATGGCACAGCACATGCTCTACAGTTTCGTTATTTTTCATGCAGCCATGACACAGTGGACTGTCCTGTCCATGGCTCCCAGTTTATACAAGTGACTATTCAAGTTGCAATGACTGGTTATAAGGCGTACTAGAAGACGAGAGGTCAAACTCCTAGCCAAACAATCTTTAGAGAGTATAATTCTTATTCGAGATGGAAGTGATGAGGCGCTGCTGTCCCGCTTGGGGGTCCCGCTGCGTAAAGAGGGAATTCTTAATAGGCTCCAACCCTTCACCCTAATTCTATTATGTAGTAATTAGTTTAGTTGACTCTTTTGTCCACCATATCTCGCTCTGTACTAACCTCCCAGTGGCTGAAAGTGAACGGCTCTTTGAACCAATCAGAAAGCGCCTGACTAACGACATCGTCGGTCAGGAGTGGGGATACTCCAGTCATGGTGCTGAAGTCTTCGGCCATCGTGCTGCAACAGAAATAGAGAACAAGAGAATTAAACCAAAGAAGTCACCATAAATGTATAGCCTATGGCATTTATTTATTTAGTAATAGGCTTGCGTTTGACCGCCAACTCGCCTGAGGTTAAGCGATGATGCGGTCTACGATAGAACACGCTTGCCTAGAAGAAACCGCGATTCACTCGAGATTTGAAGACACCCAGATTGTAACTATCGGGGAACACCCATTCATGCAGGCAGCGCATTTCACAGACTAGCAGTTCGCATAATAAAAGTGGAATCAAAGCGCTTCGTACGGGTTTTCGGAATATAAACCATAAAACGGTGTCGGTTTTTCGTAATCGTTCTGGCAGTCCGATAGAAAAATAGGCAGGAAGGAATTAATTTGTGGTTGGCATTAAGAAAATATAACAAATACCTTCCGAGACTCCCTCACACAGAGAAGGCTGCGCCTGCGGCGGTAGCGCACTATTTTGAACTAAACTAAACCTTTAATTTTGTGCAAGTGGAAAAGGTTAAAACACTATCTACGGAAGCACAGCATTTTAGACTGTATCTTTATTAAATAAAGGTAGGTAATCGCGCTGTCATCTCTACTGAATTAGCCATCAATTATGATTTCCGGACCAACACAAATAAAGAACAAGGTCATGCAAAAGTATTAGCTAGCGATCGCACCGTTGCATCGTAATTCAAACTTAACACTGGCAAATGCTCAAAACGTGCAACGCCAAATTCATTTCAGGAGGATCAAGACAAAAAAAAATAGTTCGTCGCTTAAAACGAATTTTACAATAAAGCCTTTCCGAATTGGTGAGGTGAAAAATAAATAACTAATAGGTCTAATTATTTCTGTATGGTGGGACAGGTGATCACGTATGGCTTGACGTCGTGAGAGATAACGTGAGAGCCAACCTCCTTACCAAGCACGGTGCACGCTACATGAATGGGTGTTCCCTGTACCCCTAGTACAAGATTTGATAGTTTTCGAAAACTTTTTTCGTTTTCGTTCTGTTCCATACATTGCTGGGCTAAAAGCTATTCGAAACCTTCTTTCGTATTCGAGTGAAGCAACCTATACTGCCGATTACTACCGATTTTAGTTCTTCCGCGTTTCCGCTAGAGGCGCTTTGCTGAAATGTATGGAACAATACGAAAACGAAAAAAGTTTTCGAAAACTATCAAATCTTGTACTAAGGGTACTGTTAGGGAGAAAAAATCAATTTATACTTTTTTTTACAACGTCTATTCAAGCCAAAAGAATAGGGTGGACTGTACATGCACCAAACATAGTATTTGTTTATATGAAACCTAACATAATAGTAACTGTTAACTGCTAAGTAGGTATTTTGTAATTTATAAAACATAACTATGGCTTATTCTATGGCGCAGGGCGCAGAGTGAATCGGTTTCTACAAGGCAAACGTGCTCAATAGATAATTAAAAAAAGCTAACGATCGGTCGTTTTTTAATCCAAGGGGACCGATAGAAACAGCAGGAAAATGCACTTTCCTGCTATTTGTAAAAAAAAATTTTATTTTTTTATTATCTAAATAGTTACATAGGTAGCTTAGAAACCTTCATCATCATCATCATCAGTCATAAGACGTCCACCGCTGAAGATAGGCCTCCCCCTAGAAGCCATAGTAGTGCCTAATTATTACCAAAAAGTTGTTTTTCAGATAGTTATTGCAAGCATTTAAGATTAAAGTAATTAAAGACATTTACATTATTAATAATGTCTGAAATAAACCAAACGAAATTGCTCCTGAAATTCAAAACAAGTCAAAAATAATTTTATATATGAAACTTATATCCTATTAGTATTAGAGCTGTTTAATTAGTATAACTATACATTTTCCGCATATTACTCATATAAATCCCTCTCCAATAACATCAAAATCACAATTCTCTCCATAAGTTCTAAGATTATTAAATATTGTTTTACATACAAAACAAGAGCCAAAATGCTAAAATGATAACACAAGTCGATAGAAAAGTCTCACCAGATTCGATTCCAACGATTTCTCACAGTATAACTCAATTAGAATCCTCACAAAATATTTTGCAAAAGGTAAATTCAGTGCGACGTGTTTTTGTATACTGACGCCTCCTTCATTTATATTTTGGGGTCACTAACAATCACCCGACTGAGTCAAATAGTCGATTCTATCAATTGAAATACATAAGAGAGGTTATCACTTAATATTGGTCGGGTTTCCTAAACGTCTTTTTGACAGAAATCGAGTGACGTCGACATTGTTGACGCGATAAACGCAATACGGCTGATATTCTCGTTGTGTTTACAGATTTTGAACCTAAAGGTATATTATTATCTCTTCTGTGGTAGCACAGAGTATGAAATATGAAAAAAAAAACTAAAAACATCTCAATTATTATTCTGAGAAAAACATGGAGCGTAGAAAGGAGAGAGACTAGACTGGAGGAAGGCAGGTGTTAGGTGCAAAAACGGAGATTTTAACTTGTGGCAAGCATGGTAGATTGTCTAGTTTCCGCGCTCACCCAAGCACAAGCAATGTCATCGTTTGTCAATGTCGTATGTTGTTTGACTCTACACTTTTCAGATAATATTAGCGTACCGACAAAAGTATTAGTGACAAAAAGTGAAAAAAATATCTCACTTCAGTGGTCCCTACAGAGCTTTGATTCTCTAACTAAAACGCGCACGTGACGCGGCGCGTTAAGTTAACCTCTAAAAATTTGGCCTCTATACTTTAGTAAATAAAGGCCAATTTTTTGAGGTTAACTTAACGCGCCGCTTTACGAGCGTGTTTGTTGTTAGTGAATCGGGTCCAGATCAGTATGTAAATACCTACAGTAGTGCTTGCCTTATACACACCTACGTGAATAAACAACGTTGATAAAAGTATTAATAAATCATCAAATTAACAAAACAGAAGTAGGTAGCTAGGTAGCGCTATTATCTGAATAAGATAAAACTAATATCTACAAACTGTTTGTACTAAGTAATTATTATCTACAAATATTTATAGAGTGATTTTATTTCGGTAGCACTCTTTGTAATTTTTTATCTCTTTATGGTTAATTGTTACGTAAATACCGTTATTGTTATAATTATATCGTTATAAGAATATAACCGTTATAATTTGTACGTGTGCGCCAAAATACTCTGCGCGTGACCAAAACCGAATCTAAGATAAGAATCTAATATTAATAACAGCCACTATAAAAACGGCAACATAAAAAGAACACGTTTGTTGTATGGGACATTGACAGACTGACTACCTTTTACGCTTTGTAAATCTCGTGACGGAATTTATGCTCTTTACAATATTATTCTGTGGACGCACCTATTCTGTAGCAAACGCCACCAGAGAGCGCCATCACTCCGCAGTTTTTCTTATAGACGTGGCATAGGCCACGTTGTACGATTCGCGTCTTTCCGGCGGTAGAGGTAAAGGACAATGACCAATCTACCGACCGCCACTATTATGTCATTCCAAGATATGACTATTAATATGGTAATGAACTACTGTTGCAAATAGAATGCTATACCTACTATCAATTTGGGTATATCGTGGGATCATCTAATTATTCAGCGTTATCATTGTCAGTTATTACTAGGTAATAAATAGATAGATGCTGATTCTTATTTCGTCCACTTGTGTCTTGTTCATAATTTATTTTTGACTGAGCTAGATTACTCTTTTGACTATGTTCATCATAAGGAGTCATCCATTAATCATGTGAGGTTTTTATTTGGCCATTACTGACCCCTCTCCTCCGTACGATACGTTTTGAGTACTAAATTACGCCCAATTAAATACATCACATTTGATACTTCATCAAAACTAATGCATGTATATACACACACAACTTAACCATGCATGTAGTGATTTTTGCTTAACTTTTTTCAGTTAAAAATACAAACATTTTAATGTAATAATGACAAAAGAAGGCAATTTTACGATTTACTTTGAATAATAAACAATAGATATAATATATTGACACAAAAATAGCCGGAGTAAGAAATGGCCAAAAATGTCTAAGACTCTAATTCTCATTCTCGAGTCTCGACTCACTCATTTCTAATCGGAAAAAACACATTTTGTTCAACTTTTTAAATTAAAGAAAAACATTCTTTAAAATGCTAAGAAAAAACGGACTAAATTGACTCCGTAAGTAAGTACGTAAAAGAGAGAATTTTGGCGAAAATTCGCCACTTTGCCTTTTGTCGAGGCACTTTGAGTTCGAAAACAAAAGCGGCCTGGAAACGTCAGATGTCTGTATAAATAAATGCAGAGAAAAATACGGGGAAGTGTGCGCTTGTGATTGTTGGGTTGGGTTCCATATGATATTACCTATATTTATCTTCTTTAATTTCTAGTAATCGACGTAATTCATCTTACTATAAATATTGGAACTACAATTATTTACTAAACAAACGAGGTAACGGTTATATAAAAGTTAATATGAATAAACTGACGACAAGCGTGTACTACGTTTCAAGTACATACACAAAGTGTGTGTCTGGGTGTGTGAGTGTGCGTGTGTGTGGGGGGGGGGGGAGTTGGTATGTACGATGATAGAGCTAATTGTTTGTTTTCAGTGTACAGAAACGCGCCTTCTCTCATCACCGTCTCTTTTTAACCGACATCAAAAATGCGGAGGTTCTATGTTCCACTCTATATAGGTATATATCATACATACTTGTATGTTCACCGATTTTGCCGCCGATTATGAATAGATTTTGATGATTTTTTTATTTGGTAGGCTTCAGAAGAGGTCCCAAGTAAATTTCATCAAAATTGGTTTATTAGTTTGGTTTTTGATCCAAAATAACTGAAAAAACATGTCATCCAAGTAAACGCAATTGCGTATTTACTAATTTTGAAGTCTGTTTTTAATGTGATGTGATCCACTTGTAATTTCATACAGTGTAACTTGTGCAAGAAAATAATAAATTGATATTATCACATAGAGCAAAATGCGCATACTAACGATAGAATTACCCAATATATGACACATTTTTTATATCCCCATATAATACTAATTGCTGATAAAAATAGAAATAGCTTCAGAATTAGAGTACATGACACCATAAAACAAAAAGCCTTTCCAGTTTTGGTTAGTTTAATTTGCTTGATTCTGGTTGATACTGTTTTATGGTGTCATGTGGTCTTGTTAGTTTCACACACACGCAACATTTAAAATATTTATATACATAATTATGATTATTTTTATTTAGATCTATTTTAGACATGCATGTTTATGATTTTTAAGTTTATTTAGTGATTGTAATTTTTACAAAATATTTATCTATAAAATGTAAATCCGTTATTGGCTGTCAGTATATCTATAAGTTTAATGTATTAATTACGAGAGCTGTGGATTTTATTAAATAAATTAAATTAAATTCACTTATTGTAATCAACGACATGCCGGAAACTCGAATGTACCAACATACTGCGAAGACGATTCTTTTATAAGAAATAAAAGTTTTTTTATACATTTAGGTTTGATCAAAATGACATGAACTGCTAAACTATGGAATACATAAACTGCCTGATTGGGTATGCCCCGATAGTTACAATCTTCGTGTCTTCAAGTCCCGAGAGAATCCGTTTTTTCTAGGCTAGCGAGCTCCATTGTAGATCACATCATCGCAGCAAGAGGGTGATCAAGCGCTAGTCTATATTTCAAATTTATTAATAGACATGTAGGTACTCACTTAAAGTTTCCCAAATGTATGTTTCAAGGAACCCTAAAAATCAACATTCTCCTTTCCTGAACCTACGAGTGAACTACAAAGGAGTAGGCATCTCACGGGGCTTCCGTCGCCACAATCAGTCCTTTGTATACTAAAGGGTTTTCCAATAAGAGGTGTTATTTTGAATAGCCCGCTATTTCGGTAGATGTCACTTTTGAAGCTGTCATTTCTTGGCATTTGACAAGTAGAAACTACGCCATTAATAAAAATGGTACGATACACGCTTCAACAACGCATTGAAATTATTAAAATTCACTATAAAAATGGTGAAAATTTGGCAGAGACGGTTCGTAAAACTCGAACATTTTTGGGTCGTCGTGAAGCACCTTGTCGGACCGCAATACAGAAATTGGTGGAAAAATTCGAGCTGTTGGGACAAGTTAGTGATGAGAAGAATAAAACCCGTGCACGTCGCTCAAGAACAGCCGAGAATATTGCTGCTGTAGCCGAAAGTGTTGAAGAAAACCCAGGTTTGTCCATTCCTCGTCGTTCTTTGGAATTAGGTATTCCACAAACGTCATTACACCGTATTTTGCATAAAGATTTGGGTCTTAAGGCTTATAAAGTCCAGTTAACACAAGAACTCAAGCCGGCCGATCATCAACAACGTCGTGACTTTGCTGATTGGGTCGTTGAAATGCATGAAAATGATCCGGAATTCCATCGAAAAATCATCTTCAGTGATGAGGCCCATTTCCACCTCGGTGACTTCGTCAACAAGCAAAATTGTCGCATCTGGGGCTCAGAAAACCCAAGAGTTATTGTTGAAAAGCCTCTCTATCCTCAACGTGTGACTGTTTGGTGCGGTTTATGGTCCGGCGGAGTCATTGGACCTTACTTTTTCGAAAATGAGGCTGGCGCAACAGTTACGGTGAATGGATTGCGCTATCAAGAGATGATTAACGATTTTTTATGGCCGGAATTGGATGGTATTGATCTGGACAACGTTCACTTTCAACAAGACGGCGCTACGTGCCACACAAGCAACGAAACCATTGATCTTTTAAGGGAAAAGTTTCCGGACCGTGTTATCTCTCGAAGAGGTGATCACAATTGGCCACCGAGATCTTGTGATTTAACACCTTGCGACTTCTTTCTTTGGGGCCACGTGAAGGAGAAGGTCTACGCCAACAGCCCAGTATCGATTCAAGACCTCAAAGATGGAATTCGTGAGGCTATCGAGGACATAGAGCAGCCACTTTGCGATTTAGTTATGGAAAATTTCATGAAAAGGATTTTGTCCTGTAAGCGTGGCCGTGGTGGTCATTTGCCTGATGTTATTTTCCACTATTAACGGCATACCTTCCTCTTTGTAATGAAATAAACATCTGATGATTTATAATAAAAAATGGCATTTTTCTTTGAATATCAAAATAACACCTCTTATTGGAAAACCCTTTATGAACATTGTTCGACTTTCACGATTTACAAAATATACCTTAACTTTCTTACATAGAGTTTAAAATAAAATTGTATTGTAAGAATGGAAGTGACAGCTATTTTGGCGCGAAGGAGCAGACGCCATATTGCCTGTAGAAGAATCAAGGATTTCGCGCCAAAACAAAGGCGCCGCCATCTTGTGTGACTTTTGCAAAGAGTTTTCTCGAGTCAAGGTTGCATTGCATTGTTGTAGATCGTGGTTACTTAACCACTCGAGTAGGCTACCTGGGAATGTGTGGGAGATGTATAAAATAGATGCAAAACGACGGGTTCCGGGCTAATTGTATTAACCGACATTTTTGAAACTTTACACCAGAGCAGTTTAAAGTTTCGATTTTTAGAAAAAAAATCATAACTTTAGCAAATCGCATTATTTTAAAAAAAAGAAGGATTTTACTGTTTTTATAGCATATTTCCCATAATTGGATTCATTTCTTTTTCTAATATTCTTATTTTTAACGAAGATAAATGTCGCTTAATACAAAATGACCCATATTTTACTTTTTTTTGTTCCAGGCTAAATGACTTAACCGCCTAGGTTTATTGTTTCTTATTCCAGGCTAAATGATTTAACCGCCTAGGTTTATTGTTTCTTATTCCAGGCTAAATGACTTAACCGCCTAGGCATGCAAATAATGGCTTCAAGCTAAGTGCTTTAATTAAAGGGTTGATAATATTTCAAACCTAAGCTAATTGTATCATATACCATATCTTAAACTTATGAATGTATGGCTAATTAGCTTATGCAACTGATTTTATTTTTAATAAATTGTTTGTAATCATACTTGAATAATGAAGTTTGCTGAAATTCGCAGTTAAAACATTGATATATTAAAAAGTACTTACATAGGGTATACCTACCTATCTTGTTACTAATTATGAAATGAGAAATAAAACACAGATTATAAATAAAATTGTTCAAAGATAAGTTTTTTATTTAAAATGACAATCATCTAGGAACAGCAGTAACTTCTTAGCTTACCAAGGTAACAACTAAAGTTTTTATCACAATTGTATAGGACTCAGAAATTAAACAGTCTTATTATTACGTAGCTTAGTCTTATTATCTGAAATAATTATTTTCATTCTTCATCATTTCTAAACGTTAACATTTATGTATATTAAGACTGTACCTACTTTTTAAAAAACAAAAGAAAAATCTGTTCAATTACAAAAAAAGGTTTATCTATAGAACCAAACAAAAATAATTTTATTTAAAAATAATCACAATAAAAATGTAAATATTTACGAGCGTTTCTTTGGTTTTCATTTCTTTACTTATTTTATTCTATATTTTTTTGTAACTTTCTCTGTAGGAATCAAAATCAAAAACATCTCTCGTAAAAAAAAGTTAAGAAGTATTCTTACCTAGGGGTAATAGATACTATCCCTAGTTTCTCTTCAATAACAAAAATAATTTGTATCTCCTATGACAATAATAAATTGTAGTTCACTACAGTAACAAAACAAATCTTATAATAATGAAAATTATAAAAAATAACATTATAGTTAAAATTTAATCAATCTTTTCCTTCTTACTTTCTATTTATTTTTCTTCTTCTTTATACTTAAACACTTGTTATTTCCCATCAGACATAATGAAAAGTGCTTAATTTGGCAGGTCTGTTTCGTCTTCAATATCAGTATCGATCAGTGTATTAGTATAAGATCCCGCCATAGTACGACCTTCACCGAGCTGGTTAATGGATGAAAAGTATTTTATATTTAATTAAATACGTCAATAAATATATTGAAAATGGGTTATCTACAAAAATTCAGTCCAGAATATTATTGATTAAAAATTTTAAAAATATTTGTTTTAATTATTTTTTTATGAAGGTTTTAAATACGACCAGTAACGACCAGTGTTGTAAGTTACAAGTTTCTACATCTTATAGTTTAGAAATGCAGGGGGGGACCAACTTTTTGCCACTTTGGCAGTCTATATTTCGCAAAGTATAGACTTTATAAAAAAGTGATGTATGAAACTTTACATTCATTTTAAAAGACCTTATCAACGATACCCCATAATTGTCTACTAACCAAACCAGTGAAAAGTAAAAAAGATTTTTTTTTTTCAAATTGTTAACTAATCATATTCTGGACTACATTTTTTTAGGCAACCCATTTGCAATATATTTTTTGAGATATTTAATTGAATATAAAATACTTTTCATCCATTAACTAGCTCGGTGAAGGTCGTTCTATGGCGGGATCTTAGACTATATCTTTGTCAGTATTGCTGTATGGTAGGTTGATATATTCTGAATTTAAAAACTGTGTATTGTCTTGATTAAAAGAGTTTTATGCCGCTTCAATATGGGGTATTCAATACCTTTTGAAGGTCAAACGAGGTACAAATAATGGAACTATTTTTTTAAAGTTCTCTATGACATTCTAACCTTTTCTTTGAGGCATCTTTATCTGCCAAATGCTGCTTAATTTCTTCATTATCAGTTATATCTTTGCCTTCAAAACGTAAACATTTAAGACATTTGTCTTTTTTCGGAACATGGAATCCGATATTGAACTCATCAGTAAAAATTTCACGGAAAATCCTCTCACTTACGTAATCAAACTCTTTGCTGGCTTGATTTTCTTTATAAATGCGGTAAAAAAAATATATGTTTTTAAATTCTACTGGCAGGTATAATCTCGTACTTCCTACAGTAATGTGAAGGAAGTGCTGATAATTGTTTTATAAAATTGACAGCTAAGGCCTTGACTGTGTCAGATGTCTTATTTTTTGGAATACCTCTTCCTCTTGATTCAGTTTTTGCTGATCCCATTGATGCAAATATCCAGAATTTTTAGCAAAAATTGTTGACATACAAGGCGGCAACCCTCTCCATCGTTAATAAAATATTTAAAAGTATTGTCTCTTGAATTACTCTCTTTTGTTCTTTTTCTTTCAATTTCTTCTTCTGACGACATTCCTACTAGCCAATCTTTTTTTCTTTTAGCGGACAAGGCCCAAAAATGTTCAAATAATCCTTTTCTTCTTTCTTCACTACTCTCGGCACAATTATTCCCACATTTTCTTCCACCGCAAGGGTTTTCATGTACTTTTTTTTCTTGAACGATTGATCCATCTTTTTTTGTATATTGCTGGCCATATTTTTTCAATTGGTTATTAAGTTTTTTTTTGTTCTGTCTCTTTTTTCATATACCATCTTCACCAACTGTTGTCTATTGTGATCTTTTCTTCTTTTTCTTCTGTCTTTTTGTGGGATTATCAAGTTCACTTTCGCTAGAAGATTCGTCACCAGTCTCTTTCCACGACGAGGAATCCCATACGAAATCTTCCTGATCAGATAAAAAAATCCACATAACTTTTCTTCGTCACAGTCTGTTTTCTTTTCTTTTTTTTTAGGTTGTGGTTCATCATTGTCAGAAAAACTCACGCGGTCTATCGCGATGGCACCAAAATCATTGTTTTAACCAACGTCTTATTAGTCAATCCATATAAAATGTTGATTGTATTAATGTATATACTATTCTTATTCCGTTTAAGATAAACTGTTTAAAGTACTAGAACTTTACTTTTGTTATAACTGAAACGACACTACAAATCAAATATTGAATAAGAAAAATAGGTTTAACCATAATCTTTAAATGTTTACTGTTGAAAGCTAAATGGTTGAAGTGATATCATCTAACATTTCACGTACAGAGCTAAATGTATGGACCAACACTGGGTATGAATTTGACAAAGAGGCTAATTGTATGAAGCGACATTTCTACATATTTAAAGGGTAAAGCTAATTGTATTAAGCTACACTGGATAAGAATTTAACAAAGAGGCTAATTGTATGAAGCGATATTTTTGCATATTTATAAGGTCAAGCTAGATGCTTTAACGTACGTTGCTGTAAATTTTTGTTCCAGGAAAAAAAGTTTAAACGGCTGTCTGGTATTTGGTAGTGAGCTTATGTACACAGTTCCTAAATTTGTCAGTATTTTGTGTCGCTTCATACATTGCAGTCCAAAAATGGGCCCAAAAATGCGGTTGTATGAAGCGACAAAAAAGTGCTCCGATCGTCACCAAACCCAGCTCAAACGACGCAGAAAAATTCGCTGATTCCAAATATGTATAAAAGTCTATATCGCCCAAAGTGTCGCTTCATACAATTAGCCCGGAACCCGTCGAAATAGTATCTAGACGGAGTCAAACCTATCTTTGAAAAGTAAATAAAATCAAAGTAACTTCAGCATCAGAGGATCAAGTACCTACAACTATTTATACTTGCGTTAGTATCGTTTTTTGTGGTTTACCTACCTACTCGATGTTTTGAATGCAATACCTTAGTAAGTAGGTATCTATTTAGTTAGGTACGCTACGTAGGAGGAAATATTCTTCTTACCTTCTATTTTTTTTGAAGAGGAAACTTAATGCGTGGAAAAAATCCTCCATGTGGCTATCTCCACAGAGTAAGTAGAAGTATACCTAATATAATTTTAGTGAGAGCCGACGAAGGAGTTTGAATTTATCTTCACAAGATATTTAAAATAAAGAATAACAATAATCGATATAGTTTTAAACTATAATCACTTCGTTTTTAGTATTATTATAACGTATATGGTCCGAAAATAAATAAATTTGTTTATTTACAATAACTTAAACAAATTCCAATAAATAAATAAAAACTACATATTAATACCTAACTACTAAACTAATAAATTTTGATTATTTATACCCTAGATTTTATACTTAATATATATGGAAATATTATTTTATGATACTGAAGATTCTTCGCCTATTTACTTGTTTACTAAACTAAATTATTCATACCTATGTGGAGATCGTAGATTTTGACTGACGGGTAGTAAGGGGCTCTACACACGACTCGATATGGCGCCTAGTCCATACTGCGCCGAACAACTGAAGATCCAAGCGAGCAATGGAGAAAGTTTTTTTTTCAAATCCATTTGGAGGTGTATACTACCTGATAACAATAGGCATGTGGCCTAATGTTTAATTTATTATAAATAAGAGGCTTGGCGATGAATATAACTAAATACTTACAATACACATACTGAATAAATAAATTGAATCGGCTGATTAATCTCTGAGATATGAGCGTTTAAAGTTTTAGGTGGGGATAGAGAGAAGCTCCATCCCTTTCTCGCAAAGCGTGTGTTAGTATAGTATTTGTATGCCGCACCTGAGGCTTGACGTCATAGCTCAGTATAGTGCGCTCTCTGTCTAGCATGAAATTAAAATACGTATAACTTATTTTTGAACTAATTTAAATTTTGTTTTCGTTGATAGGCTCTATTGATGATCATCTTTTTTATGAGGTAATAAAATATATTAGTCATCATGCCTATTATACATCAGTTAATTTTGTAAATTAATAGTTGTGGACGAATATTATTTAATAAATAGTCACAACCCGTCGGATAAAGTTGGTCCATGCGGTGTGTAATCGCTTTAAATTATTCATAATAGGCTCGCCGCGCGTGGTTGCCGCGATGAATATTTCAGCGGCATTCAGTGCTGAAAGCGCCATTTTGGTTACGCTTAATATGATTGTGTACTGATTTCGTGACTCTCATTTTAGATGCTTTTTAAACGCTTTAGATCGATACTACTAATCTAGCGCGATCTGTAATTCGAAACTTTACCCAGTTTTAATAAAAATAGCAACTAAGAAACACAAAAAAAAAAAAAAACTTTCGTTCAGTGTGGCTTGCTAATGAGGAGGCCTATGATCAGTAGTGGATGTCTCATGGCTGATGACGAAGATGATTATGATGATCCGTCCACAAAACACTTCTTTTTGGTAAATACATACATAACGCATTTGTATTAAAATTAACAGTATGGCTTCAGCCTGTTTAAAACTTAACCAGGGACGTAGCTATCGGAGGGCTAGGCGGTGCCGTGCACCGGGGCCCTCAAGTGCAGGGGGCCCCCAGATCCTGACCAGCAAACCTCAAACTGAACTTGCGAAACATTTTCGCTTCATTCATACATGTAGTGAGTAGCTTTGAGCACAATAAAGAGCTGATGATAAAGTAGCTTTGTACCTTTAAAGTATTTATATTTTTACTTGATAAAACCTAACCCAGTTTAGGTAGGGCCCCATTTTTTTTGCACCAGGGCCTTTGGTTACCTAGCAACGCCACTGAACTTAACAGTACTTATGGCTTGTATCCGGTAGGTAAATATGCAGTTAGTGGGCGAAGTACGAATTTTCGTTACGTAAAATACGTATTGAATTCCATATAAACTTCATTTTGAAATTCAAAATTTGTATGAAATTCTATACGTACCTATTTTACGTAGCGAATACTCGTACTACGCCCACAGTTTTCATCCAACTTTAAAATCACGAGATTTCAGTATAACTTTTTTCCAATGTACCAAAGTATGTATAAATAAGTTTGAAGAGTTCTGACCAAGTTTAGTATTCATTTGCATATTTCCCTGTTCGTGGATGGATACCTTGATGGCCTGAATTTACTTTGGGACTGAGTAAAAAGTTTGATTATTAAGTGGGAAAAGTAATATGGCACGATAATAATATAAGAAGCAGCTAAGTTTCCTGTTTCCGCTGATGACCTGGCATGATATTGGATTTATGGCTAAATACACAGTACATACGCACAGAATACATAAAGTACAAGTACAGAAGGTTCACTCCGCAAAAGCATTTAAATAAGTAGCGACTCTTACTACCACACAATAAAGTCCAATTCAGGACGTGCGAGCACTAACTCCCGGGTATGTCCTAAAACTGCGCCCAGAACCACCAGAGGATGGGCAGCAGCATCCTCCAAATTTTATGGTGAACGCTCTGCGATCCCCAAGCCGCCTGCCAAGCGTGGGGATTATGGCAACCCCCCCCAATGACAGACAACCAAAACGTATGGTCCCCTGTCCCCGGCAGTTAACGGCCAGGTAACGGTGGAGCAGACAGATTGTTCAGTTAGGTAAGTCCAACTTAGGCAAAGAGGTCGCCCGAAGAATCCAACTCGGATGGGCAGCGTTCGGGAAATTGCGTGACATCTTCTCGTCCAAGATACCACAGTGCCTGAAGACAAAGGTATTTGACCAGTGTGTGTTGCCAGTGATGACATATGGTACTGAGACGTGGTCCTTAACTGTTGGCCTTTTGGAAAAACTCAGAGTCACACAACGGGCAATGGAGAGAGCTATGCTCGGAGTTTCTTTGCGCGATAAAATCCGAAACGTAGATATTCGGCAAAGAACCAGAGTCACCGACATAGCTATTAAAATCTGCAAGTTGAAGTGGCAATGGGCAGGCCACATCGCTCGAAGAACTGATAACCGATGGGGAAGAAAGGTTCTTGAGTGGAGACCGCAAACCGGAAGACGCAGCGTAGGTAGGCCTCCCACTAGATGGACCGACGACAATGTGAGAGTCGCGGGCATCCAGTGGATGCAGATGGCAGGATGTCGTTCAGTGTGGAGGTTAAAGGGGGAGGCCTATGTTCAGCAGTGGACGTCTTCTGGCTGATGATGATGAGCACTAACTACCTACTGCTATATTAACCTAGAAGTTGCCTTCCTGTCTATCGCGTAACTCTTGTCGCGTTATTTCTGTCTATCGCGCGGCAGCGGGCACGGCAAGTCCGACCTGTCGACTACTTGTAGCTTCATACCTAAAGTACGGAGTGCGCCAGGCATACGGTAGAGCTCAATTTTATGGCGAAAAAGTAGCAGCCATCGGCGGTACACAGTCCATGATTAGATCTTTGACTATTCAATGGATTCGGTATAGGAATGGTATGATTCACAATCGAGCCAAAAAAATGTCCGAACCAAAACTCGGCGCACGCTACGCATTGCGCAGACGTTTTGGTAAGTTGTATTGTAAGGCAACCGCAATATTACATTTAAAAAAAACGGAACATAGAACTGTCCTCCTTTTTCGTTGGTTAAAAATAAATATAATAATAATAAGTACATAAGTATATTCACACTTTACCCAATGAAATCGTCTTCGTGGATTGAAAGAATTGTGAGAAACATACTCAAAAGAACTGTAGTACCTAGATAATAAATACACACCTAAAAAAAAAGTACTGGCACGATATCATACTAAAATCAGAAAAGTTTATTTTGTGATAATGAAAAAACAATAAAACAAGAAATATTAATATAGAAGTAGGTAAACAGGTACATTGTCACAAAAACCGACCCCAACTCAGCATGTTGCTGGTTGTATACAACCAGCGCTGGTATTCTGTTGGGCCCGGCAAGTGACGTCACGCTCCCCACCCTACTAATACCCTCCCCTTCTTGAAGCGTTGACGTTATCAGAGGATCCGCTCCGTTGGCGGTAGTGCACTCCGCAGTGCCACAGCCAACGTGAAGACGCGGATCTACAGCTTCCGCGTTCCGACCTCCGTCTAGGTGTGAGGGCACCACTCGCGCAGTGACGTAGTCCCCCCCTACCCCGTGAACCGCCGCGCGGAAGCGCCTATCACCGCACAGCTTTGCCCGGTCCCGCTCTCCGCCGCCAGATGGCGCTAGCGTCGAGAACGGGGCCGGGGATAAGGGCAAGCTAGTTGCGAGGCTCAAGCGAGCACTGGTCGTAGCCTTCGACTTCGGGAAGCGACCACCGGCAGAGGCGCACCGGCTAGTCGGCATCTCGGCGGAGACGTACGACGCAGCGGGCGAGGAAACCGGAGACCTACCTTATCTACGCGATGTCGGCCTGCATTGGTGGAAATAAGGAAATACGAAGAACTGCCACTCAACACGAGAAACGTTGTCAGCGCGCCGGCCGAGCCCGCCATGCACCTCCTGTCGCTGATCGCACTAAGTTGGGCCTCCCCGGTTCGCCGGGGTCTCACCCGACTTGTGTTGTATCGCCGTTGGTGCGATGCGGCCGGATACCGGCGCGTGAATGACACAGACAGCCGGTACGACACGGCTCAACCAACTCGGAGCGTAGGAAGATCGCGATGGCCCGCTTCACTTCCCGCCGACGACCGAAACTATATCCACCGCCGTAGCTGTAGCGCCCGTCCGCGGCCTATGCGGACCGGCGCTCGCACCGCACAACACGACGCCTCGAGCTGCGCGACTGCGCCTGGCCGGGGCCCCCAAGGATTCACGCCTGCGGAGATGTTTCTCCGTGCGGCGAGGAATTCCTCTCCGGGCTCGCGGGACGGCGGTACGCGCGCGCGCGACGCACTCGTAAGACCATCAACTCAAGGGCGGCGCGTCACTCAACGCGCCGCCTCCTACCTGCGTGAGCGCCCGGCCGGTAACTGACCCGCGGACGTGTGAACTTACCGGCCGCAACTGCGACCCGGAGCCGGCCGCACTCTGCGCCGCTCCGACACCCCACCCGACTTGTCCCGTGCCGACCGTGACTCATCACCGTCCGGCGCGGGACCGAACAACAAGGCTTCCTAGAAAATTCGGTGCCCAACTACACTGCACAGCCGACGCCGCCCGGAGAAGTACCGCCGTCCGGACCCTTGGCGCAGCCCGCCGCCCGTCCGACGCGGGGTGGTGCCCGCAGTCCGACCTGGCCGCCGGCGCGCCGTAGTGGAAGACGGTCGGGAAAATCCGCCGGCCTCCGCGCAGCAGTGTGGTGTCCCCCCCGCCCAGCCGACATGCGGTTAGCGGCGGACACCCCTACCGGACAAGCGCTGCACCGGTTGTGTAGCCGTCCGGTAGCCATCCAGCCACGTCCCCCCTGAGCGACTTGATGTGTCGTCGAGTCGCTCCCCAGCCCGGCCTGAGTTCATCGGGCACTGCCGGGACCATCCAGCCTGCCGAGCCGTCCGCGATATGTCGCGACGGCCCTTGACCGGACTTACGACCTTCTATGCCCGGGCACCCGCCTCGCGCTCTCGCGCACGCCGGGAGCCCGGGCCATCCTGCCTACTGCCCGGGTCGAGTATCTCCCCGGGCCATCACACTGAAGGATGACCCGCCGCCCGCTTCCCTGCGGCCGTCCCCGCGGTGCAGCCTGCGCGCCCGACCGTCTGGTGGAGGCGTAGTATCGGGCCGCGGCGCCCGCCGCGACTGCCATGGCGCGGCGAGTGAGCCGGCGGCCCCTTCAGTGCCTGGCACCTCCGGCGACGTCCGCCTAAACGTACGCCGCCGTCGAGACGCCGACTACCGCGCCCAGGGGTGTCTAGAGCCGCTGCTCCGCTATCGCTGTCCCTTTCTCCCGGCTCGAGTGCCTCTCGCCGGAGAAGAGCTGTGATTGGTGTACGCCCCCGTCAGTGCGCGGTAGACATACGACGGAGTGCTCGAGCTAGCTCGCACTCCGCTCCAACATGATGAAGACTATAGGACTACAGTGTCCGCTTCGAGGGGCTTGAGATGCCACCCGGTCACCTTGTACCGGGTCGGGTAATCGCCCCTCCAACTCCCCCGGGGGCCGTGTCCCCCGGAGTCCAGCCCCGGCAAAGAGGACATCCCTCGTCGCCGGTATTCCTACCTGCTTCAACATCTGAAGAGGAAGAAGACCCGAGATGATGATGACGTTATCAGATTCCATGACAGCCTGCAAGCACGTACTGATCACTGATAATGGAAAGCTTTGAGGAACTTGCCTGAAGTTTGCCGAACTAGAGGTACAATAAAGGTACAAACTAAGGGCAGATTTGTTTATGGTTAGGTACTAGCTAATCTAAAAGACGTTGTGAGAAATTTGTTTGAGGTGTGGTTCATACAAAAATCTCATAGAAATAATTATAAACTTAAGTAATTGGCCAAGAGCGTGTTTCGACACGCATAAAATATGGTAGGGTTTCTTAACCAAAGCCATATAATTGTAGTCATAGTTCAGAATATGATGGTTTAGAAAAATTCGAACGAACGAAGTTCTGCGAACTTAGCCAAATTTCAGAGATGAATCATCCCGATATAAGTAGTATATACAGTCCACTGCTGAACATAGGCTTAAGAGCGGGCCTAATGGCAGGATAAATTCTGATTTCCCCCGCGCATCTCGCCACACCCAGCGCATGTACGGATAACAAACACGGGCGGCGCGACGACGCGCGGAACCAAGCTTGCGTACTCGACGTCTGAACTGAATGGACTACCCGTCTCAACAGAGCGACGGTAACTGATCGGTGCAACAAACCGATGCCTCAAGCTTGTGTCACGCGAGACGAAAGACAGCGTATTGCGCGGATTAAAAATGTTGTAAGCGCCAAGTGCTTTCTACTCTCATAGCTTCTAGAATAGACAATATTTTTAAAAATTGCTAGGGTCAGCTCTAGGTTATACATGAGTGATAATATTTACATAATTTATTGTTCAATAATATGTACCAAAACAGAATGCAAACCAAAAATGTTGAAAATTAGAGGTAACTTCGTGATGGTTTTCTATCAAGAAAATTTTATCCTACCATGTTTTCGTCAGGGTCGACCTTTACTTATATATTGAAGTTTCCTAACGTATTTTTTTTTTCGATTTTGGACATGATTTACTACTGTGAAAATCTAATCAAAGATTGAAGATTTTGCTTTAGGCCCAATCTTAACCTCCACACTGAACGACATCCTGCCATCTGCATCCACTGGATGCCCGCGACTCTCACAATATCGTCGGTCCATCTGGGTTATCTTATCTTATAAATACATTTAATTTATTTATTTATGGGGTTGGAACTGTCAAAGTGGTACGAGCATAGCAAGTAGGTACCCTTGTTATTACATTTATGAGTTTCGTTATTATGACATTTTAATCATCATCATACTGTGGAGCCCAAGTTAACATACTTAATAACATACTGACCAAGTATCGTATCCAATCGTATATATCGACCAAGTATCCAAGTACCGTATCGAGACAAATTGGCAGTACATTTTTATATATTACTAGCTTCCGCCCGCGGCTTCGCCCGCGTTGTTTGAGTGAAATATAATCGAGTTTTCTGCAAAGTAGGTACTTATAAAAAATATAAAAAATCTTAATCTTATAATCTTAATATTTTAGGACGATATAAATATTTCATCCTAGCTATTGACGACCGGTATGGCTAAGTATATAACCACTAACCCATGTGCCATATGATTAACAACTCAGATCCCGGCCTGACAGATGTTTGAATGGTGAATTTAATTAAATATTTATATGCTTTGGGTCTCAGTGCTAGTTATCTCTGTTTTTTTTTTACTTGTTTTTACGTCACTTATCCTTGACACTCGAACTCGATGCATCGACGCAACCGCGAGACATCGTTTTTTTTTTACTTATTTGTACGTCATCTTTCCTTGACACTCGAACTCGCGGGCCACTTGCGGCCCAGCGAACCGCGCGATATCGAAAGTTTTTTTTTTTTACTTGTTTGTACGTCACCTATTTTTGACACCCGAACTCGCGGGCTGCTTGCGGCCCAGCGAACCGCGCGACATCGAAAGTTTTTTTTTTTACTTGTTCATATGTCACCTTTTCTTGACACTCGAACTCGTGGGCCGCTTCCGGCCCAGCGAACTGCGCGATATCTAAAGTTTTTTTTATTACTTGTTTGTACCTCACCTATTTTTGACAAATTTATGGATGGTTTAGAAAAATCCTTTCTTAGTGGGTGCATAAACTTTACAACGAATACACCCTCCAAATTTCATGTCTCTAAGACCAGCGGTTTAGGCTGTGCGTTGATATCTCAGTCAGGACTTTGAATTTTATATATACGATTAATATTATTATTTGTGAAAACTTGGAATTAGCCGTAAGTTATATATAATATAATCACAATATCTAATTTTTTAAGTAGCTGTTAGGATTCCGAAAAAAAAAAAAACACTTAAGTATCTGGCATCTGTAGGGGGCTAGTACGAGAACTTGCGACAAAGTATTCGTTCCGTAAACGATAGCAAATGTATGAAAAATCCAGTTTCCCTTTACGTCCGCTAGAAGCGCTGTTCAATTTTTCATACATTTTATACATTTTGCTATCGTTTACGGAACGAATACTTTTTCGCAAGTGCTCGTACTAGGGCCACTGTAATATCTCTTTCACATTGTCGTTATGTTCCATTTTATTGCTCGTTGTCCTTGCACTCTTTCTTATCTACATATTACACTTTCATTCCTTCTCATTCTTACACTTTACTAACATCATGCTAACCATGTTGCTTACAGAAGCTAGTCACCACACTTAATCCAAGTTAGTCCAAGCCAAGTCCAGGCTTATCGCAGAGCTAGCTCCCACAACACAACTTGTACAAGCTTAATGTTACCACTGTTACCAAAAACATATGTACATAGTAGATACAAACCGGGCTTGCCTGAAACTTGCGCTCTTGTTTGCCACTTGATAATACTTCATTGGACATTTGAGTTTTGTTGTCCTTAATTAGAGTTTAATAACTATAAGTAGGTAGATGGTCAGTAGGTAACTCAGAGTCGCACAGCGGGAAATGGAGAGAGCTATGCTATATCATTCCGTAACTAAAACACGCACGTAACACGGTGGTTTTGAGTGAACCTCTGAAAATTTGGCCTCTATTCCTTAGGAAATAAGGGCCAACTTCTTGAGGTTAACTTAACGCGCCGCGTTACGAGCATGTTTATAGTTATGGAATCATAGCGCGATATATGGGCGCGCCTTATTCTTGGCCTTAATAAAGTCAGAATCTAATCGAGATTTTGACAGCTGGAACTGAATTTTTACAATAAAGACCATCGTTTCACCGAAAGAAACCGCACCGCAAGTAACCGATAACAATAAAAATATATTATTTATTGTAATGGCGCCGATGATGGCTGCGCCGTACTCTACTCTCGGAGTAACTGTCACATTTTACAAACGAGCCACATTACGGGAATGTGGTATGACGCAGTGGAAGTGTGGTAGTAAGGAAGGTTATGATATTTGTTTTCTTTAGGAGTTTAGCGTCTATATGTAAGGCTTTACCTATAGACGCTAAGTGCCAGATACGGGCAGCCCTCACCCCTTACCCTAACGCTTGTTTAGAACGCTCCCAAACCAAAGAGTGAATAATAACAAGCATCATTGCATTCGTCCCCAACTGCCCCCAGAACAAAATCCTAGCTACGGCCTCGTTCATCATAGGCTTTCAGTGAACTTAGTTACTGGCATGATGGGACGGATCTTGGTCTCCGATAATAATTATCAATATAAAAAACCAACTTCGTCAGAACTGGACTAAATTGAAATAGGACCAAAAGGGAAGCACCAGCTTTCAAATAAAAAAAGAATCATTAAAATCGGTTCACCCATTCAAAAGTTCTAAGGTAGGTAACAAACATTAAAAAAACAGTTGAATTGATAACCTCCTCCTTTTTGGAAGTCGGTTAATAAAAGACGCCATTCTTCGTGGCACTGTACGACCTCATGCCGACTGAGCAGCTGGAACTCATGCAGATCAGATTCCATGGCGTCGGACCAGCGGTGCTTGGGGTGGCCTACCAGGTGCGTCCAGTTAGACGTCCCAAATATGCTCTCTTTGCGTGAAGAGTTGTCAAACAGGAAGTAAAAAAAAAACGTCATGGGGACTGTCAACAAAAGTGAAAACCACAGACCTACTACCTATAGATTTTCAATGAGCGTGGCTAGCTCAGTGCCTCTCGCTTCAACAAGGTGTGTTGCCACATTAAAATTATTTGCTTTAAGTTAGGGTAATTTACATACTAGACGGGTAGTGAATCTCTTCAATGAGTAATTTTGGAAACTTTGGAAAATCTTGTGAGATGGAAGGATATCTGAAAAATACTTATGAAGAAAAGAAATTAATATTAAGATCCAAATCCATCCGTTTAAAGGTAAGACAGCTTTAAACGGCTGTATCTTTCGCGCCGTAATATCGTCAGTTGAAACTTACACAGAATATGTAATGTTACCACGGATTAACTAAGAAATATAATTAAGTCAAAACTAAAGAGGGTACACATCCACACATACAACAAACGTTTTTGTTAAGATATTTTTGTATTTGCTCTGGTGTAAAAACCAAACGGTACGTAACGGTAATCGGTACAAGCGTCAAACTTGGCGGATTATAGTGCACACCCTAAAGTAAAACAACAAATAATAAATACTGGCTGCGTGCGAGTCGGTCACACATTTCTGTTTCCCACAAGTTAAGCAACGTCGGGCGCGGTTGATACTTGGATGGATGACAGCCTGGGTGTGATGTTGTGTATTTGCACTACTTTTTGTATTTTGTGACGGTACAGAACCCTCAGTGCACGAGCCCGACTCGCACTTGGCCAGTTTATTTATTTTCATGGATGGAATTATGGATAACATCCCAATTAATGAGATACTTAGATAAAACTCTTTATTATTTACAGTACTCATATCACACACGATAAATCAGACTTAAAAAAAAGATTATTTTGTTTTATTTGAAGAAAATCACGCTGATGATGATTTATGATGATATATTTTCTTTGATTTAAGTACATTTAAGTGTGTTTATTAGACCCTGAGCAGCTGCAGTTGCTCAAAAATATAATTTTTCCCTTTCTGATATTGGATTCGGCATTGAAATGACTGGAACAAATTCTACTATGTTTTCCTGGCACCCAATTTTCACAACCAGTAGCACTGATCCATTTTATTCGTAAGCCAGGATCAGTTGGAAACCTGCAGAACGAATAATTTATGTTAATTGTAGTGGGTACTTTCATTTATAAACTGGCAACATTGATTGTTATTCTTCTCAGTTAATATTTTGATAAAACTCATAGGAAATACCACAAATCGACCAAAAAACGGACTAATTATGAATAAAATATTTACGCATTGATATCCTGAATTTATTTAGGTGATCATTACAAGCTCTATATGTTTACTTACGTGTGAAATGATATTTCATCGTTTTTTCTCTCACTGCGGTACTTGCAGCCCAAAATGATACAACCAACCATTGTAAATGTTTGTTTTACAATTATTTCTAAGACGAAACACGCATTTATCACATAAAATCACCAAAAAAATGCAATAAACAATATTCAGACCCGTTTTGTTTGGCACAGGACCGTCAGATTTTGACATTTCTGATCCAAAAAACAGGCCACGCCGATAAGGACAAAAAAGTCTTGTTATGTCCTTTTTGTACTTGTGCTGAGCCATATCAATTTGTCTCTTTCACTTGCTTTCACTGAAATATATTGCCGATCTGTATATCTGTGGTGAAAACTAATATGTCACAATTAGCATGTCGATGACGCGGTCACATTAGCCTTTCAGTGACGTGAACCCATACGTTTTGCCCCTACCAAAAATAGTCCAACGCGAAGAAGTTTTCACTCTTAAACATCGTATTTTTACTAGCCATTGATACTGTGGAAATCGTAAACTCGAACATTCGAGAGTTTTCGAGAGCCTTGAGCTAAGAGTCACTCCAAAACTGGCGTAAACGCTTGTCAAAAATATAAATCGTGATGTTAAAAATTGTACGCCCAAGGAGCACTTCCACGCAAAAGATTTGAAAGAACAAAACCTATGAATTATATTTATGGGTTGTACCAAGGATGATTTTATCGTTCTTGGTTGTGTACCTACACATATTCGTGTGACGATTTCCATATTAATTTCAATACGCTACCGGACTGTTTTTTTATAGTCTCATAAAAAGCGGACCATAACTAGAGCCGATCATCGAAAACAATATTAAAATGTATCAAAGATTAAGTAAAAAAAAGAAAGATTGTAGAAAGATTAAGCATTTTTCGTAAAATTGTCTTAACAATGATGTCACCTAATTAGCACCACCCGGGGACCACGTGTGGGGGGTTTCGGAACAATGGTGTTCTCCCATGGACGAGGGTGACACAGTCCCCTAGTTATAAAACGGAATATTTAACTAAACTGAGGTGAACAATGTGGATGGGATAACAGATCTATAGGATGAGTAACGGTCTGCCTTATCCTGTCTTATCTCAAAATATATTTAGGCAGGTGATGACTTGACACCTTCGACCAAAATAAAAGAATGGACGGGCCCTAACCATTGAACTTGATCAGTAAAAACGAGTCAAAACCGTCGGACATATACTTCAACACCTAATTATAAAAATGTACTGTATATATGTTACAAAAAATAGATATCGGTTTTATTTGTGTATTTACACTTCGGTAAAGCATACGAATTCATAATTTTGTCAGATGTTTCGTTATCGCGTAACAATAGACTCGTGTTTCACTTCCTACGGCTAGAGACCGACTGAAACAAAATGAGAGCTGGCGCTCATTTTGTAATCTTCAAAAATGCTCTTCTACTGGGCCCGTCCATTCATTTTATTTTGGTCGAAGCTTGACACCTGTAAATCCATAATGGCTGCCTTATATTGGCACCAGAGGTTCATCATCGGCGTATGGCTTAGGGGCTGTAGGGTGTCGAGAGGTGTGCTGCACTTTCACTAAGAGCTACTCGCGGCGTTATGCCCTTTAACACTTCCACCCTGGAGGTATAAAGAACCTATCTTAACTCTTGCGGTTTTCACCCCCGGACGGCCGGTTAAGGCAAGTTATTTATTTATCACTAAGAAATTCGGAAATTTCTTAGTAACATTTTTATGCTAATAGAGCTTAAAGTTTATTTTTAATACTTATGTCTTTGATAATTTTAGCAATCTTAGTGTATATTACAGGAGCCATACACGACACTTTTTTGCTTGCATGTTTTTTTGTTTTAGCTGTACGTGGGCAAAGTTTCCTCGGCTTGTGTGCGAGTTTGAATACCAGCATCAGTCCAGCTACCAAAGAGTTGATTTGATTTTACAAAAGTAACAATTTTTAAGAACTCGTCAGGCAAGAACTAGGAAACCATCGATTTATATGTAGAGTACGTAGTACTTAAATATGTATATCGATGTAGAAAACATTCTCTTTCGTTTCCTACATTTAGTTGACAAACGAAATGAGTGAAATTTCCCGTCACCGCCTTCTTCCGTCGTTATTTAACGACATAGCGACAGGGCTGTCTCGAAGATGCAACGAAGCCAACTAGTTAGGGTTGGCACGTACTAACACAATCTAGTCATATTTACATGCTTGAGGTTTAAAAAGTAAATATAAATTGTTCTTGAAGTGTAAATTTCTTTAAGCCACGTTGAGATATTTTTGGTAGGTGCAAAACTTATGGGATTGCGTCACCGACATGCGACATACTAATGTGCTAATTTACACTTCTGTCGGCAGCCCCTACGACTGCCTATTTATTCAAAATCCCCGATGATCGATTGCCGTATTGATTTGAAACTTTGCAAGTATATGTAATCCGGATGACAATACAATAATTTAGTACCATCCCGCTGTTCTGATGATGGAGCCAGGAGGTGGAGCTATTCATTGGCTACTAGTAAACCCAACCCCTTGTGTATAGGGTCATTGGGTTTGTATTACGGAACGTGGATATTCGAACTGGAAGACGTAGCGTAGTTAGGCCTCCCACTAGATGGACCGACGACATTGTGAGAGCCACGGGCATCCAGTGAAGGCAGATGGCAGGCTTTTGTTCTGTGTAGAGTTCTAAGGGGAGGCCTATGCTAAGCAGTTGAAGTTCCGGATTTTATCGCGCAAAGAAACTCTGAGCAAAGCTCTCGCCATTGCTCGCTGTGTGACTCTGAGTTTTTCCAAAAAGCAAGCAGTTATAGGGCACGTCTGAGTAAATGGTACTTAGACGTGCCCTATAACTGCTTGCTTTTTGGAAAACTCAGGGTCATCACATGTAAATAATAAATTATTATACGGTTATTAACTCGGCTCATGTCAAACTAGAACCGTGGTTATTTATACATACATACACTTGTCAAGAAAGAACTGATTGCTTCAAGTTTAATTGTCAAGTAATAAAGTGAGCATGGTGCGATGCCTTTGAGGCAGCCCTATCGAATCGTTAGCGAGTTGAAAGCTCGGTCGATAGTTTACGTTTTCTGTTTAACGATGTCACTGCAACGGCACTCAGGGCTGTCGCAGCGGAGTTTTAACGAGCTAACTAGAATATTAGGTGTTTTTACACATCCTTGTTTTATTTTCCTTTTTTGATCGCGAATAAGTCCGCTTTTGACCACCAGCTCGCCTGTTGGTAAGCAACGATGTGGTCGAAGATGAAGAACGCAGACTAAGAAGATAACTATTCACTCTGGCCTTGGACAAGCTCAGATTAAATCTAGGAAATCATTACATCTCTCTATCTCTCAGGAACCAAAAAGCCGGCAGGTTGTTCCAATTTACGATACTAATGCTTGATACCTCTACGTGTTTCTGAGAAAAAGGGTCTTGAAAGATATACGGACAGACAGACGGACAAGAAATCCTATAAGGGTTCAGCTTTTTTCTTTTTGAGGTACAGAAGCCTAAAAAATGATGATCATGTTTTGCCTAGTTAACATCATCATCAGCCAGAAGACGGCCACTACTGAACTTAGGCCTCCCCCTTAGACCTCCACACGCCGACAGCCTGCAATCTACATCCACTGGATGCCCGCGACTTTCATGATGTTGTCGGTCCATTTAGTGGAAGGCCTACCTACGCTGCGTCTTGCGGTACGTGGTCTCCACTCGAGAACCTTTCTTCCCCATCGGTTATTGGTTCCTTGAGCGATGTGTTCGGCAAATTTTTATACAAAATTTAACTTAAATAGTCGAAATAGTTCAAATATAATCTGTTAATCATCAAATTAATAAACATCATTGCGATAGACATTTCTACAATTGAAAAATTAACATAATGACTACTACTTAAAAAGAAAAGAATGTGATCGCGACACGCAATGGAAATCAGCGAGGAATTTTCTTGCTTATTATTTACCATCTCGATGCAGAATCCATTATACAGCAACTACTAACGTGGAAATTCGTCTGCTTGTCTATTTTAGAGCTGTTTACAAACATACAAACAGGTTTGATTGTTTTGCCCAAAGACGTGTTTCAGTGCAAAATTGGACATAGTGGTTTCTGTCATGTAATTATGTTTTTTAGATTTAGTTATGAAATCTGTGATTGTGGTTTTATTTTTTATTCTGAATTTGTATTTAGGTAAGTGTTTTTTTTATTATATAATGGGCTTGCGTTTGACCGCCAACTCGATGCGGGTTATCATGGAATAAGCTTGTCTAGAAGTTAATACATAAATATCTGGGACATTTTTGCACTCACGGTTATCTGACCCCAAACTAAGCAAAGCTTGTAATATGGCTGTCAGACATTGATATACGTACATTTTTTTTTAATACATACTTAAATAGATATTAACACCCACACATAAAACAAACATAAATTTTCATCACATGAATGTTTGTCCTAGGTGGGAATAGAACCCACGGCCACAAGCGCAGGTTCACTAGCAACTGAGCCACCGGGGTAGTCGAAGAAACCGATTCACTCGCGAAGACTATATAGAAGACATGAGTGTCTTCTATATAGTCGCGTTGTTACTCGCTATTGTTACTATAAAGGAACACCATTCAGGCAACGCATTCCACAGACTAGCAGTTCGCACAATAGCTACATGATAGCGTTCGTAGTTCTGTCTTTAATGGGTGACCGCGCGTGTGGGCCATAATAGTGCTACTATGGGTCTTATAACATTTTAAATCATCATTTCCAGCCATTTGGCCCAGGGATTGCCTCTTGGTCTGCTGTTTTTTTTTATATCGATCTCTATGTTTGGCCTCTAGACTTGTTACACCAGACTAATATTCCAGATGAAGGAAGCAATGCCATGAACAGCTCATGTGGCCGGGACGGGTCACCAGTCTCGGTGGTGTATGAAGGGGTGGCTGCCATCGAGAATTACCCTTGGATGGGGATGCTCTACTACCCTATGGGTATAATACTTACTATAACAGATAGATCCGAAGGATCCGAAGGTTACATCATCAAGGGTGCTGCGGCTAGTACCGTAAAAATTACTGAAATTCTGCTTCAGTAATACTTAAACGGGTGTATTTCTAGACTATGGATATATTCAAAGATATCATTGTACTCACTCATCATTCTAAACAACTTCTACTATAAGACAAACACTGAAATCGCGAAATAAAATCAGCTGTTCCCTGGCTGTTCCATAGAAAAACGTCATCTACACTCAACCTCATCGTTTCATCAACATCAGCCAGAAGACCACTGCTGAACATAGGCCTCCCCCTTTAACCTCCATACTGAACGACATCCTGCCATCTGCATCCACTGGATGCCCGAGACTCACAATGTCGTTGGTCCATCTAGTGGGAGGTAGGTACCTACGCTGCGTGACTCAAGTGTTTGTTATATTATTATTTAAAACTATGGATTTCTAGTGTCTAAAATAAAGTTATGATTTCACCGAAAAAGTAGAATACGAAACGTAGAATAGACAGAAAATAAGTGGGCTGTATCGGAGCGTCGTGTTGCTAGTTTCTAGCAACACGCCCATGCAGCCAGCCATCCACTGCTGAACATATTATACTTCTTCTGCAGCACGCCACTCAGCCTTATATGAGGCTTTTCGCTTCCAGCCACTGCCAGCTGTCTCACGTAAGAAAATCCACCACGGTGGATGCATGGATATATGGTGTTAGTCCATCAAACAATGAATGAATGGGGTGTGAATTCACATTCCGAGTAACGGCAAAGTAGGAGAACTAAACATAAAATACCTAAGACCAGTGTATACCTAACCCTATTTTTTGTGAATAAATTTCATTTATTTTTTCATTTCATTTCATCAAGTCTCATTCCAACCAAGTCCATCAAGTCATTTGCATATTGTATTTTTCTACTCGAAATTAGTGAAATTTCCCTTTGATATATAATTGTGATAAATGTAATGGAAATCTAAATGTCAGACATACGTTTGTTTTAGTGAAAAAACGTTTCACGACCTCTGTCGTCCTGGTCACTCGACAGTTGGTCATCGCAGCAGCCAGCGAGATAGATAAAATGCCCAAAACGGATTTCAGGTGATAATACTCGTATAACACATTGCTCATATAACACATTGTATTGCTTAAGAAATTATTTCACAAAAACTTCCCCATATCCTTCCCACTTCCTGGGTATTTATTCTGATGACAACTACAGATCTTATATTAAAAAAAAACGAAAAAACTGATAAAATACGTAGGAATCGCGTGAAAAACCATATAAACTATAACATTTGATTTATGCCAGATGTACGCTTTTGTCTAGTTTTCAAAAATATATTTGGCAGCCATCTCGCCTGTAGTTAAGCGATGATGCAGCCTACGATATAGTAAGCTTGCCTAGTAGAAACCGACTCACTGGAAGACACCCAGATTTTATCTATCAGGGAACGGAGACTATCAGTGGGAACACCCTCTCTGTCAGCGCATCGAGACGCCTAGATATAGGAGTGTAAAAGAGGCTCTAGGGTTGGGACCTGAACATGTACCTACAACCGGCATTAGTGTAGAAGTGTGAACGTAGTATCACGACTCACTTTCACACCGCTCTGAAACATTGGTACAGTTAGGAAAAAAAAACCTCACCTCAACATTGTGGTATTTAGGGTAGAAAACAGCTGCTCTAACCTTAAGGCCATTGCGACCGTTACAACTCACATTCAGACTCATGACTTTTTCGTCACATCATTCTATTCGGGCATTTCAATGTTTATCATTTTTTACGCATTTTTTACCGACTTCCAAAAGGAGGAGGTTATCAATTCGACTGTTTAAAAAAAATATGTTTATTACCTCAGAACTTTTGACTGGGTGAACCGATTTTGATGATTATTTTTTTATTTGAAAGCTGGTACTTCCCGTTAGGTCCCATTTCTATTTGGTCCAGTTCTAATGAAGTCGGTTTTTTTTATATTGATAATTATTCTTAACCGTTACCACCTCAGACGTATTTTTGATCTCCTGATACTCCGTACTGTAGTAACATAATTTTTCCAGAGCTGTAGCCAGAGTAGCACTCGGCCACAGGTGCGGCGTGGGCAGCGAGCTCAAGGTCCGCGACTACACCTTCCACCCGGAATACGTAAAAGACAGCTCCAGCGCTCTGGCCATGATACAGCTCGAAACAGACCATGTTAAAACAGGTGCAATTGGAAATATACCATGTACACAATAGGGCTAAGTTATTTGAATCAGTGTGGCACACCAACTACACGAAAATCTACTAGAGCACACCTTATTTAAAAAAAAACTTTAAAAAAATCGAGTTCGCGTTTCGCCTCCATATCGCCTGATGTTAACCAATAAAGCGAACTACAATTGAGCACGCTTGCCTAGAAAATATACCGATTCACTCGTGATTTGAAGACACCCAGATTGTTACTATCAGTGAACATACATTCAGGCAGCGCATTCCACAGACTAGCAATTTGCACAAATAAAAACGGAATCAAAGCGCTTTGTATGAGTTTTCGGAATATCAGCCATAAAGCGGTGTCAATTTTACCTGCCCACCGATAGGAAAGACTTGGGCAGTCCGATAGAAAAAATGGGAACGAGGGAATTAGATCATTCAGATCCGATGCACACTCTCCGAAATGTATCCGAAAAAGGTATTCTGGCTTAACGTATAAGTAAGTCATATGACATAAGCATACAGAATGGTAATGACACCAGGATACTAGGTACCTACATTGCCAACTGGTAGTAGGCTTGAGCATTTTAAATCTAATAATTTAAAACCATGCATGTTAATAAAATTGTTTGCCACCATCTCAAATGAGTTTGTTTGCCATTTAGTCACTTTTAAAAGTTTTTTTGTTGTCATTTTGACTTGACTTTTTGATATGTTTATTACAGAAATGCGTCCCATATGCCAACCGCCTGCCCATTTCATAGAACCACAATTTTTTGCCATGACATTGACTGAGAGTAAGTACAGAACGACGCTTAGTATTCACTAACCGATGTGGATTCTCACATAGAAGGCCTGGGTGAAATAGTCAAACTTTGACAACTCAAAGTTACCACACTCGTAAAACTCCACCCAGTTTTACCACCCGGCGACACTACCAACTGAGCTAACGGGGCTATCGTTTTTACTTAGCTTTGCTGTATTTTCAGACTGCCGTAACCCAAGGGTGAGGATCCACAGGATGAAATACGTCAACATCAATGAATGCAGGAACTTTTACAGGAGATCTGGGGTAAGAACATTCTGGAGTGTAGAATGAGCCAGATACTTCCGACTGTGGTGCCAACTACCCACTTTCAGTTTTTTTTCAAAGAGAAGCCAAGCGTTTGTCTCTTTGCCTTACACACAAAATGTCCCAAAACCACGACCATCAGTTGAGAAATTAGTCTCACTGATTTGTTTAATTCAGATTTGTGAATTGAACGAGTCCGTAAAACTGTACTGACAGAATGTATCTAGCCGTTTCCATCAGCTGACAGCAGGGGTGGCAGCAACGGCAGGTATTGTTTTATACAGCAAACAAACTAACGGGCCGCCTGATAGTGCGATCAGCATCACCTATAGGTACCTGACTGGGAGCATAAAATATACGTTGCAAACCTAAATGACTAAACTACCTAACTGCTTTAAAATCAGCACTGTCGAAGAATTCCAATCTTTAGTTACTTGATGGTATTGAAAGCGAAGTGGTAATCCAATTACGTGGTTTGTTAGAAATTACCTACTATTAGGATTAGGCCTAGGTAATACTCCCGTATGATAATAACAAAATCTACACAGATATTGTTTTATAGAAACAAAATCTACACAGATATTGTTTGATAAAAACAAAATCTACACAGATTTTGTTTGATAAAAACAAAATCTACATAGATTTTGTTTTTACGTCAATTTCCAACACGTACCTATTCATTTTTATGGCACTGATCTTGGATTGGTGGCTCGGCTGCTCGTTCAAATAAAGCCACTGCTGTTGCTGTTGTTACCTCAGAACTTTCGACTGGGTGAACCGATTTTGATGATTATTTTTTATTGGAAAGTTGGTGCTTTCCGTGTGATTCCATTTCAATTTGGTCCAGTTCTGACATTTTTATGTAGTGGTTTTTTATATTGATATTTATGATCATGGTATATAGAATTCGTATTTATTTATTGTCAGCTGAGTCAAGACAGCTTATGGCCGCGACACGCTGCGTGCGCCCGCTCTGTGTCCGGTGGCAGGTGCGTGTGGCGGAGCGGGTCCGTGCTCGCTGTCAAACAGGACGGCAGGTGGAGACTGGTAAGAAACTTGTCTTGTAGCTGTTCCTAACTGGCTCAAGAAAAATAGCCATCAGCCCCGAAGGAACACGGTAATTATGGAGATTTCTCATTTCACAAAAAACTTGTAGTTGTTTTACTGGTAGTCTAAACTCATTGCATGTACACCCCTCGGTATGGAATTCGCACGCTCTAACTACTTAGTCAATTCTCTGGGTCACGTCCTTACCTTCATTATATCCCACAGCTGGGATTCAGCGTGTATGGCCCTGGTTGCGGTGATCCAGCCAGGTTCCTAGACTATGGGATGTACCACCAGTGGGTGCGGCTCAGTTCTTCCACCGTCGGCCACCCAGCCATCACCAGGATGGGAGATAATCACCTCGTCATGAGGAGGTGTAAGAACCTAATAATTTGAATTTTGATCCGCCATTTAAGACACAGATATTGAAAATAATGAGGATTAAATCACAAGATTGCTTTATTTTAATATGATAAACAATTTAATATGGTTTCTTAAAATCTGTTAAATGCGGATTTCCAGACTGCTGCTTAAGGGAAGCGGGGGTCGGAGTGTTATTTATCCCCATGGAATCAGGGTACGCGGTGTTGCCACTCACCGACGGCTTGCCACAATGACGCTCCTGCGTTTTTTATATTGATTAATTTTCAGTGTAGTTAAATTATTGTTTGAATAAATATGTGGTCATTTCAGCTCTAGCCAACATCCAGCGGTTCGGCCCGTGTGACCCTGAGGAGAAATTCACTGAGCTGTATTCAGACAGAGTGGCCATACTGTATGCACCTGGGCAATACCACGCAAAATATAATGTGAGTAGCTCTAATCTCACACCCATGGTTGCCATACTTAACGTGACGATTATTTTGCACGACTGCTCAAAAGGGAGTGTTATAGTTATATGATTATTTACGGGATATTTACCGTGGTAAGGTTGTGGATGGAGCTCCCGATATTTCGGCGCAGTTACATGCATCATATTCACGCGAAGACGCCCGTAAATATTCATATTTTATAACTGTTGTGAATAACCGTGATAGTAAAAAATGGAGAGATATATTTTTAAGGTTCGTATATACATGTGGGTACATAAAAGCGAAATCCCACTAACTGACTCACCACGAAATCTCGAAAACTACTTGACCTATATATTTCTTATGAGGTGAAGAGCTCCGCTAAGGACTTTGTGAAAAGGCCGATTAAGGGGGGGGGGGGGGCAAATGAGGGTTGTTGCAGCGTAGGTAGACCTCGCGCTAGATGGACCAACGACATGGTGAGAGTCGCAAGCATCCAGTGGATAATAAATCTTTATTCACTAATAAACAATTACACTGAAATTAATTAATATGAGCGAATACAAGGCTACGTGGTTGCTAAAATAATATTTGAGTGGTTGCTGCCGAACTAGGTTTTAAACTTGTCTTTTGGCAGACAAGTAACTCTCCCATATGATATATAATAGAATGGTTAGCCTATAGACAACGTCATATGTGACAAAATTACATGCATGTAGTGTAGTTTGTACCTCTCCGTGTGTGGTGTAAGTGTATGTATAAGTCACCTTTGCGAATACCATGTCTGTGGCGATACACACAGCCTCCGAAGAGGGTTCACAAAGGTGATATGTATGTGTGTTATGTACTTGTGTGTGTGTATGAGTGGGTGTGTGCTGTGTATTGTTATTTTATTCCACAACTTTCATAAGGTTTTCCGTTTCCATGTAGTTCAATGTCTTGAGCCATTTTGTGATTTTAAATTTAGCTTCCGCTTTGGATAACCGGTAGTGATTTAAAATTTTGTTAATTTTGTTATACAAATATGGTCCTAGGAATGATAAATATTTTTTGATGAAAGACGTCCTTACGCGTTTTGGCAACTTACACACTGTAGATTTAGAACGTTTTGTTATAATTTGAACGTCATATTCAATTAGCGTGTGCTGTTTTATAATTATGTTTTGAATAAAAAGTTGGCGCACTGTGAGCACATCACAAGACTCATATAAAATTTTAATATGATAAAGAAATGGGCGACCTGTGGCAACCTTTAATAAACCTCGTTGCAATCTCTCTAAAACTAGTTAATTTGAAGCGGGAGCACCACCCCAGGAGGAGATGCAGTAAGTAAGCAATGACTGACATAAGCACAGGTATAATTTTCTGATTAATAGTTGATCTGCTATATGCCTTAACTTTTTGAAAATATACATAGTTTTACGGACTCGTCCACAAAGATTTTCTATATGATTGGTAAAATTTAAAGTATTATCCATAATTACTCCTAAATACTTAATATTTTTAGTTTTTTCAAGATTATGACATGAGCAATTTTCTTGTTGTTTTATGAGGCAGTAATATTGTGTGATTTTATCTGAAGATTGGGAATAGACGGATTATTACGCATCGAAAACTGGATATACTTCGTTTTATCAGAGTTAAGAGACAGAATATTACTGTATAGCCAAGTCGTAACTTTATCAAAACCTTTCTGCGCAGCATTAAAGGTTTCTACCCACGTGTCTGCAGCAAAAATTAAGGCTGTGTCATCAGAATATGATATAAGCTTACCATTTGTTGGTTGGAATAAGCACAAGTCATTTAAATATACCAAAAATAAGGTCGGGCCTAATATGCTGCCTTGAGGCACGCCATAAATGACTGGTAGTTCATTACTAATATAAGAGCCCAGACTAACACTTTGGAATCTACCCCTGAAGTAATCTTTGAGCAACAAAAGTTGATTACCTCTGATTCCAATATTTTCTAGCTTGGAAATAAGGATAGGGACAGAGACTGTATCAAAAGCTTTTGCTATATCAAGGAATATAGAGATACATTTCCTACCTTTATCTAGATTAGTAGAGACAAAATTAGTTAAATCAAGAACTGCATCATCTGTGGACTTTCCACGGCGGAAGCCATATTGATTGTTAGACAGTATATTGTTGGATTCTAAATATTCTATTAGCTGGTTGTTTATAATACGTTCTAGAATTTTGGATATTGATGGGAGAATAGATATGGGTCTATAAGTCTCTGTCCCCGTTCTTATAGATAGGTATAAACCGTGATTTTTTAAGATCGGTTGGGAAAACACCATGTTCAATACATAAGTTGAAGACATAGGTCAAAGGAGGCACAAGTATTTCTTGGTGATCCTTAAGAAATCTATATGAGATTTGGTGAAGTCCCACAGAACACTCAGTCTTAAGATTTAGGATTAATCGTTCTACTTCTTCATAATATGTATTTAGTAATACGAAAGAATTTACTTTAGGGGTAGTTTTTAGGGAATTTGAGCTCTGTGGTAGACTAGGGCCAATCTTCTCTGCAAGATTTCGACCTACATTTGAAAAAAAGTTATTAATTTCATTTGTTGATTCTTCAGGAGCACTTTTAATACTCAACAATTCTTTTCGAAAATCTTTAGTCTCAGTTGTACCAGTAATATCTCTGAATGCTTGTCATAATTTTTTACTGTTTTTTCTCCTGCTTTATCAATTTTTTCTTTATCAAACGAAGTTTTAACTTTTTTGAGCAGAGAGTTACAGAAATTACGGTATCGAGTGTATGTCAATTTAAGAATTGTATTTTCAGGAGATTTGTTGTATAAATTGTGCAGCTTATCTCTGTGATGATGGCAGGCTATCGTTCAGTGTGGTGTTCTAAGAGGAGGCCTATGTTTAGCAGTGGACGTTTTCTGAATGATGATTACGATGATGAAACGGGGTGAAAGTTTATGAAAGAAATCCTACGCGTACAAAGTCACTAGTAGCTAGTGTTTTATCATTTCATCATCATCATTAGCAGCTCATTCTGCCCATTGCAGAGTATAAGCCTCCTGTTTAGCATATTAATTTGTTTTTCGTGTGTGTGTGACGGGCTTTGGTTATTTTGCACATTTTTTCTTTCCAAATTTTACCAAAATTGTTCTGACGTTTAGTTGTGAAAAGATACTAACCAGATGAACAGAGTTCACATTTATTATATGAGTTTAAAGTGAGATATATAGTCAGTGACTCACAAATAATCCCATCCCACTAATATTATAAATGTAAAAGTTTGGATGGATGGATGTTTGTTATTACTTACTTGCAATCACGGCAGAACGGCTGAACGGATCTGGATGAAGTTTGGCACAGAGATAGATTATAGTCTGGAATAGCACATAGGCTACTTTATAAACGGCTGGACTGATTTGGGTGAAAATTTGTGTTCCTGGAGCGGGTCATAGTAGCGAGGCCGAAGGCGGAGCTAACACCCGTGCGAAGCCGGGGCGGATCGCTAGCGTGAAATATATTTGTACAATGTCATGGTTCCTCACATCCTCAGATATCTCTATATGCTTCCGTGGAATACTCTTGCGTCACGTTTAAAGCGGTTCCTTTATCGATGGAAACCTAT
Source organism: Agriopis leucophaearia (assembly GCA_949125355.1). Lineage (NCBI taxonomy): Eukaryota > Metazoa > Arthropoda > Insecta > Lepidoptera > Geometridae > Agriopis > Agriopis leucophaearia. The sequence continues at coordinate 778,776 of OX421285.1, forward strand.
AAGAAGCTCGGTCAGACCCCGGCACCTACTGGTCAGAATGTAGGCAAGGTCAAGAAAGCAGCGCCCAAGATTCGTCTGAAAAGGTCAGTTATAATTAATATAACTATGATAACTAGCAGTGTGCGGGCTCGAATTCTCGGGTGCAGGACATTTTTGTTGGTATTTGACCTTCAAAATCATTCCACACAAAATGACCTGCACTAAAGCTTCGTACATAGGTGACACAAGATCGCTCGTAAATGTTGCAGAAAATAAAACGAGGGAAAAAAAAATGTCATAATCTTCATGTCTAACCCTTAATAAACATGGAGTAGCTATGGAATTGTTACTCCGTCTTTTTGTCTTTTTCGAGCGATCAAAATTTTGAAGAGAGAAAAAGACAAAACCCGTAATAACTTAAGCAAAAACGCGTTTATTAATAAAGGAGTAAAAGTATTGATAAACCATTTAAAATTGGTTAAAGAGCTGTCCAGACGCCTCGTAGATGTGACGGGTGCTCAAAGAGCTGGCGCTTACCTTGGTCAAAGAATAAGTTTGGCTATACAACTTGGTAATGTCACTAGCTTTTTAGGTACCCTATCCGAAGACGGTGACCTTAATGCACTTTTTAATGTATAGTTTAATTTAGATTTAATTTAGTTAGGTATTTATTTAACTACTTTAGCATATTTCGTTTATGTTAATTTTCTATTTTTTAAGTTGTGCATAATAAATAATTTATTTGAGGCATAGAATTCAAAATTTACCAGAAAGCTTGTTTAGTTTGGGTTTAAATGAAAACCACGAAAACAAGTTCTATTAGGACTTTATTACGATTAATTTCAGAGGTCTAAGTCCACCGTGCTGTATCCCGCAAATATCTGGATCCAGCGGGACTTCTTAGCTAGGCTTAGTTCTTAGTTCTTCTAAGATGGTTCAGTCCCCCAATTACCCAAATTATAAATATTTTTGGGAGTTCAAATTACCTTGCAGGTATGCATTCCTTACCCACAACTAAATGCTCAATTTTATGTACAGATGGTGCGCCTCATCGTCCGGCATGTGTCATGGTTTCCAGCACATCGAAATCCAGTTCTACGTCGACATCACCTTCAGCCAGTCTACAGATTTCACAGTATACGTGTACGGGAAAGAAGCTAAAGTTATCAGCGCAACTGCCACCCTAAAATACTCGAATGTAAATCACGCAAAACACCCTGAAATTCTGCCCTACACTAAAGTACTGCAAATTTTGAAAAGTCAAGAGAATAAGAGTCCATTTAAATGGTTTTATAAGAATGATGTTACGGAGCCATCATCATCAACATCAAAATCATGATGATGATGACTCCACGGATTACGTACTAAAATAATGTAATTTTACTCGTGTAATTTATTTATTTATTTTGCCTTAATGTTTATTGTAAACTTGGTACCCATGTCATAGCGTGACATGGGTTATATTACTCAGATCAGATGTCCTCAGTTACTCAGATCTGTGATGTTACCCCTGGTGTTACAGGTAACCATAGGCGATGGTGATCGCTTACAATCAGGCGGCCCGTTAGCTTGTTTAACGAACATAAAAAAGGTAGCGTGGCGGGTGCGAACGCATGTGGCCTAAATCAGAGTTCATGCCTTTCGTCGAACTTATAATTCAATAAAACGAGATCAAGATTCGATAGTTTTCGAAAACTTTTTTCGTTTTCGTTTTGTTCCATACATTGCTGGGCTGAAAGCTATTCGAAACCTTTTTTCGTATTTGAGCGAAGTAACCTACACTGCCGATAACTACCGATTTTAATTCTTTCGCGTTTCCGCTAGAGGCGCTTTGCTTAAATGTATGGATGAATACGAAAATCTTGTACTAGGGGATATTTCTGGAGTGACATAATCCTACGTCATTATCCAGTTGCCACTTCATTGCAACAAACACATAAATTGGGAAACAAATCTGTTAATAATCTATCAAATAAAAAACAAAGAGCACTTCAATGGTTATTTTGTTTGTCCCCTTGAACGATAATTAATTGTACTAAGGCATATCTCCTTCAAATCTGAGAATATTACCTCACTGGGTTCCATTTCCTACTGTATAGGTATATTTATTATATACTATATTATACTATACTATACTATATCTACACTAATATTATAAAGAGGTAAAGTTTGTAAGTTTGTAAGTTTGTAAGTTTGTTTGTTCTGTTTTAACTCCGAAACTACTCATCCGATTTTAAAAATTCTTTCACTATTAGAAAGCTACACTATTCCTGAGTGCCATAGGCTATGTTTTATAATGATAAAGTTTATTTTTCTACACTAAATAACCGTATTAGTAAAACATGTCGGAGAAAAATTAGCTGATTGGCATCTTTTTCGGCGTACGCTGATCTAACGGTTTGAGATAAGTGAGTACTATGTTTGACAAAAATGTAGTTCTTAAGTAGTTTAAAAAAAAAGTCCGCGGTAGCATATATCTAACTCTTATAAGAAAACCACAATAACGATAATTACCGGTTATTGTGTTCAGAATAATTATACTATATTTATAGGTACTGAAGTGAGAATTTTCCTTTAACTATAAACACAGAAAAGAGAAAAATTGCCGTCTCGTTTTCTCGCGTGACTATTTCGATCTGCGAGAAGTTGACAAAACAGTTTGCATGTTTCTTAATAATTATGTAAAATCTGTAAAGCTTCATAATTATCGTTTTCTGGTAATCTTTAGTGAAATGTTTATTTTCCTGATATGGCAAGCGAGCGCTTTCCAAAGCAAAGTTATTTATTTTCGTTTGAGCGTTTTTACCCGAGTGTGCAGTTGGGGAGGTTGATTGAGTGAACAGCTAATTTGGCCGCGTCTGCTCTTGCGGGACTGGATTTGGGAAAAATTTGATGCGGCAAACGATTTTTTTCTTATTTATTTTTTTGTAAAGTAAAACCACAAAATTTGACTTGGCACTTCCAAAAATGATTCTTTTTTTATTTGAAAGCTGGTGCTTACCGTGTGGTTCCATTTCAATTTGGTCCAGTTCTGCCATTTTTATGAAGTCAGTTTTTTATATTGATAATTATTATTTTTCGTATAAATTTGGCTCTGACAGTTTCTAAAGTATGCCTTATCCATGATTTTTTACTTAGTGTTCCAGACTCTCTAGGTTTCTCTGATTGCAATGAAGCATGTTTATCAGATAAATATTGAATCTTGCTCAGTTGAACATTCTGGATAGAAACTGTCCAGCGCCAGCGCAGAGCTCGCTGCAGATTTGTTGATCTAATTCTTAGTTAGTAGGACTTCTAGTCATATAGCTCAGATTAGGGTGACCGCATTCTACACGTTTTGGGGCTACTCGCACTTGGCCATTTTGTATTATTTGTTGTGTATACTATTAGTATACTATTAGTGTATACGAGTACTATAATCATGTCATGTTTGACGCTTGTAAGTTGTATTACCGTTTTTACACATAAGCAAATATAGATAAATTAATAAACATACGTTATAAAAAACGTTTGTTGTATGGGTCCCCCTTTCATTTTTATTTTTTGAATTTTTTATTATTTCTTAATTAATACGCCGTAACATAACATATTCTGTGAAAATTTCAACTGGCTATCTATATTACGGTTTGAAAGATACAGCTGGACAAACAGACAGACAGCGTAGGCTTAGTAATAGGGTCCCGTTTACATCCTTTGGGTACGGAACCCTAACAACGAAATGACATAATCATTAAAAAATTAAGCTATTGACTTTTGAAGGTCTAACAACAATAACACTTAATTCAATCAGTTTAGATGGTCCAGAGTATAAGTACGGACAAACATACACAATGACACATAAACTTTTACATCATCATCATTTCAGCCATAGGACGTCCACTGTAGGACATAGGCTTCCGTATCGATCTCCAAAAGGCCCGGTTGGAAGCGGCCTGCATCCAGCGTTTCCCTGCAGTCTCTTTTAGGTCGTCTGTCCTGTGGGTGGACATCCTACGCTGCGCTTACCGGTCCGTGGTCTCCACTCGAGAACCTTTCGGCCCCATCGGCCATCTGTTCTAGGTGCTATGTGCCCTGCCAACTTTAATAACTTAACTTTTGCATGTAATATATAATAATAATAATGATAGTGTGATTTGTTTACAGTGCAATTTGTTTGTAAGTTAAAAACTCCGGTATAGCGCTCAACGAAATACATTTTCCATCTTCACAAATTCAAAATGCAGTTTCGTGAATTTTAGTTCCATATTTCTCAGCGCTTGTTTCCTGTACAGAATAAAATTTCGTCAAATCAAATGAAATTCGCGACGAACCTGCGAGAATTGTGAATGATGGAGTAAGCAGCAGAATAGAGAGGGTCAGAGACACAACATCAAAATTAGATCACGATGTTTAGTCGGGACTCTTAGCGCGGTTCAATAAGGAATAGATATTTTAATGTTTTGTGGGAAAAAAATACGAAAATATTTTCATTATTAAAAATTTCAAGGAATAGGCATAATGAAAGTTACAAACAGGTTTTAATAAACATTGTAATTATGATTTTTCATAAATAGATTAGAGAGATTTTTAATGCCGCAGTCATATTAAAAGTAAGGTGAAAATATGTCGTTATTAGAAAAGAGAAAAAATTAATAAAAATAAACAGTATCCGCTAAAGCAAATTATGTCCTGATTATGAAAACAAACATAATTATATTTGTAAGTTCGAAAAAAGTTCAGTACCTACATGGGGTATTCAAGATCGTAACGTCATATTAAGACGCCATCACCCGCAAGTGTTTTTTGAGAAAATTCAACAGTTTTTGAAAATAAGTGGTCATGGAACTATTCCTCTTGCTTGAAAGTTTATATTGAGTCGCGTTAAGTGTCTGTAGCGACCTTTGTCTGAGGTTTTTAACCGACTTCAAAAATGGAGGGGGTTTTCAATAAGTTTTAAAAGTATACACTTTCAGATTGGTCGCATTTCATCAAAATGTGTCAGTAGTATGGCTTTTAAGCAAAATAATTTGTGAAGTCAGTTTTTAATTGATAAATATATTTGCTATTATTTCTTCTGTGCTCGAGGTGAAAAACGTGGCCAACTTAGGTATATGTAGGCTTATTATTCTGTGATGGAGTGAAGAGTGCTTTATGTCGAGGACAATGTGCCTTTTGTGGGATTTTCTGATGTAGGATTTGGACGGATGGTGTGGGAATTCGCGGAAGAGTTTCGACGGAGAGAAGAATTATGATCAAAAGAAGAAGGATCTTGCCGATTTGTAAGAGTAGTAAGAGGAGAGGCCAAGCTAAAGCATGCCAGTATTGATCTATCAGATTATCCCAAACTTTCAAACTATGAGAATAAAATTATAACATCACTAATTTCAGGCAGCTTTGTCAATTAAGTTTTTTTTTACTTAGTATAGATCTACATTTGGCCACCAACTCTCCTGATGGTAAGCGACGGTATGGCCGAGGATGGAACACGTTGATCTAGAAGAAATCTATTCACTCTAGCCTTGAAGATGCCTAGATGCTTTCTGCCGACATAATCATGATATCAAACATAACCAAACAACAAATCTTCAAAGTTCTTAAATAAAACGTTGTACAGCTGTTGACGCGCGACAACATGACAAATGTCCGTATCTCGTGTTGCGCAACAAACTAGTTGCAAACTTAGGAACAGCATGTAGAGCTCTCATCAATTTGTTATACGGGTGAAGATTTGAGCGAATAGTGTAGGAGGCTACGGTCAAAAACAATGTCTCAATGTCAATGTCAAAATAATAAAATCTAATGAGATTAAATGTAAAAAATAGTTGGTAATCTTTTTTCAGTATGGGACCGTTCAAGTATTACGTAAGCTGAATTATTTTCCCCCTCCCCCTACCCCTTGTCAGCAAAAGTAAGCAAAGCTCTTACTCCCCCCTCCCATGCTTACGTAAACAAATTCTGTTTTTTTAAATTGATTCATGAGCAGCAGTGCCATAATGTGTAAAAAAGTAAATAATTACTGCTGACGTAATCACCACCTAGAACCCCCCCCCCCCCCCCCAATGTCATCAAAAATAAGCAAACCATAGACCCCCCCCCCCTCTATATTGCACTGGGTGTTCAGTTCGACAATGCACACATTTGAGGTTCTGTTATCTTCATAATTAATTAAACAATATTAATTATGGGACTATTATTGAAATTTGGAAGAAAAAGCACGTTTCCATAGAAAAGTTTCATTAACAGTCAAGAAAATGTGCAGAACAGTTATTATTTTTGTATTAGAATTCAATATGTTTATTAAGATTTGAGACATTTTAGATATAGACACCATTTCAGGGTCATTCACCATAGTACAAGCTGTGTTAAAGATAAAATAAATGATAGCCTCGAATATGTCCATCATCTAACACCGAATACCAGTACAGAACAGAAACTTTTTTAACATAAGCTTTTCGTATTTTTCTCAGGAAAACCTTTCATTTGATACCCATATCAAGAAAGTATACCATCCTCCGACTCCATCATCAGGACACTGGTCCCAATCCTCATCTACGACCCAATAGCTTAGGTAGACCAACGAACCCAAACTTACGGGGTGACGTCGTTTCGTTTAGGAGTTCCTATGGCCACCTTCTGTCTCCATCATCAGACCAGCTCGATGGTACCATTACATTGTCTCTGAACTTACATAGGTACCAAATTTCAGCTCAATTGGTTGAGGATACAGTACCGTATGATAAGAGAAACCAATGCAGCTGTATTGTAAGGTCTCCATGTGATTAAGGACTGAACAAGATTATGATTGATGATGGCGACAGTAAAAAAAAAAACAGCAAGAAATTTACATGCGAGTGCGACGATATTTCATGAATTTTACCTTGGAGCCTAACCTGGTTTTGGCATATTGCTAGTCTATCGGTTTTTTATCGGATACATTTCGGAGAGTGTGGCATCGGATCTGCATGATCTAATTCCCTCCTGGCTATTTTTCTATCGGACTGCCAGAGCGGGCACGAAAAATCGACACCGCTTTATGGTTGATATTCCGAAAACCCGTACAAAGCGCTTTGATTCCACTTTTATTGTGCGAACTGCTAGTCTGTGGAATGCGCTACCTGAATGGGTGTTCCCCGATAGTTACAATCTGGGTGTTCTTCTGAGTGAATCGGTTTCTTCTAGGCAAGCGTGCTCCATCGTAGACCGTATCATCGCTTAACATCAGGCAATTTGGCTATCAAACGCAAAACTATTAATAATATTTTTCATGCCTTAAATTGACGAACGAATGCCCTCTCCGATGATTGCACTGACGGTTCACTGTTTCACTCTAGACTAATATAGGTACGTTGAAGATTTGTAAGAGATCTTACGACTACCCTCGCCCAGCTCTTACACTACATGTTAACCCCCTGGCGGTCCCCTAGCGCCGGCCCACGAGACCCCTGATAAATGTGCGATTGCAAACGATGCTAACTTGTATCATATTTCAATATTTTTTACCCACAACGGATCAGATTTATATGCGTTTGGGGTAAGATGTTGTGTGTTTGTAGTTCATCATTTCAGCCTAACGTGTTACCTAAGTGGTAACACGTTTTAGTTTCATCATCATTTCAGCCATAGGACGTCCACTGCTGGACATAGGGCTCCCATAGATTTCCAAAAGGGCCGGTTGGAAGCGGCCTGCATCAAGCGTTTTTCTGCGGTCTCTTTAAGGTCGTCTCGTTAGGTTTTAGGTTTACTTTTAATTTAGTTTTCAAAATATATTTATTTCACATAATAAAATGTTATATATTGGACATCTTTAGTGTTAATTAAGTCCCAGCGGTACCAAGAAATAATACATTTTCAAGCTCAACACTTATATAAACTTATAGCTGGTGAGGTAAAAATTATAAGTTATACTTCAAATATTATGTTTGAGGTTATCAATTAAGTTCACATTATTATGTAACCTTTAGGAATCACACTAATATTATAAATGCGAAAGTAACTCTGTCTGTCTGTTTGCTACATAATCACGGCTAAACAGCTTAACCAATCTCGATAAAAAATTGCGAGGTAATAGTATGTATCATGAGGACGGACATAGGCTATTTTTTCTTAAGAAATCGTGGACGAAGTCGCGGGTGCAGTAGTATATATAGATAATATTGCATAATTTATTTAACATAACTGACCCAAAAGGGGTAGGTAAATTAATAAATAATAAATAAATATCTGGGACATTATTGCACACATGGTCATTGGTCATCTGACCCCAAACTAAGCAAAGCTTGTAATATGGCAGCCAGAGACTGATATACTTTCTTTTTCAATACATACTTAAATAGATATTAACACCCAGACATAGAACAAACACAAATGTTCATCACACAAACGTTTGTCCTAAATGGGAATCGAACCCACGCCCCCAAGCACAGAAAGTAGGTTGGTTCACTACCAACTGAGCCACCGGGGCAGTCAAATTAAGGTTAATACAGAGCTAGGCTAGGCGCATGTTCCCACTGACACATTTTTTCACTCAGAGAGAGAAAATGGGCCTTAATCCACCATGCTGGCCCAGTGCATGTTGGTGAATGTCATGTCTTTGAACTATTGCGGTTCTTGTACATACCGGTTTCCTCAATACATTTTCATTCACCGTTGTGGAGCGATGGCATTGAATCTGCACATAATTTACTTAGGTACTAAATAAGTGTTTGGTGCAAGGTCGAGGATCGAACCGAGTGCCATCAGATTGTAAAGCACCCAGCATGGCTCGTCGTTCGTACCATCGTTTGTAGGTAATTAACATAATTTATTTGTTTATTTCATTAGCATGGCTTCACAGCAATTTCACTAATTACATTTTATTATTAAAAGTAAAAAAGGATACAATTAAAAAATAAAATTAATGTCAAAAAGAAAAATAATACATAAATTGTTATTTTTTTGTAAAACGGCTGGACGATTTGAATGTGGACTTTTTAGTTTGATAGCAAGTTTCATTACGATAGTTCTCAGCTATGTTTCATCAAAATATGTTTGGCCGTTTTCTTTGTATTTTATACAGGGTTACCCGTATAATCTGTACTAAGCCGAAAGGAGGTTATTGTACTCGTCATTATAAACAACTTTTCCAAGGGGAAAAACCATGATATAGCAAAAAAATACAGTGCTGTACCATACATGTTGTCGAGTGTCACCGTTTTATACGGAAAAGCTGATATATATTTTTTTGCGATTAGGTCCAATATTGACTTATTTATTGAGATACGCCAACAGTGAACATATTAGTTGATCGAATCAGGCGTTACTTTGCGGAAGTCCATTTTCAAAACTGTTTTGAAAACAAAAATTCCGCTTCTACGGAATTACACTAGAAATTCATCAGTAAAACAGTAGTGAACATATTACAAATTCTTAAAAATATTTTTTTTAGACATGCGTCTGATATGAACACCTTTTATAGGCGTATACAACATTGACCATACAAGTGGTTAGACACTAATACTAGATAATCGATTATCTAGTATTAGTGTCAACATAAACATATTATATAAATATAATATTTATTACATTATTTGTCTCAAGTTAACGGGTCCGCTGCGGCATGTTTTCGTGTTAGCTAACACACTAAGTACACACTAGTACACGGTGAACGTACTGCGATCCCCAAGCCGCCTGCCAAGCGTGGGGATTATGGCAACACCCCTCTCTATGAGGGAGGCCTTGTCCAACAGTGGACGTTAATTGGCTGATGATGTGATGTGATGTGTAACACACTAAGAGCCATTCTTAAAAACGTTACTCAAGTTGACATACGCTTAAATATGCTCCGTCTTGTTTTCGCGTGTGACGATTGCCGTCAGCGAGAAGTTGAGAGAACATTTTAAAACATATATCAACTTGAGTAACGTTTTTAAGTAGGTATTAAGGTAACATGTTACTGACACGAAAAGTTGGTGTGACTTTGGTGTTAGCTAACAGTTAGTGTGTTAGCTAACACGAAAACATGCCGCAGCGGACCCGGCTTTAGAGACTTTACTATTTTGTTTACCAATAGTAAAAGTTGTTCATAAAATGAGTAAAGTGACCTCCTTTCGGCTAAGTACAGTCTATATGCGTAACCCTGTACGGTTTCAACGTACCTAAGCGTCTGTGGAACGGAGCGCATACCGGAAACACAAAGCCATTCGTACCCACCACTACAAACGTAATCAAAGCATTGCGCAATAAAAGCTTAAAAATAGAAACTATGCACGAGAGCACAAAGGTGTATCGCTAAATCTGGTTACTATACGCTCTCAAAGAATACGCTCGCTTTGATTGAGCCAAATATGGACGTGTCGAGTGTATTGTTTAAAGTGGAAACAAAATTCTTTAAAAAAAAAAAAAAAATACAGACGAACATAGTACCTCCTCCTTTTTGGAAGTCGGTACAAAGCGGCAGTTGAAAGAATACGTCTGACAGTTGCCTCATATAACATTGTCAAAAGCTGAACGAAAAATGTTAATCAATATTTTAATAATATAATAAATTTCACTTTTTGACTTAAGATCGTATAGGTCGCTAATAGTATATATATATACATATAGTAGTATATATAGTAAAAAATGCCATGTGTATGCAGCTTCGTAACTATCCATTTATACGCCCGGTGCGAGCTTCTATAACTGCGCCCTTGTAAACAAAACTTGGTCCTGGTGTGGTCATTTCTGCGCCCCTCCAGAGTCTGCGCCCTGTGCCTGGGCACCGCTGGCACAGCCCTATTTACGGCATTGTGTGTATGCATGTATGATTCCTATGGACTACTAAACTATAAAGATGTTACTAATTTTGCGCTGCTTTTGCAGTAATTGCTACGTTGGAAGGCTAATTATTTGGGCCAAAGTCGCCATGATTCTGGTCACCAGTCGGTCACTATAATTATATTGATTTTTCTGATTTTTCTATAAGAAGTTAAGACGCAGTTCAATTTGCTGCGTGCTAGCCTGCCACTGACACTAGGTAAGCTCTTAACTATTTAAAAGGAAAATTGCTTTCCAGCGCAGCCTTTATTGAAGAAAAAATATTGAAATTACGCAAGATTGGTTCAATTTCGTTTTCAATATTAGTTTTTCAGAATAATATAAGCTTTGAAGGATTCTTTTTTATATAAATAAAATAAATTCTTCTGAAACCAATGGTATGTCGGATTTTTGGGCTTCAGTCACGGCTGAACAAATCACGTACAAAAATACACTAACATTATAAACTGGCTGCGCTCGCAGGTTTACATACATGGATATTCTCTCAAGAATCGTATATTTTGCTGGATAAAAAGTATTAATAGTATTAGTGTTAATATCTATTTAAGTATGTATTTAAAATGGTATGTACATATATCTAAGTATGTATTTAAAATATATATGTATGTATATCAGTCTCTGGCAGCCATATTACAAGCTTTGCTTAGTTTGGGGTCAGATAACCATGTGGGCAATAAATAATGTCCCAGATGTTTATTTATTGTATGCCACTTTCCGGCCCTCTCATCATCATCAGCCAAAAGACGTCCACTGCTGAACATAAGCCTCCCCCTTTAACCTCCACACTGAACGACATCCTGCCATCTGCATCCACTGGATGCCCGCGACTCTCACAATGTCGTCGGTCCACATCTAGTTGGAGGCTACCTATGCTGCGTCTTCCGGTTCGTGGTTTGCACTCAATAATCTTTCTTCCCCATCGGCTATCGGTTTTTCGAGCGATGTAATCTGCCCATTGTCACTTCAACTTGCAAATTTTTAACAGACTTCAAAAAAAGCGGAGGTTCAATGTTCCACCGCTCTTATATATATATATTTTTATGTATGTTCACAGATATCTTAGCCAACTATTGACCGATTTCAAATGTTTTTCTTTTGTTCGGTAGAGTATACTTCCAGTTTGGTTCCATTGTCACTCAAGTCAGGATTTGATGACGGGATCTCAGGAAAATCGAAGGCAACTCTCAAATTTTATAGGCACTTATTACGTTTTTCATATATTTTCTAAAGCTGTTCAAATATTTGCGTCTGATAATCATCATCTCATATGGATCAACTGATGATGAAGGGTATAACTCCGCAACGGTTAGGAGTTGAAAGAAAATTCTTTTAAAATTATACGTACATATGGACCGATACATAGTTGTTTTCTTTCAGGCTATTAGAACCACCTCCAAATAAGGCGGAGGTTCTATGTTAAGACGGTTCTTAATGTGGTCCACATGTATAATAGCTACTCTACTACCGGCCCTCTACAGTTGGATTATTCCCAGCCTCCAGCGTTCAGCTAACTTAAAGGGCTGTTCCCATCTGTAGTTCTCTGGACATAATATACTGTATACTGAATATACAAGGCACATCATAGAACTCAATTTGCGATGTATTGGTTTTAGCCTGTCGGTCGAGGTATTGATGACCGTTGAGCGATCTCTGTAGGTGTTGGGTTGCTGGTAAATGGTAGTTGTGACGGAAATCGACGGCCGTTCTGAATGCGAGCTCGATTGATAGGCGGTGTATAGGTTGGCGAGGACAGTATCTAGTCGCTATACAGTGTGATTATCAATAAAAGTCAGAGACAAAAGACGAAACTTAACACCAAGTGAGCTGTGGTCAAAACGTCAATCATAAATAATCAGCTAAGTGCGAGTCGGACTCGCGCTTGAACGGTTCCGTACCGTTATCTATAAAAACGGCAAAAAAACACATTTGTTGTACACATTTCAGATGAATGCTTGTCCTAGGTGGGAATCGAACTCACACCCCCAAGTGCAGAAGGCAAGTTCACTACCAATTGGATCAACGGGGCTATAGACATCATTCATTCATAATATTTTTCTGAATTTTTTGTTGTTTATAAGGACTTTACAAAAATTACATTGTATATAGCATGGTATGGCACAGATGAAATATTAGTAGTGCAAGGTAAAGGTGTGTGTGTGTAACTGTGTGTGTAGTGCAGATTATAGAGGATAGCGTGTCAACGGTTAATTAAGTTGATATTTTATTTATTGTTTTTTTTTGTTATTTATTTAAATCTTTCATTCTAAATGTGCACGCCTCTCCACCACACTACACACACATACATACAAAAAACTACAAACAATTGGATTACATAAAAAATCAAAAATCGACTTCAAAAATATATGAAAAACGTTATAAGTGTCTATAAATATTAATTGTGTAACTGTTTATCTCATATCTACTGTGTTAATTAGCAGCTGTTTGTTTTCCATGTAAAATAAAATTTAAGGGTTGGTGACAATGAGATCAAATTGGAAGTATAGGTACCCTACCAAAAATTTTTTTTTTTAAATCAGGTCAATCAATTCAACAGTTATATTTTCGAGTACATACATTAAAAAAATACAGTGGAACATAGAACTGTCCTTCTTTTTTGAAATCGGTTAAAATACGGTGGAGAACGGTGCACATTTAGAATGAAAGAGTTCTACCTTTATTTATGTTTCCCACACATAGTTGTGTCTAGTCCAATTCTATCGACTGTTTCCTGTTACACAATTGAATATCGCAACAGAATTTACAGCAAATGCATCACATAATGAATTCAGTAATTTGGCGTTCGAGTGTCGAATCAGTTGGTTACAGCTGCATTTGTGTCTGGGGGATAACCGGGGAAATTGATTGTGTCGGTACTGTGAGCGTGTACCCAACCAGCTCTAGCCCTTAATCAAGGTAGAGCTAGATTGTATTTCGGTGCCCTTTGGTCGACGCTTTCACACCATTACTTATTTCAGTTTATATGTGTGAGCAAAACGGGGTACCCAAAGCAAAATCCTTTACAAACAATTTATGCCGGCAAACAAATATATCAATACCGGCGTCGCGGTTTTATCATTGTAGTAGCGTTACCGTTTGAAAGTGCATCCACATAATATTATCATAGATCAGTGGAAATCGCATACTGTGCGATTCATGCGATTTTTCTTACCTCACACCTGCAAAATGTGGAATGAGATACCTTCCACGGTGTTTCCGAGAAGCTACAACATGGGATTCTTCAAAAGGCTAGTTAATAGAGTCTTAAAGGGTCGGCAACGTATTTGTGACGCCTCTGGTGTTACAAGTATCAATAGGTGACAGTGACTCCTTACCATCAGGCAGCCCGCCTACTTGTTTGCCACCAATGGCATAAAAAAAGTCAGGGCTGAACCGAGTACCGTTGATGGTTGAGCGCATATGCTACCATTCGGCAACCATCGCTGTATACCAGTGCCGTATTCTATTGCCTCAGCTCCAGGGCTGAACACTGCTTAGTCAAGAACGCACTACTGCTTACCCGACGGTGCAAAGCAAAAAAGTCACCAGCCACAGCATTCTTTCGCACATTTTCAACATATCTGAAGATAAAAACTCACCGAGTCAGAATTTAAAATTACCGATTGGCCATTATCTTTGGAATAACATTGCCAATCGTTAAAAAAAAAAACGCAGGTCGTCTTAAAATAAGCAGCTGAAGACAGTTTTTAGAATTTTTGTTTGTTTGTTTGTCCATGCACATCTCCTAAACCACTGGACGGATTTAAATGCGGATTTCACGAATATGCTTAGCTATGACCAGATTGATAAGCTATGTTATTTTGCGAATGGGACGAAAATAGGGTTGAAAGTTTATATGAAAATCTACGCGTACGAAGTAGCGGGCAACAGCACCAGTAAATAATAAACTTAACTAGAAGTAAGTATCTAAGTAACATTGTGTATTTGTATCAAAAGAGCGCACAATGCGCCGTCTGTTTGTATGATAACCGGTAGGGTTGCCATCTCTAAAATTTGGCAACCAGGAAAAGACGCGTGAAAACTCCAGATTGTAGAGCTCAGAACCCGGACTTGTCAACAGGTTTTTTTAACATAGTGTAAAAATCTCGGCATGCGGGCACAGTGCGTGTGTCGCGGGCGGCCCAAGACATTTTTTTTAAAAATCTGAACTATTAATGAAGCCCCGCCCGGACGCTCCACGGATACCCTCTAAACTAGGACAAATCCGGGGAAACCTGGACGGATGGCAACCCTACTTGTGAGTAACTTAGCGTTGGTTGCTCCTCATCCCAGCACAATGTGTTCCGTGAACAAATGAACACTGTACACTGTACTCGGTCATAAAAGTAATGTGGCGCAAACTTTGTAGAATCCTTTTCTTTATGACGTATGCTGCATACTCCAAACCGTATTCCAATCTTTTAGTCTTGTGCATCCAAAGGTTGCCTGGAAGAAATCACTAGGCGATAAGGCCATCCATTATTACTGCTAGAGAGTGGAATATGCTGCCTGAATGTTCTCCGATAGTTAAAACCTAGGTATCTAATCGGTTTTTTCTAATCAAGCGTGCTCCATCCATCGTTGACCGCATCATCGCTTAACATCAGGCGAGGTGGTGATCAAATGCAAGCCTATCACAAAAACCAATTATACTGATAATTATACGTCTTTTACCTCTTCTACATGTCCTCTCTATTAATATAGAGAGGACATATAGAAGGTTGCCTGGAAGAGATCGCTTATATGGCTGCCAATTGTTTCACTAGTTTTAAGTTGTTTTTGTCATATGTATGTAATTTTGGGCGTGAACAAAGGCTGCAAGGTTCTATAGGTATTTTTCAAAGTGTTGAACGGTATCATTATATGCAACTATAATGGTAATTTGATGCTGACTGTACCCACAGCTTGTCTATTATATTCTTAGTTCCAAAAGGCGAGCTCGAGTGACGTAACGGCGACGACGCCGACGTCATTATTCTACAAACGGGTCAAGTGCGCGCCGCGGTAACATGCTACCTAGTTGGAAAATAATGTATATACCATGAATATTTACTATGCTGATTTTACCAAGCAAAACTGCGCCTCCTCTAAATACAGGGTTGCGCGGAACAGTGGTCCTTAGGTCCATACATTACGTGTGTTATGGACCTTCCCGCGACCTCTTAAACGCATGATAGAAAGAGCTGCAGCAGTTCTAGAGTTATTATACACTATTTGATGCAATTAACACTTGGGGGAAGGGAGAGATCTTTACCCCCTCAATTTGAACAAAATTTCATGTTTAAATGTCAATCACAAATGTAAAAAAAAAGAAGCACTTGTTCCTGTGGGTTAGCCGCTGAAACCGTGGGGCACAGCTAGTCACAAAATAGCTTCCAAATTAAGTACCCAAATATCTGGCTCAGCGCATAAGCATTGCCATTCAGCATGGTAATGCCGCCAGCATGCTGGGTACGTTGCCAACTGATAGTGGGCTTGAGCAATTGGTTTGTCTTTAGACCTCCAACGGTCTAAGGGCAGTCTACTGTTTTTTTACTGTTAGTGATAGCTTGTATTTTGTTGATTTTCTTTAGTTAATAAAGGCAGCGAGGGACTTGCTTGTCCCAAAAAAAGTATCCAATTCTGGCCAAATGGCAGATCTCCTAATAACTTCCAAATTTTGTAGCCAAACGGCAGAAATAATAAAATAACATACGAATTATTTAAGTAGCCAAATCTACCCATGTGGCAGAAACCTGTGGGCTCACTCAATAATCCGTATATCGTTTCAAAATCGTTCCGTCCACTCATCATCATAATGTTTTCCCAGGTGTAGGTATTGAATTCAAACTGTTCCATTGGTATTCAGAACACGTCTCGATGCAAGCCAGGTGCAGGAGTGCCGGCACCCATTGTGAATGTGCATTTGGGACGAAACAGAGAATATTGCCCTGATTAAGCTGTGTACACACATTCTGCAATGAAACATGCGATGTATCGAAATAAAAAGGACGCACTATCTAATCATAGAGCCAAATACCACACAAATCAATGCTTTTAATACAACGAGCTTAGAAGACTTTAATACAACATCAACTCTTATTTAACCCTTGAGGCCCCAAGCGGTAGCCGGTTGCCGCGCCTTACGTCACTGCACAATTCACTCAATCCCTGAGCGGGAGCCCGTTACCGCTCTCCTGCATTAGATTCAGGGCCTTAAAACACACTGATAGAGACTACTTTTCTTTAAAGAAGTTTGATGAATTTCGTTCTTTGATATATTGTCTTCATACTGAACGAAAAGCAATAATGACATCTGTTTACAATCAGTTTGTTTATGGCGGTCAAATTGTGCGTTAAACACACGGAACATGTTTCGCGAGTTTTGTGTACTTTGTTTGCTGTTTTTACTGGATTTTTTGAAAGTAAGTGGTGTTTTTTTATTATAAAATAGTTTATTCTGCTCATGATGAGTATTTTTAGATAATGAATTGCAAGAAATACATCGTAATAACTTCTAGATATGGCTCGAAAAAGTTCGTTAGCTTGCGCTGATTCCTAAGTGATTTATTACTTTATTACGAATATCGTATTTGACTTAGCACTATATTTTGATGCCTGATAGATAGAAAATATATCAATTAGTACATTGTCGTTTACAGAATGATAAAATATGGTTTAGTTGTAGAGTTATTACATATTTTGTACAATGCGGTATTTTCGACACCATCTTGCTAAAAGGCGCACCGGCTGCCATTATTTTTTTGACATTTAGGTGTCAAGATTGAGGGGTTAATGGCCTCTTTTGTGGAGTGGAGCCACCACCACTATTTCGCCAATGCAACGTATACTATAATACTATTGTGTACTATTGCACTGGGTCTGAACGGTCTGAAGCTTGTCTAACGTCAATTCATACTTTTTTCTACAAGGATTTTGGCGTCGCACATCTGGTGTTCTGTGCCAGTATCAATTATTTTAATATTTTTAACGGATGAAAACGGAGGATGGTTCTATGTTCCACTGTATTATTTTTTATGTATGTTCACCGATTTTTCCGCCAATTTAAAAAATAAATCTTTTATTCGGTAGGGTATACTTCCAATTTGGTCCCATTGTCATCAAGTCAGGATCTGATGATGGGATCCCAGGAAAATTGAGAGCAACCCTCAAATTTTGTAGGCACTTATTACGTTTTTGATGTCGGTTTTTAATGTGATCCACTTGTAATATCAATCAACAAACATCTTCAAAACAAATCGGTCACAGTACATACAGTCAAAGTAGTGTTTTTTTACTGCCCCTTTAGATACACGAAGACTAGCACTACAAAAACATACTCGTAAGTTACACTGTCCATAGACCGTTGAAGGTTTTAAAATGTAAGTCATGTCCCTGGTGTTGCAGGTATCCATAGGCGAAGGTTATAGCTTACTATCAGCTGGCCCGTCTGTTTGTTTGCGTCATAATTATGGCACCAAAGAAAACCTTCACCTATGTTCAGAGAAGGCATCGAAACAGCACCTAACTTATTAGAGTACTAAAAGAGTCATTGGTGCAAGGCCGAGGTTCGAATCAGATGCCGTCTGATTATTAAGCGCACATGCAACCGCTCAGCCATCATCGCTCTGAATAGCCAATGACTATTTATTTTCAAAGGCATTATTACTGCCCTTATAAGCCATGAGCGGTAACTAAAAAAAGAGATTTCTGTGTTTTCGCGCATCTGATAGCTTAAAAAATTTCGCACCAGATGGACTAAGCAAAATAACCGTATCTACATTGGAACATTGAAATAAAACACTAAAAAGATTTTTTTTCTTCTTTTAAAACTCATGTTTAAAAACTATTAATTCTAAACGAAATGATGGTATCTCATAAAAATACACAAATTGCAATAATATTGGATTTTTAAACATATATTTAAGAAATATATTGTTCCTAACATAGAAATAGGCACATCTGAAAATAAATTAAATTATATCGTTTCGGCGGTTTAGGACCACAATAAAAAATGAAATCTTTTTATATATCATTAAGGTAACGAAAAATCAATTTTCACAAAAACTCGATTACCTCGAAATACACCTAGGTTTAGATACCGCTCTTGGGCTTATGAGGGAAGATTAGGTATATAAACTTGTCATCCCTAAACAGAAATATATGAATTTTATCATCATCTAGTTTAGAATAGGAATAATCCTCGTTCAGAGCTGCATGGAGTCTCAAGATATTCATGAAAAGTTGTTCGTTCGGTGGACAGTGGGACACAGATCACATCTCGACAGTACGGATAGCAAAAACAGGTTAGATTATTTGACTATTTGAACCGACTCCTCGAAAAGTTCAATAAATGGGATAGGAGATACCAAATTTTTCACCCTTTCAGAAATGAGGAGATCCGTGGACGAACGAAAGCTACTGACATGGCACACCAGATTATCAAGTTGAAGTGGCAGTGGGCAGGGCACATATCACGCAGAACAGATGGCCGATGGGGCCGAAAGGTTCTCGAGTGGAGACCACAGACCGGTAAGTGCAGCGTACGACGTCCACCCACAAGATGGACAGACGACCTAAAAGAGTCCGCAGGAAAACGCTGGTTGCAGGCCGCTTCCAATTGGTCCTTTTGGAAATCGATGGGGGAGGTTATGTCCAGCTGTGGACGTTCTATGGCTGAAATGATGATGATGAACTTTTCACTATTAGAGGTGAAATAATTCCTTCAAATTTAAAAGGCGGCACTCTCGATATATCGAGGATGTTCAATAAAAAAGATTCATCAAAATCTGTATACATAATAGGCGGAGATGTAGTGTATGAACTGATTATGTGTGATGTGACGTTACACTTTTCTTGCGTGTGTAATACACATTATACACACAAAAAAAAACAGTCTAATCTAGTCTAGTCCTTCTTTTTGACGTCGGTAAAAACAGTGCACTCGACATCCAGCTCCATAGTCTTTGATCTAACATGAGTCATGGACGTAATTCTAAACAAGGGTACAGGGGGAAGGTTCAATTCTTCTGCCGATTAGTCAGCTACGGACCTCCAGTAGGGTCTGTGGCCCGATATTCAGGTTGGAACATCATCCCATATTTACTCGAGGTCCACGGTATTTTTTTTCTTGTAATGTCAAAAAGATATTTAATTTTCTTTATAACCTTTTTTTTTACAAAAATCTAAATGAAACGGGGGAAAACAAATGAACATAGACGAAAAACATTTAAAAGAACTTTATTTTATTAGTAACTATCTGAATGCCCGCAACTTTATACGCGTATGCTTCGCCCTTTGACCTCTTTTTTATGCTATCGGTGGCAAAAAAGCAGACGGGCCGCCCGATGGGAAGCGATCACTGTCGCCTGTGGATACCTGCAACACCAGGGGCGTCACAGATACGTTGCCGACCTTAAAGACTATTAGCAGCACTTCTGAAGAACTCCACTAACCCCTCGGCAACAGATATAATTTTCAGAATTATGACATCACCAAAAGATGTTGGTGGGTCAAAGTGGAATAAATCTATCTAAATAACATCGATTGTCAAAACTTTCGGCAACGGATTTTTTATACACAAAAAAGTTACGTGCTATTGTGTGTGCATACGTGTGTGCGTACGCTCTTTATATTTTTATTACTATACACTTTTTCTGCCAACTGTACAAACTGGAGCCATAGAGAGATAGCCGCTCTCAATAAGCACATTCGAGTAAAATCATAATACGAATGTCTATACTTTCTCTAGTGAACTCTATGTCAATAGATAGCGGTATTCTTTCTACGGTTTTCTGTCTAGAGTAGATTCTTATTCAGAAACGTTGAATTTTAGAGTAAGTATAGCTTAAAAGTGCTCCGTCTCGTTTTTTAACCGACTTACAAAAAGGAGGAGCTTATCAATTCGATTGGTTTAAAAAAATGTTTTAAACCAAACTAAGCAAAGCTTGTAATATGGCTGCCAGAGACATATATATAATTTAAATACATACTTAAATAGATATTAACACCCAGACAGAACAAACACATATGTTCATCACACAAATGTTTGTCCTAGGTGGGAATCGAACCCACGCCCCCAAGCACAGAAGGCAGGATCACTACCAATTAAGCTAACGGGGCTGTCAAATTTGATGATTCTTTTTTTATTTGAAAGCTGGTGCTGGTGGCATTTATAATATAATTTGAGCCAGTTCTGACATTTTATAAAGTCAGTTTTTATATTTATAACTAGCCGTCCGCCCCGGCTTCGCACGAGTGTAAGCTCGGCCTTCGGCCTCGCTACAAAATATAATATAGCCTATATCACCCGGGGATAGTGTAGCTTCCCAACAGTGAAAGAATTTTTCAAATCGGTTCAGTAGTTTCGGAGCCTATTCATTACAAACATACAAACATACAAAAATAGGTACAAATCTTTCCTCTTTATAATATTAGTGTAATTATTTAAATGATAATTCTCATCGTAGAGAAGTGGATAAAACATTAATTTGCTGTTAACATTTTTGAAATTAAAAACATGATAAATAATTTGCAAGAATGCTCCGTGGCAGCGGCGTACGTGCCAGTGCAGTAACGACAAGACAAAGGCGAGGGTGCTCGAACTACCCTCATTCAAGCACCCCAGTACACCACCTGAACAATAACGAGTGCGGAAACTAGAGGTGGTTTTATAGATTGTAAGTATCTAGTCATTTAGCTCCGTTTTGTAGGGAAAATTTTTTTTAGGGTTCCGCACCACAAAAAACAACAGGAATAAATGGAACCCGTAACATACAATACGTATAACAACACAGAATATGTAATTCTGTGAAAATTTCAACTGGCTATCAAATTAAAAAAAAAAAAAAAAAAATAGGCTTGTTTACATCATTGAACTGGTCTGATGATAGAACCAGGAATGAACCAAGAAAAAAAAACCTTTTCTTTCAGTTATGTGGTAATAATCGCTACAAAACAGATCACAAAGGACGTATTTTTTTCTTAGAACCAAAAAAGTGTAGAAATGTTATATGAAATCTCATAGTTGCACAATTTTTCATTAATGCACTGTTTATTATTTTATATTTAGATATAAATTTACCAAAGAGGTTAAATGTCTCATATCAAGTTTAATATAACATGTATGCATTAGATCAAAAAGATACTGGCTGAAAATTAAAATCGACGGAATAAAACCGACTTGGTGAAAAAAAAAATATACAAATACGCGCATCATGTACCAATGTAAAACTTTGATACTTCATATTTATAGTAAGAAAAGTAAAAAATAATAATAGAAATAGACAGCTCCAGAATACAACTCCAGAAACTATTAAAAGAGCTGCAAATGAAATTAACATTAATAAACTAACCTAACCTTTTGCCGCAAAAGTTGCGGGATAATTTTGAGTAGGTACATTTTATCACGGTAGGTAGATTGGTAGTTGAAGGAAAAGTAGATTATGCACCTTGTTAAAGTGAGTAATTAATGCTATCGTGTTAATTTAGTGCCAACATAACACTCGTGCACTAACAACTCACTTTGCGCTCGATACAACAATCTACTATTAAGTTATGCAGAAATAACTAGAGCAGAGCGAAAAATAACAGCCTTGCTTACAATGGACTCCAGCCATGGCCTCTAGCAGCAAAGTATAAATAACAGAGCCAGCTAGCGGTTAGAAGACATCGTTAACTAATGCATTTACATAATTTCATCCCTGTCTGCCCCGACAAAGGGTGGACTTTAATCAACTCGGAATGCAGAAGAGAGATTACGGAAAAAATAAGCAGGCTTTAGCGCGGCTTTGTTTATCGCCTGGTAAAAAATCACTGTAAACTGTAATAAAGGGCATCACACACGAAGATAATACGTGGGTTACTCTGAAAGTTTTGACGTAAGATTGTAACATTTTTGAGCGCTCATCTTAGAAGTTTATTAGTACCAAACCAAAAAATGACTAAATTTTAACAAATTAGTCCAGACAAATTAGTTAGTTTGTGATTACGCGTGCAAAGCAAGTCAAGGTAAGCTTTCAATTTAAAAACCAGCGAAGTGCGAGTCGGACTAGCACACACAGGGTAACCTCCGTATCATTATCTATAAAAAACGGCAAAAAATCACGTTTTTGTATGGGAGCCATGGGAGGGATATTAATTTTATTTTAATTTAATTATTTATTTTTAAACTGAATAATGTAACGTGAATATTTCAAGCGTTGCCGTTATCAATATCGATCACAAACGAGCCAAAAAATCACGTTTGTTGTATGAGTAAATATTTATTTTATTCTGTTTTTAGTACCTTATTGTTGTTATAGCGGCAACAGAAATACATCATCTGTGAAAATTTCAACTATCTAACTATCACGGTTCATGAGATACAGCCTGGTGCCAGCAGGACAGACAGACCGACGGACGGACAGCGGAGTCTTAGTAATAGGGTCCAGGTTTACCCTTTGGGTACGGAACCCTAAAACAATCTTTAATGACTTATTGTGAAAATTTAGAATATTATAGCACTTCTCAAACACAAGCAAATAAACGAAACATTTGCGCAGTTTTCCTACAACATAGAAGCATAGCATGACCAAACAGTTATACCACTCCCGTAAGAACCTTAGGCCATTTATGGTGAGCATTGGTGTCTCTGTCTACTCCGATGATGTTATATATCAACTGATTTAGAAACGTTTTACCGAGGTCTACACGGCAATACAAACACAAGTTAATTAGCTTGAGTGAACTCAGTCTGTCCTGTGTCGGGCAATAATGCAAACGTACGATGCGCGATTTTGGAGTAAGAAAAATAATCAAAAATGCCATGTTGTGTGTTTAGAAAGTGAAATACTTATACTGGGACAGCTCTACAAGGTTGTAAGGCTGAAAAGTTCTATGGGTATATATAGTAAAATATCACCATGTTTTTAGTGCTTTTTTTTTATTTATTTTATTGGTAAAATTCATTGGTCTACTTAGACTACAAGCAATATCCTATTAGGTTTTGAGAAACTTTAGAAAATGTCCTTTGATGTTACTATTTTTTTATGAAATGTAATTTCAAGAAAAATATTGTCGGTTCATTTTGTTAGTCAAAATGACTAATAATTTGTGACTGTGTAACTCGGAAATATGTTTATGGTTGATGTAGGGTTAAAAAGTCTAGTATTTGCTTGTAAGACGGTATCCATGGTCTGTGTCCACTGTGGTAATTGGCGTATTGCAAGGCAAATGTGGGTGATATGATGGCAGCCGCCTTGCCATACATATGCACGCGGAACTCGACGGACTGGCTGAACGTGATGTCCACGTAGAACTGGATCTCGAGATACTGGAACTCCTGGCACATGCCGCTCGGTCTGCTGCACCATCTGTAATAAATTCACATTTATTTATTTACCAAGTCAAATTGTAGTATATACTTTACATAAATTTAGAATAAAAAACAATTTTAACAAGTTTTTCACATTAAAAGCTGACTTAACATAGAAACACCACAATTTTTGAAGTGGGTTCTAATAGCCTGAAAGAATACAACTATCGGTCCATATGTTATGTACTTATAATTTTGAAAGAATTTTCTTTCAACTCCTAACCGTTGCGGAGTTGTACCTTTTATCATCAGCTCATCCATATGTGATGATGATTATCAGACGCAAATACAGAACAGCTTTAGAAAGTATATGAAAAACGCAATAAGTGTCTATAAAATTTTGAAAGTTGGCCTCGATTTCCCTGTGATCCCATCATCAGATCTTGACTTGAGTGACAATGGGATCAAATTGGAAGTATACCCTACCGAACAAAAGTTATTTTTTTTGAAATCGGTCAACAGTTGGCTGATATACTGGGGAACATAAAATAAAAAAAACAGTGGAACATAGAACCACCACCTTTTTTGAAGTTGGCAAAAACAGTGCATATTGGTGTTTTACAAGAACCTTATAAGTTCAAAGACATACTCTTTGAACTTATAAGGTTCTTGGACATACCGGTTTCCTCACGGTGTTTTCCTTTACTGCACTTTATATTTGATTAACAGTGTGGTTGGTAATCCTACACATGACTGACCTTCTCAGAGTTATCCTGGGTTTTTTGGATTTAGCTGTTCCCATCATCACTTTTTGCGGAAGGGACTCCCCCAGGTTCACATACTGGTCTGGGGTTAGTGTTTGAGCTTTGAACACTATGCACGAGTATTCCACGTCAGCGTACACATTCACCTGTGTATAATAATATTTTTTATAGTGAAGCACATGTAAAATACATTTTCATCCCCCCATCTCGGAAAAAGTATTTTTGCTCTTCGTTACCTGAGTGCAAAAGCCGTTTTTATCCTCTAGAGGATAAAGTAAATTTAATTTAGAACATCGTGTGCACTAAGTTTGTGAATTCAAAACATCATTAAACCTATTTACTTCTACCTCCATGGTGCCGAATTTATCATATAACCTTTTTTAATTTGTTAAGGACTCAGAACCTTCTTGGTGTACTTTTTTTTTATTTGCTTTGCGCGCGCCATTTGTTTTCACGACATGTCGTTAAAGCCTTAGGTCAATTCCTCGCTGAGGTGGGATGAAAAGTTACGTGTTGCACTCGAGTGCAAAGATTTTTCACCTCGTGCTCTTTTGATTCCCTCGCTAACGCTCAGGATTCTAATCTTTGAATAACTCGCTACGCTTGTGATTTAATTTTAGAATCCTTCGCTTGCTCGGTCATCAAAATTGAGCACGTGGTTAAAAAGCAACTTTACACTCTTGTATAACAAATAACTATTATTCAACTACCCATTATTATGTTACATATAAGTACACTTATTAACAATATTATTTCATATTGTCACATTCTTGTTTTAACATTATTTTAGTTTGTTAATTCGTTTAATTACACTTACACTTCACTTACTTACGGAAAGACATACATATGTCTTTCCGTCAATTCTCATTTCATTATATTCCATGTCGTTATTTCGTATGTCAATTCATGTAGATGTCGCCTCTTTGGCGTAGGCCTCCCCCAGTTTTGACCATATTTTCCTGCCTCTATCCTCATCCACTCCTTTCATGTCTTTGCTTTAAACAGTAAATGGTACGGTTCATTATCGGTTCTGGAATCATCCGATAATGAACGGAGTATAATGAATGAATTGAATAGACGGCTCACATTGTACTTGGCGTTGAACACTCCGGGTTTGTACAATATCATGACCTGGTCCGCGAACAGTTCTGTAAACTTCTCTTCAGGATCACACGGCCCGAACCGCTGCAGGTTGGCCAACGCTGGAATTATAAACACATCATTAACACTGACCTTTTGTGAAAACTCAGTCGCACACCGGGACCGCAATTGAGAGAGCTTTGACCGGTGTTTCTTTGCACTATAGAATCTGAAACGTGAATATTTATCAAATAACCAGAGTGATCGACTTAGCTGCCAAGATTTGCAAGTTGAAGTGGCAATGGTCAGGCCACATCACTCGAAGAACCAATAACTAATGGGGAAGAAAGGTTCTCGAGTAGAGACCATGAACCGGAAGACGTCGTGTAGGTATGCCGCCCACTAGATGGACTGACGCCATCGTGAGAGTCACGGGCATCATACTCATACTCATACTCATTTATTCATACGATCAGTATATGTCAGGTGTAAAAATTATAAATAAAATGTCAATACAAAGTAGGTACTTAATAGTTGGTAAAAACTAATAATAATTAAATATATTTAGGAGCTTACTTTTAGTGCCATAAATTCCCTATCAATGTCGTAGAACGCTTGACTGACAAGCCAGCGTGCTAACCTTGCTTTGAATATAGACAAGTTGGACGCCTCAACTACATCCTCGGGAAGCCAGTTGTAGATCATTGTGCCCATGACATGAGTCAACTTCGTGGACTTAGCGAGTGACCGTTTTACGGGTAGGAGCCTGTGCTTATGGCGAGTAGTGCGCTGCTGGGATTCCCGTAGCGTTTCACCGAGTGCTGTATACGATTTGAGATTTATTCGCATATATATAGCAACTTGCATTATCACTATTGATGGCAGAGTGAGAATCTTAAGCGAAATAAAAAACGGCTTAGCCGACTGGTCCTGTGATATTCGAGCTATCGCGCGGACGGCTCTCTTCTGGCATACGAAAGCGCGTTTCCACTCGGCGCCCCTAGCCCAAATTTCTGCTCCGTACTGTAGCAAGGAGTGTACTGTGGCAAAATAGCATGACCGTACCACCTCTTTAGGCAGAAACCTGGCCAGCCGTCTGAGGGCGAAGCAAGCTCCACTTAGCTTCCCGCACACCTTACCGATGTGAGCTTCCCAGGTGAGACCGCTGTCAAGCTCAAAGCCCAGAAATGTGGTTTGGTCCGCCTGCTCAATTTTAGTGCCATCTGCGTAGACACTTAATGCTTTCCGGGGGCGTCCCGATAACTCAAAGCGTATGAAGTGAGTCTTCGTAAGGTTCAACACCAAACCGTTCTCCCTGAACCACTTGGCGAGTTGTGATGCGGCAGCATTGAGCTTCGCTTCCAGCTTCTCAAACGTCGGTGCTGTAACTACGGCAGCAACATCATCTGCATACATCATCACCTCAGCTTCTGTGATGGCAGAGGGCAGGTCGTTTAGAAGCAGGGAGAATAGTATGTTTGATACTGCTGAACCTTGTGCTACCCCCATCGTGGTGGTCAAGGGGTCTGATCTCAGCTGTCCACCCTCAGCACCCACCACAATTTGAGATCTGTCGTGCATGAGGTCGGTGAGCAGAGATAGTGATCTGCCTCGAATACCGTAATGGCTAAGTTTTAAGGCCAGTATCGCGTGGTCTGCCACATCGAAAGCTTTTGAGAGGTCACAGCATAGTACTGCTACTTGCTGTTTCCTCTCTCGAGCATCAACTACGCGACGAACCACTTCTCTCGTTAGTGATGTTGTCGACCTACCTTCACGGTACGCGTACTGGCGATCAGATAATGCCTGTACATCCGCTAGGTAAGCAACTAATCGAGAGCTTATACCATTTTCCAGTACTTTCGCAATCGCTGGTATAATCGATACTGGTCGGTAGCCGTCGATATCCTGCCGCTTTCCCTTTCCCTTAAAAATCGGTGACACCTTACTAAGCCTTAGGGGTTTAGGGTACGTCCCCTCTCGGAGATATCTGTTGAAAAGATCGCACAGTACTGGAGCGAGGGGCCCGGCTATCATATGCAATGTTTCCATTGATATTCCATACGCATCTTTAGATGGTTTAGCTGGTATGCGTTTAATTATTATATGGATCACTTCGGCCGTGGTAAACAAGCGCAGTCGCAGTGAGCGGTCCGCCGGAGCACAAGACGAGTGCAATGCGCGCTCAACGAGACGCGGGTCGGCTCGCGGCGCACCGCACGCCGCGGCCGCCCCTACAAATCTTAAATTCATGGCATCTACTGCTTCTTTTTTACTGCCGAAGGAATCCCCTGCAGAATTCCTGACGACATCTGTGAAGTCCAGGTTACAACAGTTGAGTTTGCCTCTTTGTTCGTTTACAACCTTCCACATTGTTTTCGTCGGGTTTTTACAGTTAATTAGCAAATTCGAATAATAATTACATTTTTCCTTAGTCAATAAATGTCCATATATAATATTTAAGTCGTATGTAAATTGTTTTAAAATGTCAATATTAGGAATTTTTTCACATAATTCAAAAGAAATTGAATATTTTTAATATCGTCCGTCACCCAAGAGGATTGTCTATTTATCTTAACTACGCGCCTTAATGGGAAGCAAGCTTCCAATTTATTGCAAATTATATTAATCACCGATCTCGTCAGGGAGTCCGCCGACGTATTCCGTTCCGATACTCTCACCCAATCTACACCATCTATAGCATACGAAAAATTATGGCGGTTAATGTCAGAGTAATTCCTGCTTAAAACATGACGGGGCTTCTCAGTACATGATACTGACCGTATCATCTCGAGTCGTACCGCCATGTGGTCACTAAGAAGAGTTTGTATAGGTACTGCCTTCATTGAATCTGGTGGCAAGTTACTATATACATGGTCAAGGCTCGTGGCACAATGTGGTGTCACACGAGTTGGAAAGTCCACGAAGTTGATCAGTCCATGGGCAGACAACAAGTCAGTGAGTTGTTTTCGTTCCGAGTTTACGTCACATAACGTATCTATATTGAAATCTCCAACAATAATGCATTTCAAGTCAAGGTCATCAATTCTATCAATCAAACGCTCAAAACATGATAAGAATTCGCTTGTGCTTGCAAGTCCAGTCCTATACACACATACAATGGTTATAAAGTATTGTATTGTATTATTTATTGCGTATAATGGGTTTACAAAACATATAATTAATTCTATGTTGCAAAAAGGTGGAATCAAAACAAATGGTTCGCCATTATTCGGCCTTTCGGCATGCAAAACTTGAACTTACATACTAGGGAAAATGATAAAAATTTACAATTAACAATCAAAACATTCCTTACTTAAAATATACATTCACATAATCTATAAATAACACTGTAAACGAAAATCATAATAATAATAAATTGCTACATCCAAACAGCCTATTTGACACATCACAATACACAAAACATAGAAACATATAATATTTACACACACAAATACAAAATCAGAAATGTCATTAAGTATAACAAGCTATTCACGGTCAAACTTGTTTGTTGAATACTGTAATGTCTGCTGTATTCTACAAGATAAAATTCGTCAGGTCATAAAATAGAATGTCATGATGTCAATTGTCAAACAATAATAATAACTATTTCAATACTATTTACGTCAGATAAATTAATATTAAAATTTGTCAGTCAAATACTCATTTATAGTGTAATACGCCTTCTCCAGCAACAAGCATTTTAATTTATGCTTGAAAATATGAGTTTCATCTGTTTTAAAAAGTTCTTTTGGCAAGTGATTATAGATCATCGGAGCCATACACAGTGCACTATTAGAGAGTAGTGCTGTTTTTCTCATAGGAATACTAACTTTGTGTTTATTTCGTGTTGACATAAGCTGTTTAAATAAGTTTAAGTTGTTTCGTACAAACATTACGCATTCATAAATATAAAGACAAGGAGTGGTTAGAATTTTTAGACTTTTAAAGTAAGGTTTACAACTGTCCCTTTTTTTCAGTTTGCAAATAGCTCTAACACACTTCTTCTGCGCCTTGAACACTACATTTTTCCCGGTACTGTTTCCCCAAAACATGATGCCGTATCTAAGTAATGATGAGACATGGCCATTGTAAGCTGTCAACACAGTTAATCTGCTGACTGTTTTTGAAAGCATGTAAAGTGCATAAGAATATTGGCTTAATTTAGATTGCAAATTTTCTACATGTGTTTTCCAGTTTAAATAACAGTCAATATTTAGTCCTAAAAACTTTGTAGTTTCCACAATTTCAATTTTGTGCCCTGCATAGCTAATGTCAAGATTATTTAATTTGTTTAACTTGTTCCTAAATGTCATTATATTTGTCTTATTAAGATTTATTTTTAAGTTATTTAATGTCAACCATTGTATAGTACTGTCCAGCGTCTCTTTAATGTCATTTTCAATGCATGATTTGTTTTTTCCTGTAAATAATATAGTGCTATCGTCAGCAAACAATACCATAGGATGTTTCGTGGTATTAGGGAAATCATTAATATAAATGATAAACAGTAACGGTCCAAGCACGCTGCCTTGTGGCACGCCATACTTTACAGTTTTATACTCCGAATTATGTACCATTTCTTCTTTTAGATTAGGGCAAACATAAGTAATCTGCGTACACTGCTGTCGATTTGTTAGGTAAGATTTTATGAGATTGTTAACGTTCCCCCTGACACCATACGCATTCAATTTGCTTAAAAGTATATTATGATCAACGTAATCAAATGCCTTAGTAAGGTCCATGTATAAGGCACATACGGGTACTTTTGCATCTGTACTTGTCATTACAGTATTTAAAAAGTCACGTATAGCTAGATTTATCGTTCTATTCTTTCGAAACCCCATTTGTTCTGAAGCGAATAGGTTTTTCTTTTCAAAAAATCTGTAAACGCTATCATTAATTACTTTCTCAAATACTTTTGACAAAACTGGGACCAGCGCTATTGGCCTATAACAATTTATGTCATGCTTGTCTTTTTTTTTGAAAAGAGGTTTAATTACCGTCTTTTTTAATTTTTCGGGAAAAACGCCATTTAATATGCATTTATTTATGATATGACTTAACACGTGAGACACAGTAACCGATACATGTTTAAGCACTTGAGTTGATATATCATCATAACCAGTGCTGTTAGTATTTTTTAAACCTATAATTATCTTATGTATGTCTTGTGGTATTGTGGGATTCATAAATAGAGAGCCAGTATTATTCATATTATGTGCATTAAATGTATTTTTATTTGCGCTATGTACGGGTGTATGCTCAATAAAGTAGTTATTAAAGAGAGTTGCTACTGTACTTGGTTCTTCTACCATATTTCCGTTAATATTGAGCCGTATTGGTTCTTTGGGAATATTATTTTTTGTACCATTTATAATATTCCACATGGCCTTACTTTTATTTGAAGATTTAGTAATGTAGTTGTCATTTTGAGACTTTTGGGTAAGTTTTATAATACGATTTAGTCTAGAGGATAAATCTTTAAAATTGCGTTTGCTTTCTTGAGTTCGTTTTTTCCGATACATCCAAAGTAGTGCTCTTTTCTTTTTGCAACAATTTCTTATACCAGTTGTGAGCCACCTCGGCCGTTGTCGTGTCGTAATTTTTATTTTGCGTATGGGGAAGCACAAATCATAGAACATTATAAATAGATCATGGAAGTCATTAAAAGCTATGTTTGGATCATTTTGTTCAATAATGTCACAAAAAGAAATTGAATTAAGACATTCTTTGAATTTATCCATATTTTCTCGACAATAGTCACGTCTTTGAAGGTACCACTTCTTTATAAAATATGTTGGTTTGACTGGGCATACAAGTAGCTGTGCTGAATGATCAGATACTGCAAGTTCGAGAATACGGCCTTTACACTTTCGCACATTGCACAAAATCTTATCTAAGCAGGTTCCACTGACTACTCTAGTTGGCTCATTGATTACAAATTTAAGATTATAGGTATTAGCTACTTGTTTAAATTCGTCAACTTTATTGTTTCCTTTAAGCAAATCAATGTTAAAATCGCCACACAGGACCAGCTTCTTTGTACCAAAAGCAATTTCTTCTAATATATCATTAAGGTTGGAAAAGAAAGTATCGTAGTGTCGAAGAAGATTTCGTGGGGGCCTATAGACACATAGAACTATAATTTTGTGTTCGATAAGCTCTATCCCAGAACACTCAATAATGCCTTCAACACAATATTTTTGTATTGCAGAGATCGGCCCAAATTTATGCGTATTACGAACCAAAATACATGTACCACCGCGACGGTTTTTCCTACAAAAAGAGGAACCAAGACTGTAATTTGGTATTTTTAGTAACTTTGTGTCTTCATTCTTCATGTTATGCTCAGTAATACACAAAACATCTAACATGATTTTGTCAATTTCAAGAGCCTCCAAGTTCGCAATTACTAAGTCTGACTTACTCAATAAGCCGTCTATATTTTGGTGCATAATTTGCAGTTCATTAGTGACGAAAAAACTGATTTATCTTCTCAGTGTTCATTGTCTCATCATTATCTTGAAGTGACGTGGAACATGTTTGTGTACCTTTATCAACTTTAATCCTGCCCTGTAAATTATCGGGTTGGGCAGTCTTGTCTGTAATGTCCAATGTTTGTACTTCAACACTAGTTTTACAATTGTTATTTTTGTTTTGATAACTAATGAAATCATTTTTATATGTTTTATGTAAAATTTCTTTCAGTGCACTTCTACATATATTAATGCAGAATTCACGGTTGGTTGGTCGCGACTGGCTATATGACATATTTACAAAGGTTGCATGATTATACTGACTGCATATAAATTCCAATTCATAATTCAATTTTTGTTCCCTGAGATGCTTATTATATAATATTTCTGGCACTATTACGTTAGTATGTGAAACTGATTTTAACCATGTTTGAAGACGGGATTGAAATTCGTACGGAACACGATCATTTGTTCCCGCTAATAGGATAATACAGTCATTTTTGTTGTAGTGTGTAGTTTCATTAGTGTATGTTACGTCATAAAGACTAGCTCCAGGTTTCCATACGCATTTAACATTATAGTCATCGCCCAATAGCTTTTGTAGTGTGTGTTGAATGTGTTGTCCTTGATCATCTGCTAAAACTAGAACTTTTTTCCTATTCTTGTCTTTTTTTGTGTTCCTGTTTTGTTTCGTTTTAAGTTCTTCGTTTATTTTCTTTATTATTTCGTCATTTTTTACCATTATTTCCTGTGATTCATCTATTAATGTGATAACATTTGTGATGTTAGGTTCTTCTACATTTTTGTCAGATGTGTTTACATATGTGTTGAGATCTATCTGTTTGTTACACGCGCCATTTGTGACAAATTGCTCTTTAGGCGTACATGTTTGAACGGGTTTACCCTTGTTGTGAGTGTCTTGAGGTGTGTGTGGTGACTGTGGTGTTTCTATGTCAGATGATAGTTGTTTGTCAATCAAAATATTTTGATCTTTAATAGTCTTCACTTCTCCTAAATGTCTTGTCACCCTCGGACTATCTAAATCTTTTCCTAAATTTGTTTGTAAGTTAATTCGTTTTCGACTCAAGATTGGACTTTCTGAATAACCCACTTTTTTATATCTTTCTACAACTTTTTTAAGATTATCATTTTCAGTTTGTAAACGATTGTTTTCTGAGCATAAAATATCAATCTCTTGATTTGCTGATTGTAGATTAGTTGAGAGTTGTTCTATCTGTTTACTAAGCTCCGCATAGTTATGACTCTCATCTAAAGTATTACTTGGTAAACTTAGTATTGTGCTTTCGGCTTCGAAAAGTGTTGAAGTCGAGAGATTGTTCATGGAACTCGATTTCACAATGCGACGAAAAGTAATATTGTCCGAATCCATAATAGTGAGCAAGTAAGTTCCTGAATAGTTGGCTTTATATCTCGCCTATGATTGTTACAGTAATTGTCATCTGTACAAAAAATTATCTGTCAAAGTCACTGTCATCGATAGCCAGCATGAAATTGACATTTTCTGTTGTCAGTGATATCATGAGTCAGCGCAGTGAGCTTTTATCTCATAAAGATTTAGATATTGCCAAAATACAAAATAACACATCCAAGTGTAATTCAAACTGTTTAACGGTATTTCGTCTTGCCAATAATGTTTGTGTATGATAAGAAAATGGTAATTATATCTATATCTATAGTTTGTTATCTCACCGCTGTCCGGATACCGTAGGGAGGTTTGGAGGTTAGATATCTTGAATTATGTGAGTAATAGGCTTCCGAAACACTTGGTTATACACTATTATCGAAATAAAATGTGTAGATTGACACTCGCATGGCGCGCTCGCTCACTCTCTCGATTGTTATTGTGTGTACGTATTGATTAGATAACACTCACAGACGTTCATTGTCACTTATATTTTGTTTTTATACATATTGAGATGCTTAATAACACATAAAACTATTTTTAATTTGTTATTTAAATTTTTAGGAACAGAACTACTTGTTTACTATGCAGCGCCATTTTTCAGTAATCAATAAGATCTACTGCGGACACTTCACAGTACAACTGAGTAGCTAGTTTAACAAGTTCTAAGTTTTCTACTACTTTAACTCCGTCTCTAATAAATAAACAAGATCCGCCATGCAAACAAGCTTTTCTACAGTAGCTCGAACCTAATTTGTATCCTTCTATACAAACACTTTTGAGCTTATCTGCACTTAGCCAATGCTCCGTCACTGCTAATATGTCACATTTTAAGGAGCTGTTTAGCAAAACTTCTAGTTTCGGTGTCTTCTGGTCAATCGAACGTATATTTTGAAGGCATACCACCAGGCGTTCGTTCGATGGCGTGCTCTGCCGCGGTGGGTCGCAATTAAACTGGTCTGGCATCGGCGGCACTCGGCCCACGCGCTCCGTTGGACTCACCGACTCGGGCGCCCCGATCGACGCGGGGCCTACTACGAAACCACTCCGATAACATCACTTGTGTCGGCCATGCAGTTGGATTATTGATTTGGTCATACATACTTTCGGGACAACCGATCACGAATGCTGCATGTCTAGTTGATTTTATGTCTCGCTTTTCAATTATATAATCGGCAGACTTAATAAGTTTATTTAGGTGGTTTCGGACATTTTCGACGGTTGTCTCTGGCCTGAACGACCAGGCCGTCATCCACTTCATACGCTCCACAGTTTGTAGCTCAGCATCATCCTCGCCTGCTCCAGCAACAGCAACAATTCTGCGCTTGATGGTCTTCTTACGACTTACTGTTTGCCAACCTTCATCTTTCTCAGAAACATGTTTGGTCTGGTTGGCTTCCAGTGGTTGCTGACATTCACGTTCTTTTGAGTTGGACCCATTTACAATACTGTTTATCGGTACTTTCACAGTAGCACTCATATTAGTGGTAGTCTCATTCATCGGCTCGGGCTGGCTTTGGCTAACTTCGGGAGTTTCCGATTCAGCGTTGACAGATACCGGTGCCCGTGCGCTCTGATTCGTCTTCTTCGTGGCCGGAGGTGCACTATTGGTTGCTGCAGCGGCTGCCATTGCGGCGAGCCGCACTTGTCGTATCGGTCGCTGCGATGATGGTGCTGACGTCGGTGGGTCATGTGCAGTGATTGGCTTTTGTGCGGCGATGAGTTGGCTGTTACGCTCAACCGCTGTTTTTAAATCCGAAATCAGCTGACACTGGTTCATGGTTCTTGAATTTTGTTCTTCAATTATCCGTCTTTGACTAGTGATCTTGGACTTCAAATCTTCAATTTTATCACTCAGTACCTTGTACAACTCGCGAAACATGCTTTCTATTGGCTTTTGAGCCATATTTATAATTAAAAAGTGATAAAAACCGGGAGTGACTGTGTACTGTGCGGCAGTGTTGCCACTACACACAGTACACAGTCACACAGGCAGTTGACAGCCTGCCATGCATCCAGTGGATGCATGGCAGGCTGTCAATCAGTGCAAATTTGGAGGCCTATATGTTCAACAGTGGACGTCTTCTGGCTGATGATGAAGCGTGCTCCATCGTAGACCGCATCATCGCTTAACAACGAGCTAGGTAACGATAAAAGTACTTACACCGCCTCATAATGATGTGGTCGTCCCCCAACCTGGTGATTGCTGGCTGGCCGACAAAGGTCGAGCTACGCTGCACCCATTCATGGTACCTGCCGTAGTGAAGAAACCTGGATGGAGCACCACAACCAGGGCCGTACACACTAAACCCCAGCTGTGGAATATAAAGTTAGATAATGAATTTATAACACAAATTGCAAGTTCATTATCAGCATCAGCTAGAAGACGTCCACTGCTGGACATATGCCTCCACCCATCAATCTACAAAAAGGCCGATTGGAAGCGGCCTGCTTCCAGCGTTCTCCCGTGGTCTCTTTTAGGTCACCTGTTCATCTTGTGGGTCATTTTAGAGTTTACAATGGCACAATTGGGCATTGTTTGTATTGACATCTGCCAGTTCGAATACCAGAATCAGTATTTAATCAGGCCCTACTCAACTATATCCTGCAATGAATCAGCATGAATGAAGGCCACGTTAGTGGCTATGCCTTAACAATGAGTTCTAGAGGCCAAACAACGTTTGAGAAATACAGAAACATCATAATACATATTACAAAACTGACGTGTTACTGCCAAGACGACTGATATTGAACTGAATTGTTCGGCGTGATAATCGGAGCAGTGGAAATGATGATGTTGATGAAACTGTATAAATTCTCCGAAAGAAGACGACCATGTGAATGGAGTTCGACTAACACTAAATTTGACGTCATATAGTAGGACGAAAATGCGACAAACTGGGTTTCCATACAATCGTGATAAAGGAAAATGGTTCAAACTATACCAATCCGACCCATGTTATGATTCTTCAGGATGTTTTCCTTTACCAAAGGTTCGAGCTTAATTGGCCCAGCTGAGAACAGATACAAGACAAGTTTCTAACCAGTCTCCACCTGCCGTCCTGTTTGACAGCGAGCACGGACCCGCTTCGCCACACGCACTTGCCGCCGGATACGGAGCGGGCGCACGCAGCGTGCACCGGCCATATGCTCTTTTGACCCAGCTGGCAACATACAAATTCATCAAAATATAATAAAAATTGGACGCACTGTTTCCAGCAAATCTACTAGACAGTATGGTTTACATAGCACGAATCTCGTGCTGCTTGAGTTTCACAATTGTCGCACATATATAAACACCACCGGATTCGTTTCCTTCAAGAGTTTAGCCTCGTTTGTGATTGTAGGACTCCTTTAGTGCGCGCGATCAGATGAGAACACCTTGTAGGCGCCGCGTGGACTCATGGGAAGCAATGTATAAGAGTTTCAACGCGCGGCGAATTCAGACTGATGTAAAAGCGCAAACTGGCACCGTAGGAAGCCACGTAGGTGGTAGAGGCAGTAAATAATTTAATTTACTAAGTCTG
Organism: Agriopis leucophaearia; assembly: GCA_949125355.1. Classification (NCBI taxonomy): domain Eukaryota; kingdom Metazoa; phylum Arthropoda; class Insecta; order Lepidoptera; family Geometridae; genus Agriopis; species Agriopis leucophaearia. Next base: position 816,071 of record OX421285.1, read on the forward strand.
CTTGATCTGTCTATCGCTTACCACCAGGCGAGATGGTGGTCAAAAACAGACCACTAAAAACAGCAATTGTGAATTTGCTGACTCCAGGATTGAGGCTGTGAATAAATAAAGTACTGTATTTATTATTGAAATGGAAAGAAATATAAATTGTTTTATCTTAAGCGGCTGTTGTCACTATAAAGTGGATGAGTGAGATGTGTAGATCGTCTTATGTGAGAGAGTGAAAGAGCTCGCAGCATAATCGACGACTAAAGCCGAATATAGCCGAATTCAGCTGATCATTACGAGCAAGGAATATACTACTCTCTAACGAGAGATCTCTATTATATCACTAGCTGTGATCGCTGGTTGTTGGTGTTGATGCAAGTCGCGTACATTTCTAGCTTACCTCATTTCTTCTGTAGAATTCAGAACAAGTATCGTTATTGACGTATTCCATCTTATGGATCCTCACCTTCGGGTTCTTGCAGCCTGCATTAGTAAAATGAAGTCTTAGAATGTAAACTCTGGTCGTTAAATTCAATCTCTTTTAATTTCAAAACTATGAGTACTTACTACCAGATATTCAATCAACAATAGGCATGTAAAATAAGTGGATCACATTGAAAACCGACTTCATAAATGTATGAAACACTTAAGAAGTGCCTATAAAATTTGAGGGTTGCACTCGATTTCCCTGGTGTCCCATCATTCGATTCTGACTTGGTGACAAACTTGGTTTGGTCTCCCCAAATTGGAAGTATTGTTAGTTGTCAACAGCTGGCGGAGAAGTAGGTGGACATACATAAAAAAAAAATACAGAACATGGAACCGTCCTTCTTTTCTGAAGTCTGTTAAAAGTAGAACCAATCGTTGGACTGCACAGAAGTGAAAACTTAAGTAGTAATTCATCTGTTCCACAAGAGATGGCACTGTATTAAAATATATTCTGAGCGTGACGGTCATGAGAGTTCAGTGATTTTCCTCATCACTAAAAGTCCCCAACGTGCCTAAAGAAGTTTCCACTTCAAAAAACTTTTTATTGATATTGCTATTTACTTATTCGCTTTTTTATGCTAAGTTGAGGTCAACTTTTGTGAAAAACAACCTACCCATACTTAAAATATTTTTTATTTTGTTTAAAATTTCATTGTCGCAAAATAAAGTTTTCTGTATTTCTGTATAAATCTGATAAATGCTCAGTTGTCGTAACTGAAATCGGCTAGGATGACATCATCATCATCAATTAGCCAAAAAACTCATCAGCAATGATTCCCTAATTTAGACTAAGTTTCAGAACCTTGAAAATTGGCGCAAAGTTATGCAAAAAATCAAGCAAAACGGTATTAGTCTATCAGTTTTTACCAGATATTTTTACGGTGCATCGCGGATCTGCGTGATCGCTCATAGTTAAATCGGACGGTCAGGGTGACAAGACAACAATAATCTGCGTGTCCTTTCATTTCAATATGTCAAAAAGTATGGCAACATTAGTTTAGAAATTGTTGTCTTACTTACTCTTAATCAATGTCAAGGCATGAAACTGTGGTTCTCTAAAATGAGCCGGCGGTTGACATATAGGGTGTAATTCTGAAACAATTAAATAAGACCTGCGCCCCGATTCTGCTAAACCAATTGTTAATGAATTGCCTATTTTTTTCACTTTTGACACTTTATCTATACCAAAAGTGTCAAAAGGGCAATTTTTGAGAAAAATCATTAACAATTTAGTAGAATCGAGGCTCAGTACTAAATTCTAGTTGTAACAGAGGCATACAGTAAAAACTAGTTTAAACTATCGAAAACGCGTTTTAACCACAGAAAAGACTTTTTTTTTGTTTAAACTAGAAAGGCTGTCAAGGCATTTTTGTAAGAAATTTGTTGTAGCCACTTGCACCCACATAAACTCATAGCAACTGTGACGCGGAGTTCAACGCGTTGACATAAATAAGAATGTTCAATCAAGTATCTGTCACAATACCTGGCGAAGGAGTTTCCTTTTCATTTCCGTTCTATTAACTTTTATTTTCTGTGTTTTTAACTGTAACATTCTTAACAAAGACCCTAACTGCCATAAACAACTTGACTGATTTTAAAATGCGACGAGTCTATCAGATTATTTTTAACTCTCGCAAAAAGAGGGTTGTTATAAGTTTTACGTGTGTATCTGTATATTTCTGTATCATGAATTCGATTGATACTTGTTTAGTATTTTTTTCTCTGTGAGGATTTTGGCGTCGCACTTCTTATGGATTTGCCAGTGTCATGTATTGATAATAATACACATATTTAAATATGCACTTCATACTTATAGCACCCCTTTTTTGCGTCAGGTGTTGAAAATTATGAGAATATTCTCCAACACTTTACCAATTTTGATGTGGTCTGTTTCCAGCTGTACCAAGGCCAGGGCGCTAGAGCTGTACTGGTCATACTCAGGGTGGTATAAATACTCGCGCACTTTGATCTCGTCTCTCCCACATTTGCGACCAAGAACTACTCTTGCTCTAGACCTGAAAATAAGGACAATATTTTACGTCTGCAGGCGTTACTTTTACGAATCAACCAGCTTTTCCCCTAGATAGATTAAATTAATTTTTATTTTACGTTTTGTATGCCATAGGTGGCAATCAAGCAGACTGGCTGCCTGATGGTAAGCATCACATCACACATCATCAGCCAATTAACGTCCACTGTTGGACAAGGCCTCCCTCATAGAGAGGGGTGTTGCCATAATCCCCACGCTTGGCAGGCGGCTTGGGGATCGCAGTACGTTCACCGTGTACTATTAGGACGCTGCTGCCCATCCTCCGGTGGTTCTGGTCGCAGTTTTATGACATACCCGGGTCCATACGATGGTAAGCATCGCAGTTGTCCAATCCATGAAGGGCTGCCTGATGGTAAGCAGTCACCACATATACATCGCATATTCTATCAAAGATGGCGGGGAGCTAAGTGTTGCTGCCTGAATATTTGTTCCCCGATACTTATAATCTGAGTGTCTTCAAATCACGAGTGAATAGGTTAAACAGGCTAGATTGCGGTCAAACGCAACAAAAAAAAGGCGTTAATGTGTTTTTGACCATAACAGTTGAGACCGGTGATCTCACAATCAGTTTTCTATTGGTCATGGTGGAGTTCCTATTGGTTAAAAATATCACTAATATCATATATGTGAAAGTTTGGATGGATGGATGTATGGATGGATGTTTGTTTGTTACTCAATCACGCAGAAAAGGCTGGATGGATTTGGATGAAATTTGGAATATACATTGCTTATATCCTGCATTAACACAGGCTTTTAATCATCATCACCGATTTTCATCACCATGCGGATGAAACCGCGGGGCGCAGCTAGTTATTAATTAAAAAATCTTTTCTAAAACAAGCTTTTCGTATTGGTCTCGTCAAACCCTTTCTTTTGATTCCCATATCAAGAAGGTAAATATAGCCACCCCCGGTTCCATCATCAGGACCCTAGTCATCATCTAGGACCAAAGTGCTTGAGAAGGCAAATCCAATAAACCTAAACTCGACGGGATTTCGTCGTTTCGTTTAGTAGAAGCTATGGCCACCTTCTGTCTCCATAGTCAGACCAGCTCGATGGTACCATAATATTGCATTGTAACTAAACTTACATAAGTAAGCCAAATTTCAACTCAATTGGTTGAGGATAAATGGTCACTTTGGCCATCGCGCGATTAGAATTCTTACCTAAACCGTGCTTTAGGGAGTTTATCAATCTCACTGGCCGTTGCGATGACTATCTGTCGAGTGACCAGCACTACAGATGTCGTGAAGCGTAAGTTGTTACCTGGAAGACCAACTGTATTTAGCAACAAAATTATAGCACACATGGAAGACAAGGAATGCACTTTCTTTGGCGTAGTGCATCTTGGCCATAACAGTCAGTCATGTCTATATGAAATTTCTTCCCTCATTTGTACTTATGTGGCAGATGCTTGCCTAGAAGCACTGTATAAGAGAAGTAAATAGAATGGAAATGAGAAGGAAACTCTGTCGCCGGGTATTGTGACAGATATGTGATTGAACATTCTTATTTATGTCAATGCGTCGAACTCCGCGTCACAGTTGCTATGGGTTTATATGGGTGCATGTGGCTACAACAAATTTCTTACAAAAATGCATTGAAAACCGTTCTAATATAAACAAAAAAAAATAACTTTTCTGTGGTCACATTTATACAGTCCTTGATTGTACTAGTAGCTGGCCAGTCTCAATGGATGACTGACAGAGTTACAACGATCCTTTTGATCCTTTTGGAGATCCTAACCTAACCTAACCTAACCTAACCAGTTGAGTTAACCACTGGAGGAGACCACCGGGTAGTTTTTGTGAGCACAGATACAATCCCAAATAACCTAGTTGCACTCCAAAGTGACCTGGGGCTTTACGCCTACTTCTAACCGTGGGCTCGAATACGCGCAGTTTGCAAAATCACGCGAACGCAAACCTTAACGCGCCGAGATACGGTTTGGGGTTCGGAAATTTTTCGCAATCACCTAACCTGAATCGCTTTTAACAGGTAGGCGTAAGACCCCAGGTTATGTGGGAGATAATGCGGCACGCTGGGTTTTCTCACAAGATGACGTGCTTGGTGTACATTCAGATTATGGTTTGTAGTGTAGATGCACAAATGCGTAATGCGTAATATTTACTGCCCCCAGTTAATGTAGTACATTATTTTGTGTACTGAATACTATAACATCAGCATCACAAAACAGGAAAGTATAATGAAAGAAAAAAAGATAAATGCATATTCAGTTATCGCTGTAGTGCTACTGTACAATGCGACAATAAAAAGAGCAGTACTCAGTGATGACGTAGGTGAGTGGCATATCTTGTGCAAGCGTCACATCAATACACGGTTTTAAAGTAAATTCAGCCGTACCTACAGGGTAGTAGAGCATCCCCATCCAAGGGTAGGTTTCGATGGCAGCTAGACCTTCATACACCACCGAAACTGGGGAGTGGTCCAACCCGCAAGAATATATAGTGTCGGCATAGCTTGATACATCTGGAAACACAACCAGCCCGACTTATCTGCCGCGTATAACATCATCATCATTTAATCCATAGCATGGCATGCTGGACATAGGCCTCCCCTATCGATTTCCAAAAAGGCCGGTTAGAATCAGAACTAGAATCAGAATCATATATTGTCAAACTGTGTGAGGTTAATACATGTAAGTTCTTAAAACTTAGTATCTTAGAAGCGGCCTGCATCCAGCGTTTTCTTTTAGGTCGTCTGTCGTGACAAAGTGGTGTGGGAAAGCTGCCTCCAAATGGTTTTTGGTATATGAAAATAACGTTGTAGAGAGGCGTGACGTCTAGCATTTGTCATACGACTTACTCACCTAAATACGAATTTAATATTAAGAAAACAATAGCAATCACAGGTTTCATGATCGTATTAAATTATACAAACACACTAAATGCCAATTAACTACTATTTTAAATACTACACGTCTTATCTGCACCTGACATCACAATGACTACTGTAGGCCTCGATTAGATGTTTAACTGCGTTGAGAAAAATAATGCAATATATGTTTAGTAAATATCTAGTAAGAAATATGACAAACAAATAAACGAATAACATTATAATCAATTTACCTATTTGCAATAACAGAAAAAGCATGTACAATAACAAATTAAATCCTAATTACTAAAACACGAATCTGTTTATCCGCTACCAGTAGGAATTGTTCCCAAAATGCTGACCTCATCACCACGTTGTATGTCCATCATAGACCGCAACATCGCTTTACATCAGGCGAGATAGCAGCAAAAAAAAAATACAATACAAAAGGCAGTGCAGTTGGTAGTAGTAAAAGCACGGCGATGTATTGGGGAAGAAAGGTTGTTGAGTGGAGACCACGAACCGGAAGACTCAGCGTAGGTAGGCCTCCCATTAGATAGACCGACGACATCGTGAGAGTCACGGGCATCCAGTGGCTGCAGATGGCAGGGTGTCGTTCAGTTTTGAGGTCAAAAGGGGAGGCCTATGTTCAGCAATGGACGTCTTCTGGCTGATGATGATGTATTGGCGTGATGGGCTACTTGGAGTGAACACAGCATATATCATAATTAATAACAAGATAGCTATGCTTTCAATGACCCATGTTTTTAAACTACTGTACATACGTACTATGTACTAGCCAGTTATTAAGGGTATTACATTCAATATTTTGGATGCAATTGCAACTTGGGCTGGTCTTTAAATACAACCTGTACAAGTAAGTGACGAATAAGTCGCTTTCCTGAAGGTAAGCTAAGCATCAAGTCAGCCATATATTTTAGTACCACCCATTTAAAAAAAAACCACATCAGTCATAGGACTGCACGTCAGAAGTGAAAACTTAAGTAGTAATTCACATATTCTACAAGAGATGGCGCTGTTTTAAAAGTCACGGTACGCCATGATTTTTGTTCACCCAATAAGTGCTCAACGAGCCTAAAGAAGTTTTCACTTTAAAAAAAATTATTCTTACATTAAGTTATTCACGATAATAAATCCCTATCTATCCATTGAGTCCTAGCAAAGCAAGCTTAACATAAACCATTTTGCGGGTAGTCAACCGATCTAGTTAGTTGACATCGTATCGCAATAATGTCGCCGATCGCTGACTTCGGTGACTTCGCTACCACAATGTTTCACAAAGTTTACGCTCTCCAGTCTACTACCTATTACGTATTGGTATAGCAATTATTGATTTGATGCTTTCTGATGCTTTCTGACGCTTTCTAAGTCAATCAGCGAGAAAATAGATATCCTTGGCGTATCTTTAAAGGATCTTGTCTGGCGTGATTTATTACTTATCCCAGCCATTAGTAACTTGTCCCAGCTTGTTAACCAACCAACAAGAGTTCCCGATGTGGTCGGACATATCTCCTACTGTCTAGATCTTATCCTTACGACAGATCCGGATCGATATTCTGTATCAGTTTCATCTCCACTTGGGAAATCAGACCATTGCCTCATTAGAGCTGTAACCAGTTTTTCCCCTCCCGATTGCAGCCCTCGCGGTAATAGACAGATGTGGCGTTACAGCTCGGCTGACTGGGATGAAATGCGTCATTTTTTCGCCTCATACTCATGGCAGCAGGTTTTTTTTCAGTCTAGAGACCCCTCAATATGCGCGGACTCTGTAGCGGAAGTGGTGCGTCAGGGAATGGAATATTTCATTCCTTTCTCTGACGTACCGCTTGGCGCCAAAGCCCGTCCTTGGTTTAACAGAGACTGCGCTCTTGCAGATTCTGTAAAGCAAGAAGCTTACCAAGCCTGGGCCGAGGCGCGCGGACGCAAGAGTCCTTATCTACGGGATTTGAAAAAAGTTTTTAACGGTGCTGCCAAGACATTACAAGAAAAGGTATTACGTAAGGCTCGACTTGACAGGATTGGCTTGATTGGAGAAAAGTTGGCTGCTCATCCTTCGGGTAGTAAAGTCTTCTGGTCTCTCCCAAGTCAATCGAAAGCAATTTTTGTCGTCCTACACTACCGCCGTTGATTAAACCTGATGGTTCACTGGCTCATTCGGCTGTTGACAAAGCAAATATCTTCGCAACTCTTTTTTCTGGCAACTCGCGCCTAGAGCCAGGTGTCAAACAGCCGCCTTGCATACCACACTGCGGTTCTGTTATGCCTAATGTCACAATAAAACAAAAAGAAGTTTTGAAGGTGCTACGTCACCTAGACATCAATAAAGCCAGTGGTCCTGATGGGATACCAGCAGTGGTTCTTAAAAAGTGCGCACCAGAGCTCTGTCCAATTATGACGCGTCTCTATCGAATCTCCCTTGATACCGGTACTGTGCATAAGTCTTGGAAGCTAGCTAATGTTCAACCTGTCCCCAAGAAAGGTAGTCGAGCTGACCCCAGCAATTACAGACCGATTGCCATTACCTCTGTCTTCTGTAAAGTAATGGAGCGAGTTCTAAATGAAAGGCTGCTCAAGTATCTTGAAGGCAAAGATATCTTCAGCGACCGGCAATATGGCTTCAGGCGAAACCGGTCGACAGGCGACCTTCTAGCATACGTCACACATATGTGGGGTGAAGCCATCGACCAGCATGGGGAAGGCATGGCGGCCTCTTTAGACATATCGAAAGCCTTCGATAGAGTATGGCATGATAGTCTATTGGGCAAGCTTCCTTCTTACGGCATAAGTCCCGGCTTGTGTGCTTGGATTGCAGATTTTTTGAGGGATAGGTCAATTCGAGTAGTTATCGACGGCTGCTCGTCTGACCTTATGGCAATCAATGCCGGTGTCCCTCAGGGATCAGTTCTTTCTGCAACCTTGTTTCTTCTGCATATCAACAATTTGCTTTGTTCCAGGCATCTTTGGTTATGCCTGTTAAAAATATAATAGCCATATAGCGGAAACACGCCAAACATCCGTAAGATGGCTCCGTCAGTATAATTCACGCCATTAAAGACTTCCACTTTTCTCTTCCGATCGTTTACGCATACTACGGACGTAAGCATGTCCCTCTAGACACACTACACATCTATTCAGCATAGCTGTTTTGTCCACAACCGATCATTATTAGCTGACAACGTACCGACATTCGGTGAGCATTGGTGAATGCAAGCAAATCCTTCGTTCGTTTGCGCTTGCTTTCGCTGCTACGTCCACAGTCTACACCAACTGATCAGCGTGCATACTCTTTACGATTGATAGCAACAGCTATAGAATTTCCATGGCGATATGTAATACTATCTTCACCAGCGTCACTCTACAAGTAAAGCACCAAATTGGCACAGTGGGTGCCTGTCAAGTGTCTTCGTTAACCTGTCTCCATCATTAATGCACCCAGTAGATAAGCTTTTGTGAAGTACCAGTCTGCATTACATGTACTAGATTTACAATTAGAAAGATATATTAAAGTTTTTTGAAGTGAAAACTTCTTTAGGCGCGTTGAGCAATTTTTGGGTGAACAAAAATCATGGAACTAGCCTCGGCGTCACGCTGTACCGTGTGTTTTAAACCAGCGCCATCTCTTGTAGAATAGGAGAATTACTACTTAAGTTTTCACTTCTAACGTGCAGTCCTATGATATGACTGATGTGGTATTTTTTATTTCTAGTTTTTTTCTTTTCTAGGTTTGATACCTGTACCGTACCCAACATGCTGGCAGAATTGCGATTTAGCATGGTAATGCCGTCACCATACATACACTGCAAACTGGAAGTTGGATTGAGCATTTGGATGTTCTTTAGACTTTTACGGTCTATGCTGAATTGTATTTTTATGTTTAGTTAACAAAAGCATTAGCCAGCTAAAAGAATAGGTAGGTACTTAAGCTGTTATCAAGTTTCTTTCTGACCCCACCCCCTGAACCAAATCTTAGCTACATTTCCCTGTAGTGCAGTATTTAGTCGTCTTTGCTAAGACGTGCATTCATATCCCTGGTATTTAGGCACCAGGGATATGCTTTTACCTCTAAGCCAGACCCCAGAAACCTTTTTCTTATTCCAGAAATAGACAATTTGGAGTATTTGAGTATCGAAGTATGTTTTGACACACTTCCCTTTCCATTTCCATTTATAATGTCACTAGATGTGCCCCTCAGTTTCACCCGCGTAGTTCCACAGTAATTGTACTTTTTTCCAGGATAAAAAGAAGCGCATCATCGGATCTAAAACTATAACCGAGCCAAATCACGTCAATTCGGTGCTCCATTGCTGCGTGAAGGAAAAACAAACCAACACATTTTCAGATTTATAATATTAGTACCTATCGTAGTACTAAATGTTGTTTTATCAACACGTTGATAAGTCAGGACGTTGTGGTCGAATATGCTAGCGCCTCAAACTGAATTAAAGTCTATTTTTATGCCATAGGTGGCAGCAAACGGGACGCCTGGTGGTAAGCGATCACCGTCGCCTATGGATACCTGCAACACCAGGGGCATCACAGATACGTTGCCGGCCCCTCTATTAACAGCACTTGTGAAGAACCCAATATTAAGGTTATTACTCAGAAATTTCGCTGATTCCACAAATTGCAGTTGTGAGGCAAAAAACAACGCGTATAACGCAAAGTGTACGAATTCCACCGATCTACGTTAAGTCACAATGAAAAAGTACAAAATGGATCTCAGTAACTGCATCCCACTAAGCTGATGCCTAGTTAATTAAAGACAGAGATAGACGCGGACCACAACACAATGTTAAAGCGAGATAGAAGACATTAGAATTCAATCCTCTCGATATCTGCTCGGGAATGTTTTGATGGATGTGAGCTGTCGAATGTAGCCCGGTTTACCCTATACTGGGGTATTAAAGGGTTACCTTATTATGGGGTATGTGAATTTATCTGTTGTGGGGTATTATGGATTTACCTCATTGTTGGGATGTTTTGGGTCATTGTAGGCATTTAGGGAATTGAATGGCAAATTTGTATTTTGTCAGTATGTTTGTTTGCACTAAACTCCGTAAGATCTAACGAAGTGTAATGAAATTTTACATGAAGACTGCTTATATTCTATATTAACACAGGATGCTTTTTATCCCAGATAAAATGTTACTAAAGTATAGCGGGTGACTATTAGGAGCGCAATTTTTTAATTTTGCATTAAAATTATAATGTATATATTTTAAACTTATATATATTAAAGTTATATGATTATTTACGGGATATTTACCGTGATAAGGTTGTGGAAGGAGCTCCCGATATCTTCCCGTGAACATGGTGTATGTAACTGCGCCGAAATATCGGGAGCTCCTTCCGCAACCTTACCACGGTAAATATCCCGTAAATAATCATATAACTTTAGTGAACAACCGTGATAGTTTAAAACAGTGTTTATATAAATTAATACATAATATTCAATAGACAATAAAAATATTGCGGCTAGACAAAAAAATGTACATCATACACATTGTTTATTGCTCCAACTCTGCATAAACAGTAAATATTCGTCAGTAGTTTAGGTATTTATCTTTTGTTAGTTATTATTATTATTTATTTGCTCGAAAATAACACCAAAAGGGGTCCATTAACAAGACAAGAACACAGAGAGGCCTGTTTGTGTTTAATAATAAATTATACTATGGAATAGAATAAAATATAAATTTTTATTGGCCTTATATAACATTGTTATTTACACTTGGCTAGTCAAATTTACAAAAATATAAGTATATAAAATTTAAAAATAAACTAGAGAATGAATAAGTAGTCTTACAAAGTAACAATAAAAAAAAACAATGGAGGGTTGCAGAACTACGTTCCTAGAGCTGTCAGAATACCGCCCATTCCATCCACCTTACCGTTCGATTAGAGCCCAATATTTTTTATCTATGAATATTGTTTCGCTAGCAAGTAGCTCAGTTATGTTCCAAGAAGTACCTATTCATTAAATATGATGGATGGCCCGAGCTGGGCGACGCCGACGTGCTACGATCGGATGGAAAATAGATCGGTTTTTGAAAGTTACATAAGTTTACTTCGATAATAATATTTATAAACTAAAGAATAACAGGGCTATTCAAAAAAATATTTTTTTTAAAGATTAACTTAATAGTTTAGTGATGAGATACGATTAAAGCAATTTTTTTGACATATTATTAAAACATTTTTGCCTATAACATTATTTTGTATGGACGAGTGGAAATTTTGTTCCAGAAATTGTCTCCGTCCTCGAATTACTCGAAAACGACACCAAACTTGATCTAGTTGCTTAATGTCTGCAGATACGAATTTTGCAATGAAGGGCGGCGGATGCATTATTGCCCCCCCTGCCCACCTGCATGATGAAACTCGATGGCTCCCGGTCTAGATCAGCTCAGAATATCCCCATCCCAGGAACAAGAACTGAGCCAAGCGGCATGCTTTGTTGAACAAATTTAAGGTTCGCATCAAAATTGTACTTTAACACCAATATTTATAGTGTGTACCTACTATAATCATACTCATCATAATCATGCCAAGTTTGATCATATTACGGTTTTTACATACAAAAATACGTTTAAAAATCCTTTGCATCTGTCGGCACTCGGTTCGATCATCATTCTTATAGATAAAAAAACAGTCCCGTATGCATGCAGTCGATGACTCTGGTTTTGTGGCTGATACCTACGTTACATCTGCGGGTGACCGTTCTGGTCGAACTACTAGTATTAATTTAAACAGCCATTTGCCTGAATATTTCCCTCCCTTGCCTACAGTAGCTCGGGGCTCCGTATTCCCGCTAATATAAGAATTCCCGCTGCATCCACCCCGGCTCGGGGTGAAACTTTACACCTGCTATCGACAGGTTAGACCGCGACTGCTGTGGACCAAAATTTGTGAAGAAGTTTGTTCTATACTTGCGGATTTAATTTGACAAGCGGCGGGATTCGAATCTGATGTCATTAACGTTAGATTGGTTGCAAAGACAGCTCAAAATTTTGAAGGCAGACAATCGGGCGGCCGTAGCTTATTGGATAGAGCACTCGGGGCATCGTATACCCGATGTCGCTGGTTCAAAACTTGCCGGACGTCAAATTTTTGAATTGTATATAACATTTAATTAAAATATAAAACAACAAATTCATATCCACAAGCATTAATTTTATTATCTAGCACTGTTCCACAGTTTCAACAAATATCCTACAGAAACCGTCAATTTTCCAGAAAACGTTTTTTTTTATTGTGTAAGTAATAGACTTGTGTTTAACTGCCGTCATGCCTGTTGTTTGGCGATGATGTGGTCTAGGATGGAGCACGCTTGCCTAGAAGAAACCGATTCACTTGTGATTTGAAGACACCCAGATTTGTAATTATTGGATTTATATCAGGCAGCGCATTTCACAGACTAGCGGTTTGCGCAATAAATGTAGAATCAAAGCACTTCGTACGGGTTTTCGGAATATCAACCATGAAACGGTGTCACTTTTTTGTGCCTACCCTATATTATACTAAGGTTTGATCTCCATGCAAAATTTCATTCAAATTCGTTGAGCCGGACGTGCTTCAGTAGTAACTAACACACATACAAACTTTAATTTAATATTCATACAATCTATAATGTATGTTATTAATAACAAATAACGGACCAAGTGCGTATTGAGACACGCAAATGGTTGGGTTTCGTGGCCAAAGCTATTCATATAATCGTGGTCACATGTATAGTTCAGAAATTGGTGGTTATAGATATAATCAAACGAACGAAGCTGGGCGGACTTAGCCTAATTTCTGAGATGAACTTATTATCCTCGCATAAAATATAATTTTTATGGTTTATTCTAAGAGAGAACGACTTGGTAAAATTCTTCAGTAAATTCACCAAGTCCAAACAATGGCAGTTGCCTCACGGCGCTCGCTGTGAATTCCCTCGCTCCCAGGATTTGCACCTTTATTATTCACTAGCACTGTCACCCGACTCGGCACGAGACAGTTTTGTGGCCGCCTTATTTCGGTACCGGAATATTTTTAATGTATTTATTTGAAAATGGGGACTCGTGAAAGGGATTTCAGACAATTAGTTAATATGTAAAAGTATGTGGTAATGTTATATTGACTGTCCGCATTATGGGTCATTAATGACCAACTTACCGAGCGCAAGTGATAAAAAAAAGTTGTGTTCAATTGTTATCAAGGATTGCAATTGCATAGTCCTTTCTCAAAAAATGGCTGAAGTCAACTATTTGGTAAAGTCAGTATCATTATGAGTTCGCGTGCCGTTTTTTGTTGACATGATAACTCGCACAGCCTTTATTTTCACCGCTGCTATAATGTCCTGTGCGTTTCTACGAGGTGCTACGGTGCTACGCCGTAGCAAGTACCTATTGTCACAGCATCGATTTTAAAATAATTATCAGTTTAAAGAAACAGGTTTTAAATACCTTACAATATTTATCGTATTTCAAAGCTCGATTTTAAGGTAATATTTTAGTAGGAACACATTTCACATTCAATTTGAAACTCTACGGTTACGTGGCTAGAGTCTGTTTCAGTTTGTCCGCAAGTTTCAAGTAGGATGACATTGATATAGAATCCAATCAGTAGCTCGTTTTAATTGCCACATTAACTCATTGGAATTGTCCGGGAAATTCTAATTGTATGGTTACAGAGAGATGGAGTTCAGCCTATTATTGTCGTAGAAAACAGGACATGAGATACGAACATCATTTGACTATTGAATTGAGCAAACAGGTAATTTTCTTATTAAATACTAGCGTATTTAAAAGGTCAAAGTCAAAGGCATTTATTAATAAATATAAATTTACAAGTCAATTCTAATTATTACTTAGATATAAATTGTATAAAACAAAACAATACAACACAAAAATGAACGAATCAATAAACATGTCAATTGCCCTTAATAAAAAAATAAAATATACATCTATAGGTATTTAGTTTATTCGATCTTTTATTTTTTATTTGAGCTGAATGTCGTGAACTCATCGAATTCGTAGAACGTTTGCTCGATGAGCCAGCGCTTGAGTCTGCTTTATATAATACTAGTTTTTTTGCCCGCGACTTCGTACGCGTAGATTTTCATATAAACCTTCAATCCTCTTTACTTCCCTTAATCCGGCCTTGCGCAAAATAACATAGCCTATACTTCAATCTGGTCATAGCTAAGCATATTCGTGAAAACCGCATTTAAATCCGTCCGCATTTTCTTCCAGGGGTGTAGGAGATGTGCGTGAACAAACAAACAAAAATTTTAAAAACTGCCTTAACATGTTCAGCTGCTTATTTTGAGTCGCCCTGTGTGAAGTATTGATAGAAGCATAAAAGTAATAAATAACACCGTCAACAGTTTTCAAATCAAAAAGATAATGTGACCACAGTGCAGAGCATGTTTTGTAATTTTCTTTTTGTCTAAACCATTAAAAGTATGTCATGTCATGTCGGGATGATATACATCTCTGAAATTTGACTGTCCAGTTTCGCTGGCCACGGAACCCTGACATAATGCTTGTTTTAACACGCTCTTGGCTAGTTATTTCTTATTTCGCGTGCATTTGTATGTATACTCGTACCTTGATTAAAAGGCCATGAAATGGAACTACTCTTTTTATCTGTTAAAATATCACAGTAAAATAAAATTATTTCTATATTCTTATTCTTATTGCAAATATACACTGTATTCTTCTAAAAGCTAAGTTTATATACCCTGCATAAAGGGTGCAGCAATGACTTATGTAGTGGCTGTTCACAAAACCAGACCACAGACATAAACATATAAATTTAAGTATAGTTAAATCTATTACATAAATATTATATATACTATTCAAACTTAACCTAGGGTGAAGTAATTTTACAAAACAAAAAATAACATACTTAGTGTGATAGGTTACTTAATTATATATGAGATGATACAAAACTTATGACGCTACTTTCTTAACTATTTATATATCGATATTTATTTTCTAATTATAATTTTCTAAAATTTATCGTCGAATAAATCTTTTATCTCGTAATAACATTTTTGGGTTAGAAAACTTACGAAGTTGGTTCTGGATTTTTTTTATTATTTCTTTCTTTCTTTATTGCGTCCGGAATTTTGTTGTAAGTATATAGGTTTATTGTCATGTACAAAGGGCCTTTTTTGAATACTTCTATTCGCGGGACTGAATTAAAATAGGATGCGGTATATTTTGTGTTTTAAATGCTAACATAGAATAAAACCAAGAGAATGTAATACTCCTACTCCATGCACTGGAATGAATCACCAAAGAGGTTGTAAGGCCTATAACATGCTTGATCTTCACGTTCATTCATCTAAGAAGGTTAAGGAACCTTCTTTAAATTTAAACTGATTAACCGAATGACAGTTTCAAAATTTTAATGGCTATGTCAATAACATTCTCTTTACTTTGGATCTCCTTGCTTGAGGCTATGTGACGATCCTCATATTACGTTTCGGGTAACGAAGAAATAAATCATTGATTTTCATTTTCGTTTATGTAAAAATAAAGAATTAAAATAAATGATATAACATAGCCTATGTTTTAATCTGGTAATTTCTAAGCATATTCGTGAAAACCGCATTTAAATCCGTCCAGTGGTTTAGAAGATGTGCGCGGACAAACAAACAAACAAACAAACAAACAAACAAACAGACAAAAATTCTAAAAACTGTCCTATCGTGTTCAGCTGCTTATTTTAAGACGACCTGTGTGATTTTTTTTGTTATCTCGCAATTACAGATTTTTTTATCTCTACGTTTTTATTATATGTATAGATAGATAGATAGATAATAGGAACATTGTTTGAGTTCCCAACTATGCTAGCGCCATCGTTTGGGCTTTAGTTCCATTAGATGCTAGTAGATGGCGCTAGTAGAAAAATTAGCACGCGCAGACGTTTTTCTCTGTGAACTCATAAGGTATTTGTATGTAATTTGAATATACAACCAGCTCAGGATACGAAATCAAGGCGTTTTTATTCACCCTTCAAGTTATCCTTACATCTGTCGAAGACATGGTCCATCGAGTCGGATAAGAGCTAATTAAGGCAAATTTAAGATCAACGGTCCGGTGAGGCCGTATCCCCCCGCACTCGCAATGGATTGTTGCATATGGAGTGCGCGGCACTAGCTTTGGCTACTACTCATCCGCCACGCGGAGATAGCAGCCGAACAGTGGTGGGAAGGAAGCAGCGAACCAGCTCATCAGTGCTAGCTGGCGAGCTCAGCAATCAGCGGGAACTTCAAGTTCATCAATAGCGCGCGCAACAACTTCAAGTAAGGCGCCAACTATCAAGTGACAGCAGACGTTAAAAGGTGACAGGTGACAGTGATATATGAATTAAGTGACTGGAAAAAACTGTGAGTACTTTTTCAATTTATTGTCAAGCAATTTTGAACCTAATGTCTTTAAAGAAAATAACAAGAAATTATTGGACTTATAAAATTTCAAATCAGTGATTCGGGACTTAGAATAATTTGCATGCATTATTTAAGGACTTAGAATAGTTTGCAAAAACGTGACATACGGGGAACCTATGCCCGATTTTAGTCCGAACTAGTCCGAAGTTCAAACACTTGTAAAATTTTCTTGTCTGAAAAATTTAACTTAACATTAATTTTAATTTCTAAATTTAGTTGAACGTTATTCTTATCGAGGTTTTGAATATAATAATTAACTTGTAAATTTGGTCACTTTCTTGTTAGTTTATTTTGAACAAAGTTTGTAAAAAATGGATCGAATCAATAACTTGCAAAAGGAAATTCAGAATGTTATAGAAAAAGCCTTCAACAATTATAAGAAAAGCCCTCGAGATCGAATAACAGCTGAATATATAGAGACAAGATTAGATTTATTGGAGAGCAATTGGAAATCGTTTATTGACAATCATAAAAAGTTGCACGAAACTTATAAACCGGACGACATACTTGCATCTACATATGTGACCTCTGAGATTTATGATAAGACTGAGGAGAGTTACATTACATATAAATGTCAGTTAAAGTCAGTAATTAATAAGCTTACTCCTACCACTGCAAACCCGCGACTTAACACTGCGTCAACCTCTTCGTCAACGGTCGATAAACAATCAGCAATCAAGTTACCTAGAATTTTGATACCCACTTTCTCAGGAAAATATTCTGAGTGGGTTTCTTTCCGTGATCTTTTTAAATCTCTTATTGATAAGAATAAATCTATTGATGACGTGCAAAAATTGCATTACCTGAAGGGTTATCTCAGTGGTGAGGCTGCTCAGTTGGTAAGACACACACCAATAACAGATGCTAATTATAGGGAGTGTTGGTCATTATTAGAGAAAAGGTATGATAATAAAAAATATTTGTCAAACTGTATTTTAAAAAGATTGTTCGGGCAACGACGTTTATATTCTGAATCCGCATCTGGGTTGAAAGAATTGTTAGACACTACGGTAGATTGTTTAAATGCATTGAGTAATTTGAGCATCAATGTGAGTACCTGGGACATAATAGTTATTCATGTTGTTACCTACAAATTAGATCCAGAAACGAGAAAACAGTGGGAGTTGTTTATTTCAAGTGACGATGCACTACCAACCATTGATCAATTTAAAATGTTTATGGAACAACGCTTCAGAGCTTTGGAGTTCATCGAACCACGCAAACTTACCCAGAATAATAATAGTCAAGGATTTAATGCTAAGGTTATGCTGGCTACCAAATTCCCTAAGGTCACGTGCGAATACTGTTCACAAACTCACAAAATGTGTTTTTGCAAAAAGTTTGCTGAACAACCTGTCCGTCAAAGACGAGAATTTGTTGCGAAAAATAACGTATGCTTTAATTGTCTCGGTGGCAACCACATCTCATATGATTGCAAAAAATCATCAACCTGCAAAATATGTCACAAAAAACATCATACCCTGTTACATCTAGGTAATGATCAGGATAGTCAAGTACAAATTACCTCTAAGCAGCAAATTAGTGGTGGTACTACAAGTCAGGAATCAGACCCGCAGATAGTAGCTTGTCTATCTACTGGTCAAGCCCCTAAGGCCAAGCAAGTTTTGTTGGCCACAGCGCTTATCAAAGCCGAAGCTACCAACGGTGTGCCTTTATTAATACGAGCTTTGATAGACCAAGGCTCACAGGCATGTTTTATTACAGAAGCCATAGTTCAGCATCTAAGGCTGAAGAAGATACCAGCCAATGGATTGATCTCTGGTCTAGCTAATGATAAAACCATGCCTGCTCGATACAAGGTGCGAGTACAAATTCAGTCACGTATTGATCCAAATTTTAAGATGGAAATAGAAGCTTACGTTTTAAGCAAGATCACAACTTATCTACCAGAAAAGAAGGTCGACTTCATACATTGGGTGGATTTACAACATTTGCAGTTAGCTGATCCACAATACAACACGCCCAACAAAATAGATATCTTGTTGGGAGCGGATGTTTATGGCACCATAATGAAGGAAGGAATGAAGAAGTCTCCTAATGGATCACTGATTGCACAAAGCACCACTCTAGGGTGGGTTCTTTCAGGTGTCATAAACAAGGGAAATGAATTCGCAATGAAAGTAAGAGTTATGCATGCACAGGTCAATGAAAATGATATTTTAAAAAAGTTCTGGGAAGTAGAAGAGAGTACGTTCTATAAGGCAAAGAAAATGTTAAGTGAAGAAGAACAAAAATGTGAATCAATTTATGAAAAAACTATTAAAAGAACAGAGGAAGGACGGTATGTAGTAAACTTACCTTTTCGCGAAGAAACTCCCGGCTGCAAGAATGGTGATTCTCGGGATATAGCTGTAAAGAGACTAAAATCATTAGAAAAGAGATTACAAAAAAATTCAGACTTTCAGGAAAGGTATCATGATGTGCTTAAGGAATACTTACTATCGGGCCACATGAGACCAGTCAGTGATAGTGATGACAAGAAACATGAAGCTGTCTACTTACCACATCACGCGGTTGTAAGAGAGGACAAATCGACCACACGAGTCAGAGTAGTGTTCAACGCATCGGAACCTAATAAGTTGGGTGTTTCCTTGAACGACGCTCTTATGGTGGGACCGACGATACAAGCTGATCTTCGTCATATTTTGATACATTGGAGAACCTACCCCATTGCCTTGGTCGGTGACATAGTAAAAATGTACCGCCAGGTGCTGGTTACAGAAACTGATGCCAACATGTATCAAAGAATAGTGTGGCGAGAAGATCCCATGGCTGAAATCAAAGATTATGAACTTCTTACCGTCACGTTCGGCACAGCAGCTGCTCCGTACTTAGCAGTACGAACGCTTCATCAGGTTGCTCACGATGAGGGGGCTCGTTATCCACGCGCAAGAGAACGGGTCTTGAAATGTTTCTACATGGATGACCTAATGACTGGTTGCGACACAGTACAAGAAGGTTTTGAAGTATTTAAAGAAATTCAAGCATTATTAAAGCAAGGAGGATTCGAGTTACAGAAATGGAACAGCAATGACAAGAATCTTCTTAACCAAATCACTAAATTTACTAAACATAAGGAGAAACAAATAAAGGAAAATCAAGAAGCAGAAAATGAGAACGATAACGAAGAAACAGAGATAAAGTTAGATAGCACTATTAAAATTTTAGGACTTACCTGGAATCGAAGCGAAGACGTGTTCAAGTACTCGGTGCAGCTCTCCCCCACGACTGGACCTGAAACAAAAAGAAAAATATTATCAGAAATTGCAAAACTTTTTGATCCACTAGGTTGGGTTGCTCCTAGTGTGATTCTAGGAAAGATGTTCCTACAAAAGCTATGGTTGTTAGGTATAAGCTGGGATGAACCAATATCAAATGAAATAATGGAAGAATGGAATACTTATCGTGCTGAGTTTGGTGAACTCTCCAAGGTAAAAATCCCACGTTGGTTGGGCATTCAGAACAACGATGACACTGTAGAACTGCACGGGTTCAGCGACGCATCCCGTAGCGCATACGCAGCCGCAGTATATATTCGTATCATTGATAGCAGGAATAAGGTCAAAACATCACTTGTAGTAGCAAAGACGAGAGTGGCTCCCGTCAAACAAATTAGTATTCCTCGACTGGAACTTTGTGGCGCAGTATTGTTAACACGATTGTTAGCTGAGACGGCAGAGGTTTTGAAGATTTCGCAAGATAAAGTTCACGCTTGGACAGATTCCACAATTGTACTGGCTTGGTTAAACAGTCATCCGAGCCGCTGGAAGACGTTTGTGGGCAATAGGGTGTCGGAGATTGTAACCACTCTGGAATCGTCCAAGTGGTCCCACGTGTCAAGCAAACAGAACCCTGCAGATTGCGCGTCTAGAGGTATCTTACCTAGCATATTGATTGACAATGACTTGTGGTTTTCAGGGCCAAGTTTTTTGAGAGATCAAGTAGTTACTTACGATCGAAAAAAGGAATTAAACACAAGCGAAGAAGAGTCAATAAGAACACATTTAGGAGAGGTTTCTGAAGATGATTTATTTTTAAGATATTCATCGCTTCAAAAACTATTGAGAGTTGTCGCTTATTGCAGAAGGTGGTTAAAAAAGACTACTAGAAGAGAAGGATACCTACTAAAGGTTGAAATAGATGAAGCTTTGGAATGCTGTATAAAAATGTCACAACAACTAGGATTCGCAGAAGAATATGAAACCTTGAAAAAAGAAAGACCAGTTATAAAGAAGAGTAGCAAACTAAGAATACTATGCCCTTATCTCGACGATAATGGTATTATTAGAATAACAGGCCGATTGAAGCACTCGTCTTTGGACGATCAAACGAAGACACCTATAGTCTTGCCTCATGATTCACCATTAGCCAAATTGTTAGTGGCTGAAGCTCATGACAAGACAATACATGGAGGTCAGCAGCTAATGCTCAATTATTTAAGAGCAGCATATTGGATCATTAGAGCTAAGAGTTTGGTTAAACAGCACATACGAAAATGTGTTGTTTGCATCAGGCAAAGTGCACCCACTCAACCGCAACTCATGGGGGCATTACCATCGGTGAGGTGTAGTCCCGGACGGCCGTTTATTTCTAGCGGCGTCGACTATGCTGGGCCGATTAGTATTAGGACCACTAAAGGACGTGGTCATAAGGCATATAAAGGATACATAGCCGTATTTATTTGTATGGTTACGAGGGCCATACATTTAGAGGTCGTAAGCGACATGACGAGTCAGGCCTTCATAGCAGCTTTCAGAAGATTTGTTGCTCGACGCGGGAAATGCACGAATATATGGTCCGACAATGGCACTACTTTCGTAGGAGCAGCTAGGGAATTGCGAGAATTGAGTACCGTTCAGTTACAAATCGCTGAAAACTTGGAGCAAAATGGCACAGAATGGCACTTCATCCCTCCCCGAACTCCGAATTTCGGAGGTTTGTGGGAAGCTGCAGTCAAATCAACTAAGTTCCACCTTAAAAGAGCGATTGGAGAACTAACGCTCACTTATGAAGAAATGAGCACTCTTCTGGCTCAAGTCGAAGCTTGTTTAAATTCCAGGCCAATGACAGTCATAAACGGAGAGGACCCGAAGGAACCTCTGCCTTTGACCCCAGCTCATTTTCTAGTTGGCGAGCCATTAGTTAATGCACCGGACAATAGTTACGATTCCACAAACATGAATTTATTGTCCAGGTGGCAGCTTGTTCAGAAAACGCTGCAAACTTTTTGGAAACGCTGGTCAGAAGAATATTTGGTAACACTAATGCAACGGTACAAATGGTCACGACGAACTCCAGAGCCGAAGATAGGAGACATTGTTATAATTAAGGATGATGATCTTCCTCCTGGTCAATGGTTGCTTGGTCGTGTCGTAGAAAAACATAAGGGTTCTGATCAACTAACCCGCGTAGTCACATTGCGTACCAAATCCTCAATTTTGAAACGACCAACTTCAAAATTGTGCATTCTGCCAGTAGACGAATAATAAGAAAGTACGATGTAACTTCAAATAAAGTTTGTTTGCTTAATGGTTAAGTATATAAGTTCATTTAATTGTTTTAAGGTAAATTCATTAGCAATATTGGTGTTAATATTATATGTATGTAATAGTGCTTACGTACAACCTACCAATGACACTCTAATCTAGCTAGCTCTGCCATAGTGGGCAGCATGTAACTTTATTTTAAAAGGACATTCCTCAAATAATGTCCTTGGTGGGCGGTATGTTTGAGTTCCCAACTATGCTAGCGCCATCGTTTGGGCTTTAGTTCCATTAGATGCTAGTAGATGGCGCTAGTAGAAAAATTAGCACGCGCAGACGTTTTTCTCTGTGAACTCATAAGGTATTTGTATGTAATTTGAATATACAACCAGCTCAGGATACGAAATCAAGGCGTTTTTATTCACCCTTCAAGTTATCCTTACATCTGTCGAAGACAAACATAACTGTTAAAATGTCACTAATAATTGCTTAAAATAAAAATAGTTAATATCAACATCCTTTGCGATAAACGTAATAGCTACACGATGCTTTTTCTGAAAAATCCTTAAACGAGTAAAAACCTTCGTTCACCAGCCACTGTTTTACTTCCGCAGAGAATTTATAATAAAGCTAGGCTTTGTTTTAAGCTCCATCTGATTCATCTTCTACTGCTGAGCTGGATTCACTTTTATCAGTGAAGTTGACGGCAAATGCCTCTACTTGAAACCTGTACATACTCTTGATGTTTAGCACTGGAATACGGACCTGCAAATATAGAATTCATACATAAAAAAAAATTACAATGAAGTTTTACGAATAGTGTGATACTCATTAAAAAAGCACTAACATATTGCGATATTTTACTATAGCTATATACCTACATACTACAAGGAAGATTTTTGTCTATGCTACATAAAACACACGGAACTTTACAGCCTTACACCTCTTTACAGTCGTATCAGTATTTTTTTTATGATACTGAGTGACGAAACGAGCGAAATCGCTCGCTTGATGACTCTTCACGCTTGCCCATAACAGCTCAACGCCACTCAGAGTTTTGAACTTCAACAGTTCAAAACCCTGGATGTCAAATAATCTGTGTGCCCTGTAATTTCACTGGAAACATTGCCCTTCAATCCGGAACACAGTGGTGTTTGCACACTCTTGTTTGGCGGTTGAATAACTGGCAAATGTGTGGTACTCCCCAGTTGGAACCCGGCAAAAGAGTTCTACCACTACAAAAGTAGTATTTCACTTACTAAACACACATGGCATTTCTGGTAAGTTTTCAAACTCCACAATCGCGCATCGTACGTTTGCGTCATTGCCAGACACAGGACGAACTGAGTTCATTATCATCATCAGCCAGAAGACATCCACTGCTGAACATAGACCTTCCCCTTTAACCTCCATACTGATACGACAGCCTGCCATCTACATCCAATGGATGTCCGCGACTCTCACGATGTCGTCGGTCCAACTAGTGGGAGGCCTACCTAAGCTGCGTCTACCGTCGTCCGGTTTGTGAACCTTTCTTCCCTATCGGTTCTTGGTCGGATCTGATGTTGCAATCAATCGGACGCTCTATAAAGTCAACTCTTGTAGATGCCAATAAACCAATTATGATATTAAAAGCAGAATGCTACTTGTTTTTTGTATAAAAAATCTTAAATATACCTTAGTCTTGGACGTCTCGAGACCCCACGCCTTTGGTTTCGTTAGCTGGTACGGCAACCCCACTTTGATGCAAACAACATTTGACCCATAAGCGGCGACGAGCTGAACAAAAATACATCATAGTCGGTTCAAGCATTTATTTACTCTGACAGATGTAATATCCAAGACCGACGAATTAAAAACACATTTTTAAAAGAAAATACAGTAGGCGAAGTACGAATTTTCGCCACGTATAATAGGTATCAAATTCGATACAAATTTCAATTTCGTAATTCAAAATTCGATACGTATTTACGTAGCAAATATTCGTAATTCGCCCGCTGTCAAAGCTATATTAATCCAAGACTTGCCTCAAGATAGTAAGTCAGCTGTATATTATCCTCCGCTGGCCTCACCATGAAGACCTCATGGTAGAACTTGAATATTTTTTCGGCTGCGTCCCCCCGCGTGTAGCAAGCAACGCCTCCCATCCACCAATGGCCGTTCCAATTGTGTCCGAACAGTTCATCAGGCAGTGAAGCTCGGGGTACGAACCCTGGTTGCAGACATCATCATCATTTTAACCTTTAACTCTTTACTCGCACGAAGATAACCACATAACTGCTCGCACGGGGCATTCCGGGACCCCATTTTGTTTCGAAAATTTCTGATAAACTAGTAAAGGAATAAAATATTGAACAATAACGATTTCGCATTGCATTTGTATTGATGCTTTAAACAATTTAACGAAACGATTTTATTTAACCCAAACAATTCGATTCTACGTTTTCAATCCGTACGGCCAAGGATTGGAACAAACTTTCGGCTTCCTTGTTTCCTGAGAGATTTAATCTGGGCCTTTTCAAGGCAAGAGTGAATAGGTGCTTCATCTTCGACCACATCGTCGCTTACCAACAGCATATGTGTAACAAATACCTACTAATAGTGGGTCAACTCGGGCGTCTAGACAGAGCAACGATGAGGTGCGGTATGAAGGAGATAAAAAGAAAAGATAAAAATATTATTATCTAATATTGCTAACTAGCCAGTACAAATATTCGGGTAAAATAAATACTATCAAAATTCATACAAATATTGAATTTCGAACTTGAAATTTGTATGAAATTCGATATAGTAAGTATTTTACGCGAACATTCGTAGTTGGGCCACTGGCTATTTTTATTTGATTTGAGTTGTGACAACCCTTCGCGTCTAGATATCGAGCCAGCCATGTAGGTATTTTGCGGTTAAACCAAGGACTTGACCCACTATTAGTATTTGTTACACATATGCCAACAGCAACTAACGTAACGCGGAATTCACGATAAAAAAACCTAAACCCTCAAAACGACAAAGAAAATAAAAACTAATAGGAACTTTTTTTTAATCGCAAATAAGTCTGCGTTTGACCACCAACTCGCCTGTTGGTAAACGACGGTGTGGTCGAAGATGAACGTGGAGATAATATTTTTAATTCCTACGAACTCGTTCTCAGGTTAGACAATAGATCCTGAAGTGATCATTTCATACGAAGTTTATTCGGACTCCAAATTTCATGCATTACTTACCACGGACGAAAAATGTAACGTAATTACTCACACAGGGTCACACACTAAGAGTGGAGCAATGTGTACGTATTCTTCAACGTCCTGTTTGTTACTAAAGCGTCATCTTTGGGGCAAACTAGGAAGCTATTATTGGCGTGTGTTATTAGTGGTGTCTGACCGACTAATGTATAATTTTTTTATTAAGTACGTAAAAGTGCCCGACCCCATGCGAGTAGTTATGGGTTAAGCCCGTAATTAGCTGAGCATTGGACTCTTTTTCCAAAAAGGAGGAGGCTCTCAATTGTTTTTTTTTAATGTTTGTTACCTCAGAAGTTTCGACTGGGTGAACCGATTTTGATGAATCTTTTTTATTTGAAAGCTGGTGCTTCCCGTGTGGTTCCATTTCAATTTGGTTCAGTTCTTTCATTTTTATAAAGTCGGTTTTTTTTATTGATAATTATCTTGTATGCTACTCATTTCCGGTTTCTATCCAGGTTAGAACTTTTTTACAAGCGATGGGATAGCAAGCGGTTACCGCCACCAATAGACACCTACAATATCCGGGGCATTGTGCCTACCAATGAGAAATCCACTCACCCTTCGTATACCCGGTTTCCGAATAATTTGGGCTACTTCAAGCAGCCCGAATTCTATAACTTCGGAGGAAGAATCGAAGCCGTTCCCCAACTTATAACTACGTGACAATCAATGCAAACCTGTTTCTTGTAATATCGTCGATTCACCGTGCTGTTGGGCGTTCAAAACTATAACGAAGCAGTAGACGGGATTCAGGGTCCCAATTTTTGACCCTCGGAGGCGAAATTTTTTTATTGGACCTTATTCAAGATAGTCAATTTAATAATAAAGAATAATTTAAATCGGTTCACAATAGGCGAAGATAATTATAGTATATACACGCAAAACATCAACTGAGGCCCTCTTTTTTGAAATCAATTGAAAAATACTTGTAACTGGTGAGTGGTGACGCTGTGTCCACATAGCTTGGTTATGGTGGCATGAGGACACACATTCGCATATCACTTTTCGTCTTTTGAGCTTGGTCTAAAATGATCTGGACAGTGGCTGTGGGCCAGCTATTGTTTTTAAGTATTTTACCAAAAGGGTCGTCCTTGGAAAAGGCACTAATGGGCTTCTCCACGATGGCAGACTTGATCCAGGGCACATAAGGGTGGATCAGGATGTGGCGTGGCGGGTGCGGTGGTCTGCTGCTTCTGAGGGGGTCAGGGCAGAGGGAACCACCTGGGGGAAAGAATTGGAATTCATGCTACTATTAGGGCATTTGGAACGGTCAGATTAACGAGAGATAAAATTATTTTACTCTCTATGTAGTATAAACGTTAAAGTTATATGAACAATCGTGAAAAATATGGTCCTAATTGTTTTACCTTAGCTTCTATAATTTTGCCTAACATAGCGAGAATGTTGATGGAAATACTAGAGATAAGGTATTTTGACGATGTTTGAGTTTTTCTTACATAAAAAGCATTTGAAAGAAGGCTTGCGCTTGACCATCATCTCCTCTGATGTTAAGCGAAGAGTTGGTCTACAAAGACACACGCTTGCCTAGAATAAATAGATTCAATCGCGACTACATTGTAACTGTAGAAAAACACCGAAACAGGCAGGGTATTGCACAGTCTAGCAGTTTGCACAATAAAAGCCCATTTTTATTGTGCAAACTGCTGGCGCTTCGTTCGGGTTTTCGGAATACCAACCATGAAACAGTGTCGTCTTTTTTTGCCTATTCCAGCCGTTAAATAGAAAAACAGGCAGGAGAGAAAGAGGCCATGCAAATCCACAATAACTTTAATTAAGCGAGAAAATGGGATAAATAATTTAATCAAAACTAAATAGATGCACCTACACGGTGACCAGGGCCTGGTCTAAGAGACGCCACTTCTTATTCTGCTTTGTTGGCATAATTGTGACGGCTGGAGTTCGCACAAATATTTATCCAGTTGGTCATGACCGTGACATCTAGGCCAAAAAAAAATAATTGTAAATAATACTCTACAAATACCTAGAGACAAGGCAATGATGGTCCAATGTCCAGTGTGCTCGTGGATAATGCTAGCAGCACCCATGTGAAACCCACAACCTGTTGTGCAAATAATAGGGTCGTCATTTGGGACTGTTGTATTCTGCAAATAATAATCATATTTTAACCGACTTCCAAAAGAAGCAAGTTATCAACTTGACGGTTTTTTAAAATGTTTGTTACCTCAGAACTTTTGACTGGGTTAACCGATTTTGATGATTCTTTTTTTATTTGAAAGCCGGTGCTTCCCGTTTGGTTCCATTTCAATTTCGTCCAGTTCTGATGAAGTCAGTTTTTTTTAATGATAATTATGTAACCAAAAAAACGACTTAAGAGCATGTTAGTGAAAATTTATAAACGTGATTAATTTCACAATTTTCTAGTTTCACTCAGTTGTTCGGTAGCTAACATAATACATGGAAACTTATTTTCTTACTAAGGCTTACGATATTCAGATATCAGTGAGCAAGAAATTGTTCCTGCTCACAAAGTTTTTGAAAAGGTATTTTTGCTTCCTACTCCATGAAGCATCAGCCAACATCTAGACCCAGAAAAGATATCTAATTAGTAATCATTAGAACTTAAAATATATTTCCTAGACTTGTACCCGGAATCTCCTACTCAGAAGGCAGTTCGTTGCTATTGAGTTCGCCAGCCCTGGCGTTAATTACGCAATATTTTCCATGTCAACTTACTTCACCGTCGTACAAATAACAGAGCTCCTTAGGCAATAAAGAAAGCTTGGTTATTTCTTTGTCCTCTTCCATAATGTCCCTGGGAACATCTGTAAATAGAAGTGTCAAGTAAAAAAGCTTGAGTGTGTGCTGATCTCTTTCAATGAACGAACAAATAAACGATAATGATGATATGTTCAATGATTTATTGCAAGAGAATGTATATGTAGTGCGTTTCTCCAAAAAGTTCCCTCGCCGCAATGTTGGCTCCCCTACACTTCCCTGTAATGTGTATGGGAAGTGCAGGGGGGCCAACCTTACGGGGAGGGAACTCTTTGGTGAAACGCACTATACATCTATTTCTATTAGAAAAATTGTAAAGAAAAATATTTCATAAATTATAAATAAATAAAAAAATACCTTGTTTTTATGTCAAAAGTGTCAAACCGTAACATTAGGTATTATAAAGAGTGTTATTTTTTTTTAATAAAAAAAATTACATTGCCAAATGGTTTTTGGCGTTATGATTCTATCAAATAGAATGATCTATAGAAATTAAATTTCTTTAATATAAAAAAAAACAACAAATAATTTTATTACCGCCAATATACAAAAGTTTTTTTTTCGTTAAACTCAGAGGGAAAGATTGAGAGTGAATTTCTTTAAATTATTGACATAAAATAAACAATAATAATGTTATTAAATATTAAGGTTTACTTGTTTTATATTCGTCTAGAAAATTACGGCTTTAAAAAAAAAGAAAAACTCTTACCATTGGTGAAATCTATCAGATAAATCTGATTCCTGATCTTTCCGCTTCCCGTTACCAGATAATTCTTCAACGGCAAACAAACTGGCACCATGTATCCTGCAATAACATTTTAAATAAATATCTGGGACATTTTTGCACACACCGCCATCTGACCCCAAACTAAGCAAAGCTTGTAATATGGCTGCCAGAGACTGATATACGTACATATATATTTGAAAAAACATACTTAAAATAGATATTAACACCCAGACATAGAACAAACATAAATGTTCATCACACAAATGTTTGTCCTAGATGGGAATCGAACCCACGCCCCCAAGCACAGAAGTTAGGTTCACTATCAACTGAGCCACCGGGACACACAAGTCAACTTAATTCAAATTCTAAACATATTATAAGAAGAAAATTGTTTCTCAGACGAATTTCTAGTTAGTAGTAGTTAGTTCTAGTGATATTTCTGCTTCCGAACCAATAAACTAAATATTTAGAGAAAAAAAATTAGATCCGACTTCAAGACTTTTTATTTTAAGTTTGAGTATGTAAAAAATTACAAAAAGATGGAAAATGACAGCTCAAAAGGAGATTGAAAGTCCTCATCAAAACTTTTACTGAAGGTAACCACAAACTAAAATGTCTTCTGTTTTTTTTTAAAGCGCTGAGTCGGTTTCTATTAAATTTATATGGGACCACCTCTGAAGTAAGACCAATCAAACAAAGAATCATCAATATCAATTCATAATCGGCGGAATAATCGCGCAACTAAAATACAAAAAACATACAGTCGAATTGAGAACCCCCTTTTTTTGTCGTTTAAAACACTAGAGATGTCTGTGACATCTACTACTACTACTGACTAGACTGTGAGAGATGCAGAGTTCATGTCCATCCAAAGGTTGCCTGGAAGAAATCGCTTAGGGCGATAAGGCCGCCCATTATACTGCTGGTTTTAGTATAAATTTTAAGTTAACTTGATTTTTTTACATGGTGTATAATAAGTGATATTGTATTGTTGTAGAGATTCATCTAAGGAGTATCTACTTTTGAAGATTAAATTCCGCAAAGTACGGCCTGATTCATTCAATCAATCAATAACATTATAAGCAGATCTGTACCGCGGTACATATTTTTATGTCTTCAGCTCTTTAGAAATATCGTACTCTGATGCAGAACGCTTTAATGGATGTTTTGACCAAGCGCAGTTAGATAATAGCAGTTCGTTATTTCCAAACTTGTTAGCTGAGCCTGAAATGGGACATGTCCTTTACGGTAGGTACTTAGATAAAAACAATTTTGCTAGCTCCCCAATTAAGCTTTTCAAAAGAGTCAGGGACAAACCCGTCAGGGGTGGGTCATACCTATACCTATCAGGCTTATCTCAGGTTTATTAATCTGAATAAGTAGCTTCAACACCTCGATGCCAGTAATACCAGGCCTGGCGCACTCCGCACTTGAGGTATGAAGCTACAAGTATTCGTCGGACTTGCCGTGCTGACAGAGATAACGCGACAAGATTTGATGACAACTTCTAGGTTAATATAGCTGTAGGTAGTTAGCGCTCGCACGTCCTGAATTGCACTTTATTGTGTAGTAGCAAGAGTCGCTACTTATTTAAATGATTTGGCGGGGTGAATCTTCTGTATTTGTACTTTATTTATTCTGTGGTAATACTCGAAACAATTAGTCGGTATTGTAATACCCGTCGTCGCCTAGTGCTCACCTAACATATTTTTTCTGAGCAAAGGGGTATGCTGAAAACCAGCCCTGCTGGCCCTTCGGGACCTCGCAGTACGGCGCTGAGCATACTCCTATTGTCAAACATTGTTTTTACCTTATGTGTTCATTGTTTTTGGCAATAAATAAATCTTATTCTTATTCTTATTGCAAAAATTGGACTGGGAAAGTGGCAGATCCCTATGGTAAGCATTGAATGGATTTGCATTGTGAGCGATTAGAAATGAAGATACATTTTGGATTTTTGGAGATACACAACAACACATCAGTCATAGGACTGCACGTCAGAAGTGAAAACTTAAGTAGTATTTCACCAATACTACGACAGATGGTGCTGTTTTAAAATACACGATACAGCATGACGATGTCGCGAGTTCCAGATTTTTGATCACCCAAAAAGTGCTCACGCGCCTAAAGAAGTTTTCACTTCAAAAATCAGATACTTACTTGACACAATCTGTGTTAGCAGCTTCATTACCGCAATGCTATGGTCTACCTTGAAGCTGTTATACTCAGGATGGAGCAGGAGGTCTGATATCGGCATCAGCACGGCGGCAGACTCGCAAGTCACGCCATCTGCGACCAGCTCATCCGTCAGCTCGCACTCGGTCTCATCGCGCTCGTACTCGCTGAAGGCTATGTTGCCCCTGGCAGACAATACTGATGATGGTATCCGTTCAGACCATGGTTGTGGCCAGAATCAAGGGAAACTGACAGTATGCACCTGTATAGGTGGGCGAAGGATCCCATGGCGTGATCAATGATCACCAATGTCACCGACATAGCTATAAAAATTCGCAGGTTGAAGTGGCAATGGGCAGGCCACATAGCTCGAAGAACCGACAACCGATGGGGAGGAAAGGTTCTTGAGTGGAGACCACGAACCGGAAGTCACAACGTAGGTAGGCCTCCTACTAGATGGACCGACGACATTGTGAGAGTCGCGGGCATCCAGTGGATGCAGATGGCAGGATGTCGTTCAGCAGTGGACGTCTTCTGGCTGATGATGATGATATATTTTAAAACACATACTTATGAACACTCAGAAATAGAACAAACACAAATGTTCATTTCATCACATAAATGTTTCCATCGAACCTAAGTCCCCAAGCGCAGAAGGTAGTTTCACTACCAACTGAGTCACCGGGGCTGTCCCTACACTGACCCATTCAAGTTTAAACAGTGTTTGTGGCTATCCTTGGTGAAAACTTACAAGGCATATCCCTCGGGAATCTCAGACGCATCTTTTGCAGTGGAGAGGACAAACTGCCGGGTAATGAGAACCACTCGGGGCACTCTGAAGTAATGAGGGGTGCCGTTTTTTACTAAAATAAATTGTTAGTTAGTTTTAATTTAAGTTTGAATTTTTTGAATATATTTAATTTTATAATTATCAATATAAAAAGCGACTTTGTAAAAATGACAGAACTGGAACAAATTAAAATGGGACCACATGGGAAGCAATAGCTTTATAATAAAAAAAAAAGAATCATCAAAATCGGTTCTCCCAGTCTAAACTTCTGAGGTAACAAACATAAAAAAATAACAGTGGAATTGGTAACCTCCTCCTTTTTGGAAGTCGGTATTTTTTTTTAAAATTATTAACTTAAAAATTAATAAAAAAAAAAAACTAAGTACAATTGTTCGGTAATTGTTTTATTTTGATTTAAACACTTTTTCGAATCGAAATTTTTTTCTTTAATTGATTAGGTTCCGAAGAATTGTTTTATCATGGTACTAGCCGCCACTACTCGAAAGTCATCCATATATCAGAGATCAGTAGAAATCGCTGTGCAATTCACGCAATCTTTCTTGCCTCACACCAGCAAAATGTGAAACCTTCCGCGGTGTTTCCGAGAAGCGACATGACATGGCGAGGTGACATGGGGTTCTTACAAAAGGCGTGTTAATAGAGTCTTAAAGGGTCGGCAACGTTGACTCCTTACAATCAGGCAGCCTGTTTGCTTGTCTGCCAACTATGGCATAAATAACTGGCCAAGTGCGAGTCGGACTCGCAAAAATCACGTTTGTTGTATAGGAGCACCCCTTAAATATTTATTTTATTCTGTTTTTTAGTATTTGTTGTTATAGCGGCAACAGAAATACATCATCTGTGAAAATTTCAACTGTCTAACTATCACGGTTCATGAGATATAGCCTGGTGACAGACGGACGGACAGACGGACGAACAGACGGACAGCGGAGCCTTAGTAATAGGGTCCCGTTATACCCTTTGGGTACGGAACCCTAAAAAGGTATATAAACTAATTAAAATCAAAATGTACATTTTACTGAATATTTGTGATGTTATTATCCTTTCTTCGTATAGATTACATTAAACATAAGTAGTTAGTTCTTAAGCGCGGCTATCACGCTCTTGCTTATCAACATTTTTTAACCGCCTTTCAAAAATGGAGGTGGTTATAAATTCAACAGTTTTTTTTTATGTTTGTTACCTCAGAAGTTTTGACTTGGTGAACCGAATTTGATAATTTGGTCCAGTTTTGATAGTCTATTTTTTATATTGATAATTATCAAGATATAAAATCACTGAGAGGAGAAATAAACATATTTTAGAAGAGTCATTTTGACAAAGTTTTTGAAGGAGCTCAGAAAAATTAATATGGTTCTGTGCGACCGAGGTAGCCGCACAAAAGTAGTAAGCGTTTTTATAGAGACTAGTCAGATAACGTGACCAGTCTCGTCGGTGGACATCGCGCCTTACTATGTATGT
Source organism: Agriopis leucophaearia (assembly GCA_949125355.1). Taxonomy (NCBI): domain Eukaryota; kingdom Metazoa; phylum Arthropoda; class Insecta; order Lepidoptera; family Geometridae; genus Agriopis; species Agriopis leucophaearia. The sequence goes on from OX421285.1 coordinate 849,574, forward strand.
ACTGCAGAGCTCCCAACCACGTGAACTGTATGTCTTCTAGCATCCCTTCATCGGGAGTATAGGTGGGATCGTCGTGACATTGCAGGAACTGACATCGATTCAAGTGGAAACCTGCTGAAAAACAATAATTAAGAAGTCCAGAACAAAAACGGTTCACAATTTGTCGGATGTTATCGTTAAAACCTTACTTTAGAAGTCTCATAAAGATATATCAAAACTGCTTAAATAAAATTCAAAGTGACTTGGATTTATAAATTCTGCGCTCAAGAGACTACCTCCAGGCCTTTATGTCTGTTTACATTTTTTTATCCACTGCAAAACTTACCGATAAGTCTGATTTAAAACTTTTTCCGTCTACCGAAAAATACACCGACAAGTCTGAGTCTAGTTTAAAACTTTTTCCATCTACTGCAAAACACGCTGGTAAGTCTGGGTCTAGTTTAAAAGTTTTTCCATTCACTGTGAATTAAGCTGATAAGCCTGGGTCTAGTTTATAAGTTTTTCCATTCACTGTGAATTAAGCTGATAAGTCTGGGTCTAGTTTAAAAGTTTTTCCATTCACTGTGAATTAAGCTGATAAGTCTGGGTCTAGTTTAAAAGTTTTTCCATTCACTGTGAATTAAGCTAATAAGTCTGGGTCTAGTTTAAAAGTTTTTCCATTCACTGTGAATTAAGCTAATAAGTCTGGGTCTAGTTTAAAAGTTTTTCCATTCACTGTGAATTAAGCTAATAAGTCTGGGTCTAGTTTAAAAGTTTTTCTATTCACTGTGAATTAAGCTGATAATTCTGGGTCTAGTTTGAAACGTTTTCCATCCATCACAAACACACATTGATATATCTGAGTTTAGTTTTCAACTTTTTCCTTACCCCCAGTCCATCCGTTGCAATGACTCATATGCACAGAAATGATTGGGATCTCGATAAGTATCAATATAAAAAACCGAAATCATAAAAACGGGACCACACGGGAAGCACCAGCTTTCAATTAAAAAAAAGAATCATCAAAATCGGTACACCCAGTCGAAAGTTCTGAGGTACCAAACATTAAAAAAAAAAACGAAATGACCTCCTTCTTTTGGAAGTTGGTTAAAAATACAAACTCACTTATACTAATAAAAACTCACCCCAAAATGCCACAACCAGAATCGATACCTTCCACATTGAAACGTTATTCGCAACTGTTTTTGTTTTCAAGTTGCTTATATAACCAATATTATAAACGCAAAATAAATACCTATGTCTCAATCTACATCTGTCTGACAGTTTGTAATTTTTTACGATTGTATAAATGAAATGTTATGATAAAAAAATACCGATTTCTAAAAAGGAGGATCTGTAACTGTATGTATTTTTTGCATGTTTGTTACGCGATTATCACGCCAATTATGAATTGATTTTAATGATTCTTTTTTTTTGGTAGATCATAATTCTGACGTAGTACCATATAAATTTTATCAAAATAGATTCAGTGCTTTTTGAAAAAATAAACAAAAACCAAAAACATATGCTATGATGACATTTGGTTTGTGGTTCCCTTATAATTTTGATAAGGACTTTTAACTTTAGGACTTTTTTCCATAGCAGAAAGGATCAAAGAACATATCGCAGCCGTCAAAAATCGCCAGACATAGAAGTCGGCTATAGCAGAACATTTGCTTGAGTCGGGGTCCGGTCACTGGATCGGTCTCCACGATCAGAAGGTCCTCTCCACTGAACGGCATTATTTTTCAAGAATGGTTCGTGAAGCGGTTAAAATTAGAAAACATCGCAATTTCAACCGTTTAATGATGGATTTAAGTTAGCAGCGTGGAATCCTATAGTAAGCAAATGTTCAAACCGTGGTGTAGGTACTAGACTAGGACTTTTACCGATACAGCCAGTGTTGTGTGTCGTAGTGACAACCCTGCAATTTTCAAGATCAAGTGAGGGTAGGAGAGCAAAATACCCGCACTTCTCGCCGGACTCACCCGCAGTTTTCAGTCAGCTCGCGACCACGGCCATTGTAACATAGTCGAAACGTCGAGCGAAAGGTATCTATTTTTACCTAAGTATATTTAATATTGCGCGATAAGTCCCGATAAATATAAAAAAACATGTGTTCAAATCGCGAAAGTTTAAAAATTACTAAGGACTTTTAATCCCCGTTTTATCTGTCAAAACTGAAAGGTTAGCCAAAAACAAAGAATATTGTATGTATTTGTAAGGATAGTTAGTCGTACAATAATTATAATACTAACAACTATTCATAAAGAAAACGACTTGGTTATTGTCAATTCTATTAAATCTTTCTCGTCGTTGGGTCAATTTAAAAGCGTGTCTACGTTTTTTAAGTTTGTACGATAAAGTATAGCGTTGAAGTCGGATTTTTTATATTAACTTTACTATTTATACAAATATTGAAAAATCTACAATTCGGTATGTAAAGTTTTTTTTTTTGATATTTTTTATATATTTTTATTTCGTAGATTAGGTCATTATAAGAAACTAATTTCAATATTTTTGTTTTATATTCAGTAGTTATTTTATAATATTTTTTTGAAAATTTGAAACCTATGACGTCACTTTTTTGCACAAATATGTAGTTGCGTTGAGGAGCCAAGAAAAGCACGCGAGTCAAAAAAAAGACACTAGAATTTACTTTGACACTTGACAGTGACACCTACTAATTCGTAAGTCTCTATTCAATCAAAAAAAAAGTCCATCTAGAGTTGCCATCTACTAAAAAAAATACCCCATGTCAGGCTTTTAATTTAGTCAAATTATTATCCCATTATAAGGCCTCATAGTAACATTACCTTATTTAATAATAATCTACACTTATATTTTAAAAAAACGAGGAGATTATTAAGTTTGTTTATAGAAGATACACTCCGAAACTACTTGACCGATTTAAAAAAAAACCTGTCACTGATAGAAAGCTTCACTATTCCTGAGTCCGGGAGTAGAGAGGATTACGGGGCGAATGCAGAACTGGGGCCTTACGGACAACAGCTTCGGTATGTAAAGTTTTTTTTTTATATTTTATTTCGTAGATAAGGCTATTTTAAGAAACTAATTTCATTATTTTTGTTTTCTATTCAGTAGTTATTTTAAAATATTTTTTGAAAATTGAGATATTGTGACGTAACCAGATAGCTTAAAATGTCGTTTATTTAAATATTTTATTTGTTCGATTATTAAGGTTCTGTGTTTTTTAATCTTAGTTTGAGACATCATGTTTGAATATCAATTATTAATCATACATCAAATGGCATATTAAAATATGTTTAACATTATATATCGTTGTGAGTAGCACCCATAATAAAAACAAATTAATCTGACGTGGTGAAAATTAATTCTATTAACTAGGTGCTTCCAGTAAAAACGTTCTAAATCAGATATTTATTTCCCCGAAAAAAACCTTCCTCATGATTTTTCCCTACGCTTAGGGAAAAACACCCCATATTGGCAACTCTGAAAAGAACTAGACTGTAAAACCACAGATATGAAAGAAAAATATTTTCTGTGTGACGAACAGTGTGTCAAATGTATTATATTTTTTTATTCTTAAAAAGCACAGATAATAAAATGCAAAAACGTGACGTCATTTAGAGGTCAATGAAAGTCAAATGATTTCATAGTTTTTTGTTAAAATAAATGGCATCTTATCATTTTAAAAGGTCAGAGTAGAAAAATAAGGGTTTGTAACATAAAATCTCGAAATGGTTTCGGAATTGGCATAGGTAATTTTTTTTTAGCATACCGAATTGTGCGAACCGCTAGACTACAAAATGCGCTGCCTGAGCATGGCATTGGCTGTGACAATCTGGGTGTCTTCAAGTTGCGGGTCAATCGTTTTCTCTTAGGCTTTGCTCCATCGTACACTGCATCATCGCTTCACATCAGGTGAAATCGCAGTAAAACGCAAGCGTATCATATAAAAAAATATCTGGGAAAATGCGGAAAGTTGGATTTCGTGAGTAAATTCGCGAGGCACAGTTAGTAGTATTAATAATGTTTATTTATTAATTATTCATCATAAACTCACAACAATAGCCTGAGACTTGAGACATAAACAAACACATCGCAAACGCATAGTTAAATTTGTTCTCATCTTCGGGTTATATTTTTTTTATAACTATTTTGGTAAAAAAAATTACCTCACTTCCGAGAAAAAATGGCAATGTTTTTCTGGTATATACGAGTATACTTGAAACGCGTCTGGTACAGAGATAGCGTAGATGACTGATTTTATATTGATGAAACTAAATAGCTTTGATGAAGAATTGAAGTAAATATAACATGTTTCCTGAAAAAAATAATTTTATTCGGTTATTAATATTCTGATATATAAGCGTTTAAAGTTTTTGGTAGAGAAAACTCTGTCCCGTTCCCACAAAACAAAAAATGGCGTCACTCCTCATTCCAGCGTTGCTCCCACAGAAAAGAAAAATTGATGTTTGTTTAAATTAGAACGGCTGTCAAGGCATTTTTTGTATGAAATTTGTTGTAGCCACTTGCACCCATAGCAACTGTGACGCGGAGTTCGACGCGTTGACTTAAATACGAATGTTCAATCACATATCTGTCACAATACCTGTCGACAGAGTTTCCTTCTCATTTCCGTTCTATTTACTTCTATTTTCTGTGGTTCCTCCCATACAAAAAGTTAATAATGATGAGGAAAATGACCTCCCTTCAGCGTAGTACAGTCTATATGCGTAACCCTGTATATCTGACAAACCACTCCAGCCTGAGTAGGCAACTATTTGATTTAATAACTCCTATCCATTAATATTGGGATGCTCATATCTAGGGCAAGATCTAGATTCAGATGTGCTATTTGAGCTAGGTTGTTTGGCTACCTCAAATAGACTTATCTGCTAGATAAATAAGTTAAATTTAGACGTTTGTATTTACTATATTTACAGCTTAAACAACTCTGTGAAGTTGAGAGAGGGAGCCACTTACGTGTTTTCCAAACAAAATTGGAAGTCCGGTGATATTTTTAACCAACTTCCATAAAGGAGGAGGTTCATATATTTTTATATTTGTTACCTCAGAATTTTCGACTGGATGAACCGAATTTGATTCTTTTTTTATTTGAAAGCTGGTGCTTTCCGTGTGGTCATTCCAGTTCTGACATTTTTATGAAGTCGGTTTTTATATTGATAATAATTTTATTTTGTCTATTTAGCCAAGTTTAGTTTGTTTGGTCTGTGGGTCTGTTTGGTCTATTAAAGTTGATCAGATGGTGGCACTAAGCTGAAAAGAGGTCATTGTTTTCATCATTATAAATAAGTTTTTCAATACTCATACTCGGAAAGTAGGTCTGAAGTTGCCTGAGGAGCGAGTTGAAAGTAATACATTTCAGCCCTAGGGAGAATCACTTTCAACTGACAGTGACAGTTGACAACTGACAGACACTCAATTATTAAAAAAAACTAGTTCTGTTTTCACATTTGTATTGAACCACGTTCCAACTTTACTACTACTAACTTTACTAGAATACACGGTTAGGTACAGCGTGACGATGCCGTGAGTTCCATGATTCTTGTTCTCCCAAAAAAGTGCTCAACGCGCCTAAAGAAGTTTTCACTTCAAGAATTTGACACCGCTACATCTACACTAATATTATAAAGAGGAAAGATTTGTACCTATTTTTGTATGTTTGTAATGAATAGGCTCCGAAACTACTGAACCGATTTGAAAAATTCTTTCACTGTTGGGAAGCTACACTATCCCCGAGTGACATAGGCTATATTATATTTTGTAGCGAGGCCGAAGGCCGAGCTTACACTCGTGCGAAGCCGGGGCGGACGGCTAGTGGTTAATATTCCGAAAACCCGTACGAAGCGCTTTGATTTCAGTTTTATTGTGTGAACTGCTGGTCTGTGGAATGCTCTGCCGGAATGGGTGTTCCCCGATAGTTACAATCTGGGTGTCTTCAAATCTCGAGTGCATCTGTTTCTTCTAGGCAAGCGTGCTCTATCGTAGACCGCATCATCGCTTAACATTAGGCGAGTTGGCGGTCAAACGCAAGCCAAGCAATTATTGAATAATAAATAAAATAAAAAATGGCTATCCATCGATATGATGCCACCGTATTTTCCCAACCTTGTTTCAATCATTATTAAGGAAACCTACAGATACGGACGATAAATCTAATATCGTCAAGATACATCTAAGTTCAAAAGCTTGTAAGTCCCGAAGTCTCATTATTGCATAAAAAGATGCTCGACATACATTCATCATTCTGTCAAACTTAATAATATCTGAGGAAACGAATCCACGTGTCGGTTCTCAGTTTAATTATATCTCATCAATCATGTGGAATATGGGAATAAAAATAACTAATAACATATTATATAACATCGTAGCACACGGTATTCTAATTCCATGGGGCTAAACAACACCAGTGGCGTAGCTAGGTAACCAAAGGCCCTGGTGCAAATAAAATGGGGCCTTGTCTAAACTGGGTTAGGTTTTATCAAGTAGAAATATAAATACCTTCTAGGTACAGAGCTATTTTATCATCAGATCTTTATTATGCTCTAAGCTACTTACTACATGCCCTGTGTGTATGAAGGGACTTTTTTTCACAAGTTCAGTTGAGGTTTGCTGGTCAGGGTCCGAGGGCCACCTGAGCTTGAGAGCCCCGGTGCACGGCACCGCCTAGCCCTCCGATAGCTACGCTACTGAATAACACCGTACAGGGGTGGAACGACAGCATCCACTGGATACCCGATGTTGTCAGTCCATCTATTGAATCGGATAACATTAACGGAATTTAATTCGAGTAGTAAGGCCTGGGCTTTACGTATTACGGCTTTACGGTTAACTCTTAACGTGGGCTCGAATTAGCGCTGAAATAGCGCAGTTCACAAAATCACGTGAACGTGAACCGAGATACGGTTTACGGTCGCGCAACTTTTTTCATCATCATCAGCCAGAAGACGTCCACTGCTGAACATAGGCCTCCCCCTTTAACCTCCACACTGAACGACATCCTGCCATCTGCATCCACTGGATGCCCGCGACTCTCACGTCGTCGGTCCATCTAGTGGGAGGCCTACCGACGCTGCGTCTTCCGGTTCGCGGTCTCCACTCAAGAACCTTCCTTCCCCATCGGTTATCAGTTCTTCGAGCGAACTTTTTTCATCACCTAAACAGAATCGTTTAAAACAAAAACAGGTCGTCATAAGGCCCCTGTACTACGCAGGTTTGAAATAAGAAACGCCGAATTCGCGTAATCTCCAAATGTAGTTACTAACGTCACGGTTTTTCTCCTAATTACCGGTAATTGTGCGTAATGAGGGTAGAACGCGTGCTCGCGTAAAAGCCAATTTTTGAGGGATTATCTACGACGAGGATTTAAAACTGACGATTTTTAACCGACTTCCGAAAAGGAGGGGGTTATCAACTCGAATGTATGTTTTTTTGTATGTTTGTTACCTCAGAACTTTTGATTGGGTGCACCGATTTTTATGATTATTTTTTTGTTTGGTAGCTGGTGCTCTCCGTTTGGTCCCATTTCAATTTGGTCCAGTTCTAATGAATTCAGTTTTTTATATTGATAATTACTACATTATGTTAAGAAAGAACTTGTTCTGTTAGAGTAATAATTATTATGAATTTCGTACAATTCTTGGGTCTAGTCCGGACATTTGATACGCATTGGTGGGGCAGAAGCCAACACCAAGATTTACACCTGTTGAATATAAAAAAACAATTATGGAATGTGTATATAAAATGGAATATGAAACTATTGTACAGTATAGGATTTAAAAAATCTAGGCTAGTGAAATTTGGATAGAGAAAAACTTGTAGATAAGAGAATAGAGATCTTTTGGAGAATAGAGATCTTTTAGAGAATAGAGATCTTTTGGATGACAAACAGCACCTGCCTTATCCTGTCTCATCTCAAAATATATTTGAATTGCATTGAAATACTGAATATGTCATTATTATCACAGGGCACACAGAGATTTGACATCTTATATCTCGAAGTGCATTACCATCTAGATTTTTGAACTGTTGAAATTCTGTGTGGCGCTGAGCTGTTATCGGCAAGCGTGAAGAGCCATCAGGCGAGCGACTTCGCTCGTCTCGTCACTCAGTAACATAAAAAAAAACGTTATAGTTTCAGCCTATCGTGTTCCAAGTGCTGGGACTCAGGCCTTTTCTCAGAGAGGATGGGCCTTTGGATGGATTCAATATTGGTGAATGTCACATGTCTTTGAACTGTTGAGGTTCTTGGACGTATTGGATAACTCGCATGTATTTTCTTCACAATTTTTGAGCGAATGTGTAATAATATATTTAGGTCAGGCTAAGCTTTCTTGCTGTTTCTTCTACTTTGATAGCCCGTTAGCTTAGTTGGTAGTGAACCTGCCTTCTTCGCTTGGTTGGTGGCGTGGGTTCGATTCCCACCTAGGACACACGTTTGTGTGATGAACATTTGTGTTTGTTCTATGTATGGGTGTTAATATATATTTAAGTATGTATTTAAAAATATAGGTATATGTATGTATATCAGTCTCTGGCTACCATATTACAAGCTTTGCTAAGTTTGGGGTCAGATGACCATGTGTGCAATAATGTCCCAGAATATTTTACGTTTTATGGTAGTTAGTAATTGTTGAGATGGTGAACTCCTCTGTTTTGGTTCTCATATCCCTACTATGCTCTGGTTATCGAAATCTCTCGTTCTAAATGTCCTCCCCTAGCCGACGGCTGATGGCCGATCGCTACGAATCTGTTTTTCATCGTCCGGTAATTACGATGACTCAGATCCCGGATTGACGAGCAATCAGATATTTGTAAATAAATGACCTTAATTTTACATGGTATATTTCCTATGAAAATTTGCATGGAAACAAATAAATAAAACCAATAAATCAAGGAATATTTTTTAAATTTATTTATTAAGACAAAAACTAATTACACAGTTACATAATTATATCTCACATATTAAAATTAAATTAAAATTAAATCCATCTAATGTCATATATCTAATTTAAACAAGAAAAAATATATATATAAAGTCAAATAATTAATATAACGAATGTCAAACATTTAATTTATCAAAATTCGTAAATTAATGTCATAGATCGTCATATAAACTTTCAACCACCTTTTACCGCATTTAATTCGTTCCTTTCGCAAAATCCTTTATTGACAAATCTTTAAAACTCATAAAGAATCTACCTGCCAAATTTCAGCTTCGTAGGACAAGTAGATTTCAGTTCGTGATGAGTCAGTCAGTTAGTTAGTCAGTCTATGGTATTTGGCTTTTTTATGTACATTCCGAGTGTAATTCCAGGTAAACGCTTCCGAAGTCATAACGCTACTATTATATTATTACACAATCAAATACCAATAACCGTTAGCTTAAATATTTTTAGTGTCGGTTTAGAATTTTGCGAACCAGCAATGTAAAGCGTACAAACGTGCGCGCGGTCGCAGGTCGTTCGTTGACCTCTAGCGTCAGCTGATATTTTATTTGCATTACATTGTGAACATTTTCTTCGTTATTGTACACCAATACTCTCCATCCTAAGGTTGCCTGTGAGAAATTGCTGTCAGCGATAATTTATCAGGTTTGAATTTCTGGTGTGAACAATTAAGAGTTTATTTATTAAATAGATACTTACTCGTATAGATATGAACTATGAACGGTCCTAAGTACATACTTAGAACCGTTCATCCATGTTATGTGCAAGTCAGAGTTTTTGGCCTTTGGCGGCATAAATATTCAGTCATCAGGTTTGCAGGCTTTATTTTCTTCATCACCTTCGACCGTGGTGGTGATGAAAAGCAACGATGCGGTCTAAGATGGAGCACGTTAGTCTAAAAATAATGTTTTATCCCTAACTTACTTATGACCACTGAGTATAATTCATAAGCATTTGTCCCAGAAAGTTACCAGGAAAAGGACCGATTTCTCTACCTTCATACATACATAGAAGAATCTACTCCACACTTCAACACTCAGCATGTAAATACATAATAAATCTACTTGTAAACGAACGCATTACTTGTAACAGTCTCTTGCCATGAAATGATGGTATGGCCGACTAGCCTAATTTCATATCGGACTCACACTAAAACCCACCCTAAAACCTACACTCCAAAGTCAAAAATATCTTGAAGCTAACATGAACACACATCGTACGCGATGCCAATTCAAAAATGTACTTTAGTTTTATACATATATGGTTGAATTTGTCTTGAAGTGATAGTAACACAGGGTAATAAATTTAGTACGAAACACAGTATTTCGCGAGGATGGTATAGAGTAGGTTAGTGAGCGCAGATGCGTCTATTTATTAGATTAGGCAATGATCCAAAACAAAGAAGGTTAATTTGTACGATTAGTTAGCTTAGCTCTAAACGTTACGCAAGTAATTAAAACACAGTTCTTATATTAATTAAGATATTTAAGATAATGTTAGAGGTACCGTTGTCCGAAGCTATTTCACTCGTACATTTTTAATATTGTGGAAAATAACGATCATTTTGTCTCCTGTCACAACACTGTGTGAAAATGCCACTGACACGCAAAATAGGTGAATATGTCGCGTGTATGTGATATTTTTTTTGACCCAGGGTAGTGTCATTAGCTGCCAAGACTCTCCGCTAGAAGGGCGCCCTACCTACTAAAAAACCTGGGTTCTTATTCTTATTCGAGATGGGGGCGATAAGTCCTATACTGACGTCCCGCTTGGGGTGTATTGTGCATTTCCCCCTACCAGCAGTTACCTGGGTTGCGTTCACAATGCAAATACTACGGGCACTCTTACGCACTCCTCCTTTGCCTCGATAGCGCTAGCTCTACCATCTTCCACATCAAGAAGCCTGCACTTCACTCTCACGATGACGATGTGTCAGGACAGACCAGGCACATCGTGCATCCTTCACCTCTGGGGCCATCAAGTGGGACGGCCACAAAATAAAGTACTTACTGAGCCTAAAGAAGCTTTCCCTTCGAAAATGCGGCACGCTGGATTTTCATACATCTGGACGCGGGATCTGTTCTGATAAAAGTGAACATTTTAATAAGTAGCTGCAGCTTTAAGGGACAACGTCACTACTTGTGACATTAGCTTGTAGTTTATTTGCTAGTAATTTCTGGTTATAGAAGCACATCTACCTACGAGTACCTATTCTTTGCCCCCGTGGCGCCGTTCCGTCCAGGCACGCAGGAAACGCGGGTTTCTCACGCGGTTCCACCAACTACCTTCTTCCATGAGATATTAAATCTGCGGTCAGCTCCGCGCTGGAACTGTTGAAAATGTCTGAATATTTTATTCTAGCAATATGCGTGGTCGAAAAAGTTCTGACATTTTAAACATGTTTGATGCCAGAGTTCAACCAGGCCTTTTTGAGATACCGTTGAGCATTTGTATTTGATTCGTTTTAGGGTTCCGTACCCAAAGGACTCTGTTACAGTAATATGGACGGACAGCGGAGTCTTAGTAACTAAGACTCCGCTGTCCGTACGTCTGTCTGTCCGTCTGCGCCAGGCTGTAATATCATGAACCGTGATAATTAGACAGATGAAAATTTCACAGAAGATGTGTTTCTGTTGCCGCTATAACAACACATACTAAAAACCGAATAAATGAGATGTTTAAGGGGGTTCCCATACAACAAACGTGAATTTTTTAGGTCGTTTTTGCTCGATATCGATAACGGCAACAGGTAGACGCTTTAGTTATTTATATTCAGTTTGAAAATAAATAATTAAATTAAAATAATACCAATATTTATGGGGGGCTCCCATGTAATAAAGGTGATTTTTTTGCCATTTTTATAGATAATGACATGGAACCCTTCGTGCGCGAGTCCGACTCGCACTTGGCCGGTTTTATTTATTGTGATCTCGTGTAGAAATAGCGACCAAAAATACTTTTTACTATTGCTCTCGTCATCTGTTATACAAGTAACATCGCTCGTAAATCCGTAACGCAGTGTAATACAAAATGTAATGTTGAAGAAATCGGTCCGTAAAACAACCTTACCGGTCCGAAACAACGACTTGGAACTTGTTAATACGACCGGAACTCATGTGCCCGGCATCCGGAACTATAGCACTAATAGAGGTGATTCACAGCGATTCAGTCTGCAGTCAATAACCGTAAAACGCCACCGATACAGACTACACAAAATACAGAAGCACAACTTCTTATGTTGACCAAGTGAATACGCCCTCGACCTACGTGCGTTACTGAACAATGTGCCAAGGGGCTCATCAGCAACGAAGCCCTAGTTCAGACTAAGTTAATTAGTCTTGAGAATCGGCGTAAAGTTGCTAGCCTATCAGTTTTTTATCGGATACATTTTGGAGAGTGCGCATCAGATCTGCATGATCTAATTCCCTCTTGTCCTTTTTTCTATCGGACTGCCAGAGCGGCCACGAAAAATCGACACCGCTTTATGGTTGTTATTCCGAAAACCCGTACGAAGCGTTTTGATTCCACTTTTATTATGCGAATTGCTAGTCTGTGGAATGCGCTGCCTGAATGGGTTTCCCTGTAGTTACAATCTGGGTGTCTTCAAATCACGAGTGAATCGGTTCCTTCTAGGCAAGCGTGCTCCATCGTAGACCGCATCATCGCTTAACATCAGGCGAGTTGGCGGTCAAACGCGAGCCTATTTCTAATTAAAAAAAAAAGTATACGACTTTAAATAGCATCATGGATTTATCCGAAATAATAAGTAATTTAATTTAAATCCTTTCAGCTGTATCGGAGTTGAGTGATCATACTAATATTATAAATGCAAAAGTTTTTGTGTATGCAGCATGTGTGTGTGTGTGGGCGTGTTTTTATCTGTATGTATGTGTGAATATGACGCCGATAAATATTATCAGTTAAGCTTTGTTTAGTCTTACATTTTTATTGCGACCATTTTCTTTAAAGCCTTTTTGAGTATAAGAGCTCCCCATCCAAGCTTTCTATCCGTCAGGTGCACTTGCCTCTCTGTGTCAATACACTGTGACCGCGTGAGTAACTGCGCGAGGGGTGTAGAATTACGACATCATTGGACGCCGGACGCGATGCCACCGACGACAGGCACAGATTAAAAACAACAGATGAGAAAAAAATACTAAAACATAATGTTGTCTATTCAGTTCGCTGTGGTTTTTTCATCGATAAAATCACACGCTGAAGAAAAGCTACGACCCTGTACAATATGACAAATATTTTTTTATTACCTCATAAAAAAAGCTGATCATCAATAAAGCCTATCAACGAAAACAAAATTTAAATTAGTTCAAAAATAAATAAGTTATAAGTATTTTAATTTCATGCTAGACAGAGAGCGCACTATACTGAGCTATGACGTCAAGCCTCAGGCGCGGCATACAAATGCTATACTAATACACACTTTGCGAGAAAGGGATGGAGCAAAAGTTTTAGATGGGGATAGAGAGGGCTCGATCCCCATCTAAAACTTTAAACGCTCATATCTCAGAGATTAATCAGCAAATTCAATTTATTTCTTCAGTATGTGTAATGTATTTAGTTATATTCATCGCTAAGCCTGTTATTTGTGATAAATTAAACATTAGACCACATGCCTATTAATTTTACAATCAATTTTCTACAGAGCTAATAGTCCTACAGAATGTTTTTGCATCTAAAGTACTACTACTTCAGAAACTAAAGTACATATAAAGTAATTTGGTAATGAAATGACGCGGGAGAGCTGACGGTGTCGCGATCTCACCCAGCGAGACTACTCTATGATGTAGAGTAGACTAGCGCGAATAATTTAGATTAAACTGGCTGGCTTGCTCACTTCTCGAGTTATCTCCATCAATGGGACGTTTTGGTGAAAGTGTACAGATGAGGTGATACTGTTAACGATGCAGAGAAGATGGCAATGACGGTCAAGCGCAAGACTATTATATATATTTAAATAAAAGGTGAATTTTGAAAAGGTTCGTAAATAAAGATAAGGTTTATTAGACTAGTTCTGGCTTATCACCACCAAAGACCTAACGGAATACGAAAAAGAGAAAGAGAACGTGATTAGAAGAAAATGCAGAAAATTTTTTGGCAAAAAAAATATACTTTCGTGTTCTCTACGTGTAGCGTACTCTACACTCGACTCAGGTGAACGGCTGAAAGCTCTTTGTTCACTAAAACGAGCTTTCGTTCTCAATGAATTTGCGTCCAGTTTGTATTCTTATCTCGCAGGAACTACGTAGTGCCATCCAGCTGTTTACTTCAATCCATTAGATGTATCACTATTTTAGAAGCAAAAAAATTTGCAACGGCTTACTTTGTCCATCAAGATTGTTAAAAGAAAACTGTGTCCTAATATTTTATTACCTCATAAAAATGCTAATCATAAAAAAAGCTCATAAACAACAAAGTAACTCCACTAAAAACTTTAAAGACGATCAGGAGTACTTGTGCGAGTAATACTTGCACGGTTACCACGCATGTCTGCAACGGCCCTTACTTCGCTGGACTCTGACTGTAACCATTTTGACACTGGCATATGCACAAAAGGTGGGACGCCAAAATTATTTCAGGATGAAAGAATAAAAATGAACCTAATATTAAAAGTGGATAGCAGAACTCTTCAAGTATTATCTATCTATCTATACATATAATAAAAACGCAGAAAAAATATATCTGTAATTACGAGATATAAAAATAAAATCATACACGGCGTCTTAAAATAAGCAGCTGAATAATAAGACAGTTTTTAGAACTTTGCATGTTTGTCCACGCACATCTAAACCACTAGATGGATTTCAATGCGGTTTTCACGAATATGCTTAGCTATGACCAGATTGAAGTTTAGGCTATGTTATTTCGCGCAAGAAGAAAAATAAGTTGAAATTTTATATGAAAATCTACACGTACGAAGTCGTGGGCAAGAGCACTAGTTAGTAAATAAATTTACTAATAATAATTGAAGAGTTACAGATAGAAGAAAAAGAAAGAAGAAGTAGAAAAGAAAAAAGGAGAATTGAAAAGAAGAGAGAGAGAAAGGGAGTTGAAGAATTTATCAGAGGTTGATAAGTAGAGTTTGGAGTCATTTGGCGAGACAATAGCATGTTTTATAAATTAACTAGCCGTCCGCCCCGGCTTCGCACGAGTGTAAGCTCGGCCTTCGGCCTCGCTACAAAATATAATATAGCCTATGTCACCCGGGGATAGTGTAGCTTCCCAACAGTGAAAGAATTTTTCAAATCGGTTCAGTAGTTTCGGAGCCTATTCATTACAAACATACAAACATACAAAAATAGGTACAAATCTTTCCTCTTTATAATATTAGTGTAGATGTAGATAACAGCGTCTTTCAAAACGTGTACTAGTAGGTATGCAAGTCTTAGCGGTATTTCTCAAGTTTTCCCTCCACATTATTTCTTGTCATGTTCCGCGTACAATAATTGTGTGACGACGAAAGCACTCATATAACCGACTATTTTTACTCGGGGCACAAAGCGCCTTCTGTCGTGAATTATTCAAGTTGAAGCTTTACCTGGTTGGTTAAGCTTTGGGCCCATGTTTCGGCAAATATTTGGTCATCATCATCAGCCTGAAGAAGTTCTGAAGAAGGCCCCTCCCTTAGAAATCCACACTGAACCTTCGACCACAATAAAATGAATGGACGGGCCCTAACTATTGAACTTGATCAGTAAAAACGAGTCTAAACCGTCGGACATATAATTCAACACCTAATTACAAAAATGTACAGTATATCGGTTATAGATTAAATAAAAAATAGATATCGGTTTTATTTGTGTATTTACACTTCGGTAAAGCATACGAATTCATAATTTTGACAGATGTTTCGTTATCGCGTAACAATAGACTCGTGTTTCACTTCCTACGGTTAGAGACCGACTGAAACGAAGTGAGCGCTGGCGCTCATTTTGTAATCTTCAAAAATGCGCTTCTACTGGGCCCGTCCATTCATTTTATTTTGGTCGAAGCACTGACGACAACCTGCCATCTGCATCCACTGGATGCCCGCGACTCTCACGATATCGTAAGTCCATCTAGTGGGGGGCCTACCTACGCTGTGTTTTCCGGTTCATGGTCTCCACTCAAGAACCTTTTTTCCCCATTGGTTATCGGCAAAACGTTTGGTTTAGGGCTTGAAATAATAGTGAACTGCTAAAAATTCAATTTGGCGTTGTAAATGTCGATGTAAGTGACTTTTTAATTGCAGTACGTGGTGGAATAACAAATAGTTCAAGCCATAAATAGGCACATCGCTTCCCTTCCAGCGACCTTCTATTTGCTCCTATCTTCTAATCATACAGTGCAAGAAAGTATACAATGTCTCGTTGTTATTATAATTTATTTCGTGACCATGGAGACAGATTCCTTCAGACGGAATATTAAACTGGATTACAAGTTATTAAATAACGTAACACAAATCATAGTCACAGTCAGAGTCCAGCAAAGTAAGTCACGGCCAAGTCAAAGTCGTGCCCTAGTAAAGAGGTGAAGACTTTACAAGAGGCTTCTATGGAGTTTTGAAAACAACACGACAATACATGTTTCTCCATTATATCACTTGCCTATAGCACGAGCGCGATCAAGAACTATGATAATAAGAATCTATGATAAACAAGCACATCATATCATCAGACAGTAAACGTCCACTGCTGTACAAAGGCCTCTGGATCTTAGAGAGGGGTTGTCATAATCAGGGATGTTGAGGATACAATTTTTTTCACATCCGCGGATGCGTTTTTTATTTTTACAAAAAATATATATGTACAGAAATAAAATAACAAGAATAGGATGGTTTTTCATATTTTTATTAATTACAGCAAACAAATGATACACAATAACAAACGCGTCGAAACTTGTCATCAAACGATATTTCGCTCCAATTGGTCAACGAGCACGTGCCGATCGCCGGCCACACACTATTTCTTTCTTGTAGCATCTTGTGCGACATCCGCATCCGCATGCAACTCCGCATCGATAATTGCGGATGCGGAAGTGGTTGCGGATGTCTAAATTGATGCGGAAGTTCCGCATTTGCGGATGCAGATGTGAATATTCGCAACATCCCTGTTCATAATCCCCACGCTTGGCAGGTGGCTTGGGGATCGCAGTACGTTCACCGTGTACTAATAGGACGCTGCTGCCCATCCTCCGGTGGTTCTGGTCGCAGTTTTAGGACATACCCGGGTCCAATATATTCCAACCATTATTCCACACTAGCAGTCGAAATAAGATAACTTTAGGAAAATAATACAAAGAGATAACATGGTTTTTTCACCTTGGAGCCAAAACTTCATGTTCTACGTCATGTGTTTGTATATCAATGACATCATCATCATCATTTCAGCCATAGGACGTCCACTGCTGGACATAGGCCTCCACCATCGATTTTCAAAAGCACAGCCTGAAAACCTGAGGTCTCTTTTAGGTCGTCATCATCATCAATGTGGAATGAGCTACCCTCCGCGGTGTTTCCGAGAAACTACAACATGGGGTTCTTTAAACACAGGCGAGTTAATAGTCTTAAAGGGTCGGCAACGTATTTGTGATCCCTCTGGTTTTTCAAGTATCTATAGGCGACGGTGACTGCTTACCATCAGGCGGCCCGTCTGTAAATTGGCAATTGTAAAAACATTAGCTTAACTGACGTCTAAAGTTCAATCGCATTCACATCATCATCATCAGCCAATTAACGTCCACTGTTGGACAAAGGCCTCCCTCATAGGGGTGTTGCCATAATCCCCACGCTTGGCAGGCGGCTTGGGGATAGCAGTACGTTCACGGTGTACTATTGGACGCTGCTGCCCATCCTTCGGTAGTTCTGGTCGCAGTTTTAGGACATACCCGGGTTCTTCATCGCAATCGCATTCTTTCCTGTTAATTCATCATTGGTTAACCCTTGGTTCAAACATTGGCCCAACAAGCGTCCAACCAGCAAGCTTAGACATTTCCTGCTATATTATTTACTTGGTGCAGTACGTTAGACGCTGCATTATGAAATTGATTACCTACTTCAGGAAAGGAAAGTTACTGGTACCCTGTTCTTAAGAATAAGGGAGTAAAACAATTTTAGAGGAATTCTGTTGTATTGGAACGAAATATAGGTACACGTAGATTTGTATTTCTTAATAGTTCGTGGTTTTCCCTGAGATGTGTTTTTATTTAACCTGCTTTGAATTTTTTGTATAATGTATCTAGACGCGCGGGAGTGCGTTAAAGCCAAGCTTCGAGTGGTACCGTGTGTAATATTACACGAACCATTTAGAGCCACTTTTGTCCTCCTCATTACTCAAAAACTATTTCACATAAACATGTCAAATTTGGCATATATATATTAAGATTTGCAAGATACATTTTTGCTCCAAATTTCATAAACACACCTCAAACAGTTATTTAGATATTAACGTCCAAAAATCGACATTTTTATCACTGACTGACCTATAGATCAAAACTATAACCCACTTCCAGATGACCTAGAAAGTTCAAATTTGGCATCTAGATAGGTAGTTGGGTGAATAGAAAGGAAAAGTAAAAAGTCAGACCTTAGGCTTCAATATATTATCCTAAGTTAGATTTCACATTTAAATCTCACTTCTTTTGTCGTTGAAGTCAACAACGAAGGCATATACCATAATATTCACTTGGCTCTCATTAATTCACATTTATGTTTTTGATGGGATTATAACTACAGGCTACAGGCGACAGCGTCGTAGCAAACTTGTAGCGCCGTAGCATAATTATTTTGTAGCAACGTCGTACATCGTAGCGTATTTTTTAGTATCGTAGTTCACTATTAGCGTAACTACTACGTAACTACGTAGCATATTACGTTTTCAGTAACTTCGTAAATCGTAGCACATTTTGTGGTATCAAAGCATACTACAAAGCTTCTTAGCACATCCATAACAAATTTCGTAGTAGCTTCATTACATCGTAGAGCATAATCTAGCTCCTAGTACAATGGTTGCATAAATTAAGTTGTTACAACTTCGTACATCGTAGCGTACTTTTTAGTATCGTAGCATACACTATGTACTCGTTGCTACCGGTAGAACGTTTTCATAACATAGCTAAGGTAACTGTCCTCACTGTTCTAAATAAAGATTGCATGCTAAAATAAAAGTAAACCAGAAATCCAGATACAAAGTTATCATCACATCGAATCCGTTCTATTCAGCCATTATACTTACAAACTCTTGAATTTAAATGTAAAAAAAATAATGTTTTATTGTTTTAACAATTTTTATTTTATTCATAAAAAAAAGAGCGCCTTGTTAATGGGACGCGTGACCAAAATGCTGGCGTGTATCTGGCTCGACGCATAAGCATTGCCATTTAGCGTGGTAATGCCGCCAGCATACTGGGTACGCTGCCAACTGATAGTGGGCTTGAGCATTTGGATTGTCTTTAGACTTTCAACGGTCTATGTACAGTCTAACTGTTTTTGTAGTGTTCGTTTTAGCTTGTATTTTGTGTAGTTAATGAAGGCACTTGCCCCTTTAATGATTGTTTTCATATTTGTCAGATAAACATCAAGGCTTCATCGGGGCTTATACTGAATCCAGGTTTCACCTCCATCCATTATCTATAATCCATAATGCAAGCTCCAAATGATTTACGTTCTAGATTAGTACGGATTTGAATAAACAAAACATATCGGAGTGGATAGATACAAAAATGATAAGCAGATCTTGTGTTGAAAATTATATGTTAAATTTCGTTAAGAAGTACTATTAAAATTATTATAATTATAAAACAATTAATAAACATTATTTAGGTACTATTTAAATGTACGGTCGCACCTATCTGTCGATATGAGTAGGTACTTGTATAATGTTTTAGTTTCATCCTCCTTAATGTTATAAATATAACAGGTGGATCACATTTAAAACAGTCTTCAAAAATATATGAAAACGTAATAAGTGCTTATAAAATTTGAAGGTTGCCCTCGATTTCCCTGGGATCCCATCATCAGATCCTGACGAGGTGACAATGGGATCAAATTGGAAGTATACCCCACCGAACAAAAGAAAAAAAAATTGGAATCGGTCAACAGTTGACGGAGAAATCAGTGACATTGGGTACATAAAAAAAAATACAGTGGAACATAGAACCGTCTTCCTTTTTTTTCTGACAAACGAAACAAAAGAGCTATGACTTATGCCATTAGGTTTCACAACGTCCTTGCTTTTTGCACAGGAGTGACTAAGAATACTTTTTATCCCGGAAAAGTGTAAATAAGGTGAAATTGCGGTGTGTAGCTATATAGTTATGACATAAAATGTATATGATAAAAAAAAATTAGAATAATTGGCAAACAAGCTACGGGCCACCTGATAGTAAGTGGTCACCGCTGCTATAGACAGACACCTACAATACCCGGGGCATTGTCAGCGCGTTACCTTTCAGGACTCTATTCACCCTTCGTTTGAAGCAGTCCAAATTACATAGGTATATTTGTTTATTACCTGAAACTTTTCAGCATATTCTTAAATCAGATATTTAGGCACCCTAGGCAGGCGTCCCTCTGCTACAAAGGGTGCCCCAGCCGCATCCCTCCTAGTAGGAACCGTTATTCAGACGTGCGTGGAATGTTTGCCGCGTGGTGATTGTTTCTCGCTAGCCGAGATGTCGACAAGGAAGATTTATTATACTTGCTAGTTTTGATATATTGCTGCGGCCATTTTAGGGGATTTGGGGTATAGCTATTGACTTCATTGGCTTGCAGGGTCCTGCTGGTGAGTGATATTGTACCTATAATGCAGTAGTTGATGTAGTTAAAATTTGCATAGTGATTGAAGTGCGTGCAGGATTTTATCTGTCCTATTACTGAACCAACTTCATTACCAAATTTGTTGAAAATTGGTCACTAATTTAGCAGTGTTTTTTTTTTTTCATTATATGTCTTGTATTTAGTTATACTCTTTGCTAAGCCTGTTATTTGTAATAAATCAAACACCAGTTAACTATTCTATTATTCCCTAAATGCTGGCCCCATTACCACGTTTTAAAGCAATGCAAGTTAGAGGCATTTTGTTCACGAGTTGCATCGATAAAACGATGTCAAATGTTTAAAAATACATATTGTTCCCGATCCCCAACGCTAAGAATTATTTGTTAACATTAATACTAAGTGTCATGCGATGGTTCCTACGTTCTTTTTTTCTCATTCCTTCTAGTTTTTAGGTCACTCGGAGGCCTTTGATATGTTAGAGGCTAGGCGGGCGGCTATTGTTAACATCCGATACCTAATATTGAATGTGTTTCGACACACGGTAGTAAATCGCCCGTTGCTTACTTCGGTGATCTTTTGGAACGTCAGCTATTGTGATGAAAGATGCAAATAATGTATTTGCAAGTTGAATGGGCAATGGGCAGGCTACATCACTTGAAGAACCGATAACCGATAGATGGAAAGGAGTGAGTGGAGACCACGAACCGGAAGACGCAATGTAGGTAGGCCTCCCACTATGGATGGACCAACGACATTGTTAGAGTCGCGGGCATTCAGTGGATGCAGATGGCATAATGTCGTTCAGTGTGAAGGTTAAAGGGGGAGGACTATGTTCAGCAGTGGACGTCTTCTGGCTGATGATGATTTGCCCAAAACACGAGTAAATCAATTAAAATCATCACACATTCAAAAACGCATGCAGAATAGGTGGGTTGAATATTAGTAATTTTGTAGCATGTTTTTATAAGGCGTACAAATCTAGAACAAAGCGAGCATGCGATAGGTAAAGAACGGGCCTTTAAATTTTCTGCTATATCTACGAAGACTAGCTCTTAGTGCTACCTATGAACTCTGTCTAACCTGTCTAGGCCTGAATCATCGCCAAAGCTGAACAGGCGTGCATGAGACGTCATTATAACTAGTCAAGTTGCCGCAACTTGTCCCAACTCACCCTATTAATCACTGCCGTCCGAGATCAAACTCTGAGTGGTATGTTGTGTAGAGTTACTTGTGACAAGCAGAACATTATGACGTAATGAAGTGGCTTTAAGGTCAGCGCAGAGACCACATCTCGAGGCGTACCATGAATTGTCGAATTCAAATTCAAATTCGCGGGAAAAAAGTGCAAATAAGTATTACTTTATATTTCCATCGAGCGAAATGTACTTATTGTAAACGCGTTTCTGTCTTTACGGTTTCCTAGACAAAACATAATCACTACATGGTATAAAACAAAGTCGTTGCCCGCTATCTGTCCCTATATATGCTTAGATCTTTAAAACTACGCAACGGATTTAGATGCGGTTTTCACTATCAGTTAGAAAAATTTCACGAAAGGTTTATATATTATATAATAAAACATATACCCGTGCGAAGCCAGGGCGGGTTGCTAGTTAATTAATAAACATTAATTTTGGTATGACACCATTTTTATAATTTTTCACTAACCATGGAGCTAGACAAACTAAAATGACTGAAATTTCTAAAAGTGAGAAAAGAGGGCATTGTTTATCCTTACATAACAATTACGCTATAACAACACAATTTAAGCAATAATTTATTTATTAAAACGGCTAAAAGCCAATAATATGCCATACTCATGCGCAAGCCAAATACCGCACTTTAATCACAGCTCTAATCTTGCCGCATACATACTTCATGCAACTAGCTTGCATGCTTCATGCAACCTGCATGCTTCATACAACCGCACGCGTCGATATATCGTAAACTGAAATGTATTAAACTCGGTAACTTAAAATACCTACCGGGGAAATATGCCTGAAATTAATTCAGCTGCCGTGAAATTGATAGTAATTTATATGTAGGCTGAGAGGAGCTGTTTTTTTAATAGATCTACGTTTCGCCATCAAGTGGCCTGATAGTAATCAATGGAAGAAGAAAGAAAGATGAAAGAGCTCGATCTAGAAAAAAATAATCTATTCACTCTAACCATGGAGATAATCCTACTAATATTATAAATGGGAAAGTTTGTGTTTGTGATTGTTTGTTACCCACGTATCTCCGTAACTACTGAACTGATTTTGATGAAATTTTGAATGTAGAAATAGTACAATAGGCTACTATTTTTTATCTGATATTGTTCTGCACTTGCGACAAATCTATAACACGCGGCCGAAGGGGCGCAACTAGTAATAATATAACAATAATACATTTATTTCTACTCCCTTAAAAATGTTAATCACACTTAACACAATGTATAGAACCAAATCAGATGATATTTTTTAGTGCTACGGGTTATAGTCTCATAGTAAAATGCGTTCATTATCATCGAGCCTTTATTACTAGCTAGTGTTGGCCACGACTTCGTACCCGTAGATTTTCATATAAACTTAAACCATTTTTTCCTCCTTTAATCCGGCCCTTGCGTAAAATAACATAGCCTATACTTCAATCTGGTCATAGCTAAGCATATTCGTGAAAACCGCATTTAAATCCGTCCAGTGGTTTAGGAGATGTGCGTGGACAAACAAACAAACAGACAAAAATTCTATAAACTGTCTGAACGTGTTCAGCTGCTTATTTTAGGACGCCCTGTGTGTTTTTGTTTGATATCTCGCAATTATAGATTTTTTTATCTCTAAATTTTTATTATATATAGATATTATAATCGTGGGACCCGGGTATGTCCTAAAACTACGACCAGAACCACCGAAAGACGGGCAGCAGCGTCCTAATAGTACACGGTGAACGTACTGCGATCCCCAAGCCGCCTGCCAAGCGTGGGGATTATTGCAACACCCCTCTCTATGAGGGAGGCCTCTGTCCAACAGTGGACGTTAATTGGCTGATGATGTGATGTGATTATAATCGTTGAAAGTTACTAAGTATTGTTTTATAATAAATCTTAATATAGAGATATTGCTATTATTAATAAATAGCTCGATGGTGTACATAATTAGTACAATGACTTCCATTCTAGCTAGCATCACCGTTCCTTGCAGTCCATAGAAAAAATGCATAGGGACGCATAGTCGGAGGAAAGTCTTTCCACCTTGCTCTATATTGTACGGAATTTTCTTCAGTTTCTTTCATTCCGCGTTATATACAGTGCGATAAGCTTAACTAGAGTAGTAACGGGCGCGGCCGTCAGCTCTCCGACTATTATCTGTAATGTAGGAGGCAGCGGGATGCGAATCCTAGACATGTTCTTCGTTGCACCAGCCAAATAGAATTTTTGGAAAAACTTCTGTAGAGTTGATAATATCGTATAAATTTTATAATTTTTGGGTAAAATTATTGCTTAGCCCGATTTTTACACTATTTATCACACTAGTGATTACCTGCTCATCATCATCATAATCAGCAAGCCACGCACGATCTTTTGTTTTTCGCTTCCAGCCACCGCCAGCTGCCTTAAGGCTATTGTTGCTCAAAGAAAAAAAACTAAATTGCGTAAGTGAGTAAAAATTCAGAAAAAAATTTTTTTTTTGGTCAAATTAGAACGGCTGTCAAGCCATTTTTGCAAGAAATTTGTTGTAGCCAGTTCATCATCATCATCAGCCAGAAGACGTCCACTGCTACGTACGTGCACTGTACGCCTAAGCAAAACATGCTACAAAATTACTAATATTTAACCCACCTATTCTGCATGCGTTTTTAAATGTGTGATGATTTTAATTGATTTACTCGTGTTTTGGGCAAATCATCATCAGCCAGAAGAGGTCCACTGCTGAACATAGTCCTCCCCCTTTAACCTCCACACTGAACGACATCTTGCCATCTGCATCCACTGGATGCCCGCGATTCTCACAATATCGTCGGTCCATCTAGTAGGAGGCCTACCTACGCTGCGTCT
Organism: Agriopis leucophaearia; assembly: GCA_949125355.1. Classification (NCBI taxonomy): domain Eukaryota; kingdom Metazoa; phylum Arthropoda; class Insecta; order Lepidoptera; family Geometridae; genus Agriopis; species Agriopis leucophaearia. The sequence continues at coordinate 874,316 of OX421285.1, forward strand.
TCCAATTTGTGGCCTCCACTCGAGAACCTTTCTTCCCCATCGGTTATCAGTTCTTCGAGCGAAGTGGCCTGCCCATTGCCACTTCAAGTTGCAGATTTTAATAGCTATGTCGGTGACTCTGGTTCTTTGGCGAATATCTACGTGTAGCCAGTTGCACTCATATAAACGAAACGTGTTATTCGAAATCAGTTAGCAACTGTGACGCGGAGTTTGACGCGTTGATTTAAATAAGAATGTTCAATCAAGGTTCTGTCATAATGCCTGGCGACAGATTTTCCGTTTCATTTCTGTTCTATTTACTTATCTTTTCTATGAGTAAAACTTATAGTTATTAGGAAAAAAAAGTGTTCCAAATGCTTGGAATATAATGTTAAAACTCAAACAACTCTAGTGAAATACAAGTAGGCATCGCGAAGTGTGCACTCGCGGCTCCGAACCATTAGATTTATAACCAAGGTCCTCGACGCGCTCCATATAACTATTACCAGGGCCGAAGCTAGGAAGTACGGAGAGGCAAAAGGGGTAGGGGCATGCAGGGAATTTACTTCCTAGTAAAATCATAATAGTATGATATATAAAAAGAAAATTTACCTATACTTACGGGTTAAATTTAGACAATAGTTTTTTTTAATCCAGTTCAAAACGATAATGTATCTGTGCCGCCGTTGCAAGCCACTTGATTTAAACCTAAAATAAACCATGTCAATTTTTTTTTTCACCTATTAGCATGTACCTTAAATATATGAAAAATGTATGAAAATATATGAAAAACGTAACAAGTGCTATTGAAATTTGAAGGTTGCCTACGATTTCTCTGGGATCCCATCATCAGATCCTGACTTGCGTGACAATGGGACCAAATTAAAAGTATACCCTACTGAACAAAAGATTTTTTAAATCGGTAAACATATAATACATTAAAAAAATATGCAGAACTTTTTTGAAGTTAAAATTAGCATCTAGTGTTGCCCCCGAAGCTAGTTCTGATTACGTCCACACAATTACATTATGTGTTCTGTATTCGTTGTATTTGGGACAAATGGAGGTGAGGTGCATGGAAATGTAACTTGTGAGAAAATACAGAAGGAATATAACCACGTATGGTCTCTCACTCGATATGCTCGCGCAATTACTTACCTACAATTGTGAATGTTTTCTGACAGTATTTTGCTAAGAAAGTGTGAAACTGGCGCTAGTACTAGCAGATTATGAGCGCATTGATTGTAACAGGCATCGCGGTTTTTTGATTATTGAATTTTTATATTGACTAATTTTACTAACTTATTTCACATTATTATATAAACGCGGTTTTCACGAATATGCTTAGCTAAGACCACATTGAAGTATAGGCTATGTTATTTTGCGAAAGGGCTGAATTAAGGAAGGAAATAAGGGTTGAAATATTACATGAAAATCTACGCGTACGTACTACGCGGGCAACACCAATAGTAAAAATTAAATTTATTAGCTATTAAGTTCGTAGATATTAGGCGAGTGACCTGTCTGTAAGAAATTTTAGGCCACGAAGGGTTCTGTCATGATGTAGACTGGAATGAATAGACTTTTTCGAGATTGACGTGCTCCATCCTCAGCCACTAAAGATTTATAAAGGATTTAGAAATACTGTCGCTTGCCATATCAGGCGAATAATGAAATATAGTTTCGTTTAGATTGGCGGAGTAAATTTGAAATCTCGAAAACCGCACGGCACAGCCAAAATGATATTAAACACGATAAGCCCCGTTTTCATTGATTTACAAACATGTGGATGTTGGGTCTCTTAAAATTCCTACACAAATTTAAAAACATTAATAATACCGACAAACTAATTGGAATCACAAGTCGTTAAGATATTGTCTAATTTAGCTTGCAACTTGGTAAGCGATGATGCGGTCTGCGGTGGACCATCGTAATATGGTCCACCACAGACCGCATCATCGCTTACCATCATGCGGCCCGTTAGCTTGTTTGCCACCTATGGCATTAAATAAAAGAGTGGCGGTCAAACGTTAGCCTATTATTGAATATGCGACCCGTTAGCTTGTTTGCCACTTATGGCATTAAAAAAGCGAGTGGCGGTCAAACGCAAGCCTATTATTAAATAATAAAAAACTAGTATAGTTCTAAATACACCGATAACTTAATATTTCGTTTATATTTACACTTAACACCATACAATAGTTTTTTTATTTATTTATAATTACCTACGTAATTCCCGTACGTAAGATTTAATACACATTTTCAACATTATGAAAATAAAAAATCTTAGTAAATAAAAGTAGGACTTAAAATAAAAAAAATAAGGATTGGGCATTATTTTGAGAATAACATTGCAATCGTTTTAAAACAATTATTATGTTGATAGGAATAAATATTATTTTACACACAACATAAAAAAACAGAAAATTAACGAAAACTAAAATGTTAACTAAAAACTAAAACTTTAAATAATTAATCTATATCTACTTTATTTATTTATCTGTGATCGTTTGAACTAGTAGTTTTTATAGCTTAATTTAGCTAGTTATAAAACACTGACTTTAATTAAAATGCCATTAATCTATCTGTATACTAGTACAAATAAATATATCATAAAACAATTTTCACAAAAAAGGACTAATCTAGAAGCCCCTCGGTGGAGGGAAAAGTGGCCAGAATGCTGCCAGCATTGCCACGCTGGATGGCAATGATTATGACGATCTCCAAAAACACCAAAACCTACTCATCATCATCAGCCAAAAGACGTCCACTGCTGAACATAGGCATCCCCCTTTAACCTCCACACTCAACGACATCCTGCCATCTGCATCCACTGGATGCCCGCGACTCTCACAAGGTCGTCGGTCCATCTAGTGGGAGGCCTACCTACATTGCGTCTTCCGGTTCGTGGTCTCCACTCACTCCTTTCCATCTATCGGTTATCGGTTCTTCAAGTGATGTAGCCTGCCCATTGCCCCTTCAACTTGCAAATACATTATATGCATCTTTCATCACAATAGCTGACGTTCCAAAAGATACCAAAAAGAGAAAAGAGCCATCAGGCGAGTTCACTAGCCTCGTCACTCAGTATTATACAAAAAAAATAAAAAAATTGAGTCCATCGTTTTAAATATCTTTGCTTGTAACGATAGAATATCTTGCAAACCTCGCTAGCTTGCATACGCTCGTATCTGATAGAGTTGCAGTGCTGATCCTATTATAGATTATTTTGCATTGAGTTTGCGGACGACAGCATTTTTAGAGGACATTCTGTATATTTAGAGGACATCTTGTAAGTTTAGGGCCGATTTGACAATCTTCAGTTAAACAATCAGGATTTATTCCATTGATAGCAAGATTTCGAATTTTTCAATTGTTAATTAGAGGTTATCTGCGGAGTAAAACCTGTAAATTTACTGTAAATAAATATCTGGGACATTATTGCACACATGGCCATCTGACCCCAAAGTTAGCAAAGCTTGTAATATGGCTGCCAGAGACTGATATACATACATAAATATTTTTAAATACATACCTAATTAGATATTAACACCCATACATAGAACAAACACAAATGTTTGTCCTAGGTGGGAATCGCATCCACGCCCCCAAGCACAGAAGGCAGGATTACTACCAACTAAGCTAACGGGGCTGTATTGGACAGATAAATTTATTGATTTGTTAACTATCTGCCGGTCTATTCTGCAAGCTAAGTGAACGCGCAAGTGAAGTGATAAGCTAAGTGAACGTGTATTTTTCTTGTCGATTACTATAAATAAATGTCAAAATGTCAAATGATTACCCTTGACTGTAGTCCCTTACCCTTATAATTCGATAATATGACATTTATCTGCAGAAATAAGCGAGAAAAAATCACATTCACTTAGCTTATCACTTCACTTGCGCGTTCACTTAGCTTGCAGAATAGACATGCTGACCATTTAACTGCGGATTGAAAAATCGGCCCTTAGAGGAGGTTTCGTATTTACCTATTTATGAATTTATAATATATAATACTGAGGTCATTTTGATTTATCTTTAGAAGCTATTGTTATGACGAAATAAGATTTAAGTTTTAGTTATTCGATATTTCTAAAATATAACCAAATTTATGTAGGTTAACTTAGGACAAGAAAATACAAATGTTTACTTAAAATACCAAATTTATTTACTCAAAATTCTTTGATGAACATGACAATAGTACATAGACGGCTTTATAATTATAGGGATACATAGAACGGTGATACTGAATCGAAAGGATGTAATTGTATCGTTCGCGCAAAACTTTATGAGCCCTCTGAAGTTAGGCCCAGTGGCTGCGCAGTACGCATATTATAGGTATCCGAGGGACTTTACAGGGCATCGGGGAGGCCTCGCGCCTAACTTCAGAGGGCTCATAAAATTTTGCGCGAACGATACTCAACTTCATATTTCAGGGTTGGTCCAATAGTAAAAATTGTTCCTAATGATGGATATTATAGACCCTTTCGACTTAGTACACTCTTTCCGCGTATTTTCTTCGTTTCGTTTCTTTTTGCGTTTTCTTTTAAATGTATATATTAAATAAACACGTATAGACACGCTAGATCCGACATAGTTGAGATTTCGACAGAAGGTGCACATTTTTCAAAAACATAGGATTCGGATCACCTTGTATTGATATTTAACTCTATGGATGCCTAGCAAAGATAGAAGCTTTATATATGTATAAATACCTGCAAAAAATCCTCTTGAAGCTGCATCCAGGAATAGCGGCAGCCAGTAATATTTTGCATGCGCTTGCCTGTTAATATTTTAGCGCCGCTGCTGTGGTTAGCTCTATTTTATAAATAACTAGCACTGCTCTGCGGATTTACTTGACTTGTTTCAGGAAAAATTGTCTACGTAAATGTTCAAAACAGATATATGAACTTTTTGGGACCGAAACATGAAGACCGAGGAGCTGAGTGCCGAGCAAATATTTAAATTTTATCAAAGCAAAGCATCTGGTGACCAAAATGGCTAACTTGCTTAAAGAAATCAGCGACGTAATTCTGTCAAAATTTTGAGAACGACGCCTACTGGTAGCGGTTTATTAGATTAGTTTAGGTCGGTTCTTTTTGCAGTTTAAGGCCAATAAAATAAATAATAATTCTCTTTACAGTCCAAAAACAATTTGCGCAATGAGGCTTCAAAGTCATTAATTTTGTATCAAGTTTTTTTTTTTAACCGAAGTATCTTTCTTAATTACTAACCAATTATTTTACAGTTTTGATAATTTGGTGCGAAATTATAACAATTTTACTTAATTTATTAAAATCTAAACAATAACATAATACACTTAATTATACAAATCAACATTAGCATACGGAAAGCATACCCTGATTTTATAATCCACCTAGTTAACTTAACTAGACTCCCCAGATAGAACCCGCTTAGTTCCATGAGATAAGTGCTGTTACAAAGCTGGAAATAGAAGGTTCAAACGAATACCTATACTTTTCATTCGAAATTCTGGTTAGGTAGCTTTTGGACTTAAAGACTACGTACCTTTGCACACAATAATTACTTAAATGTATGAATCTAAGGAATTATTAACCAACAAGGTATCTTTCTGTAGTTAGAATGATAAATTATTTAACCATACAGAGAAATCTGCGTAAAAAATACGCACACGCAATCGAAATATAGCTCTTTCTATCATATTTGCGCGAATTGGGCTCTGTTCTTTTGTAACATCGCATAGAATTTGCGTGAGGCATCTGTTTCGTTGAGGTAAGTGCAACCATTTTTGAAATGTAACGACAGTGGAGTAAAAATTACGAATCTTTTACGTGATTTTTAAGATATTCATTCATACAACAAATGGTGTTGTTTTTTTTAATAAGTTGTTGTTATGTAGTTTTGCTGTGTTGTATTGTTGTATGTTTTTTTACATAATATTGTACAACAATATTATGATGGGGAGTCAAAATTTGGACGACGAGCGAATCCTCCCCGCTCTTTTAGAAAGTGATGATGAGCTTAACTCTTTTACTGATGTTTTGGCTAAGGCTAAGGCAAGTAATTTACTAATTGACGTGTTAAGTACTCCATTAGGTATACTTACTCCGCTGGTGCTGCACCCGAAATGGGTCTTAGCTTCCGACACAAGAGAACGCCATCGGCCCCGGTTTCGCGTTGTTTCTCGCCAGTCGGAGACTTGGAGCTTCTCTTTTCTATTTCTTCACTACATAGTATAAAATAAAGTTGCTTTCCGCGTATGTCTTTCTGTATATCCGCTAACTCCTCCTAAACTACGCAACGGCTTCTGATGCGGTTTCCACCATCAGTTAGATAATTTTTCACGAAAGGTTTATATATAGAGTAAAGTCGCTGTAGTAGTTATAGTAGTTGCTATAGGCGATAAGGTCGCTCATTATACTGCCGTATTATTTATTTTTGATGTTAGTTTAAGTTTCTTTTGTAGTTTTCGGTGTGTCATAAAGAGATATTGTATTGTATTGTAAAACTTACACCCGTGCGAAGCCGGGGCAGGTCGCTAGTTAGGTATATGCACATTAAATTATTATTGAATGTGTTTTTGCTAGATTCATAAGGCCCTCTAGTCCTTAGTGCATTGTTTCAAACTAATTTTCAACTCTAATATCACGGTCTAGTCCTATCTACACAAGGTTACACGAAACGGTAATACTAAGCCGCTAGAAGGTCATTATACTCATGACCATGGGGCAGATGGAAATGGGCTAACCTCAATTGCAGTAAAAGCTGGACGTGTTGGTAAATTGCATGAGCTAAGTACCTACAGCTAGGTCACGAGGTAATCATGCAGTGTTTTTGCAAGCTCTGCTCTCTCGTATTTGGCCAAGTTTTCGAGTTAAAAACTTGTAAAAATCGTATTTTTATTTGAAGAGTTTGTAGATGTTGGACTTTTATTATTGAGTTTCTAATATATAGTATCATATCTCTTAATATGATGTTAATTCGGAAATACATTAGAGATTCTTCAAAAACACTTCTGAAGATGAGCTTCTTTTAAAACTTCATTTTATTTATTTATTTACGTAAACAAACAGAATACAGTTATAACAGAAACAAAATTAAGTGTGTTGAAAATAATAATTGTGAACTTAACCACACCAGCCGTTTATTAGATTAGTGTAGATAAATAATTATATTTATTTTAATTTCGTTAAGTTTGTGTCTTTATTATAATTTAGGTAAGTTTATTATGATATACATTCTTACCATACCTATTTTAAAACATACGTTATCATCATGGTTATGATAAAAGCAGTATGATATAAAATTATTGAAATTAGGTTAATAATCATAGATTTTACTTGCAGTTAGCTACGTTCATGATGAGCCGTGAATGCAATGGTCTTTATATTTCCCTTGAATTTGGATATACTTTGATCGAAAATGTCTATAAAGTTATGATGCTTTTTAATGATTTCACTGTATTGGCATCATTTATTAACTACTGGGTTACAAAAAGAAATATTTTTGAACACGTGCAGTTAGAAAGTTTTCTGTTTTAAATAGAAGTTATTGCAAACTTTTGGAGTATTTTATAGTTACACGAATGAAGAGAAAGAGAATGTATCTGTGAATGTAAAATTTCTATAGTTCTATGGTTTGATATGTTGTGTGTATATTATAGATAAGGAGCTAATGGCACCCGTGCGATTGAAAGTATTAGACAAAATAATTCAGACACGTCAATAAATTCTGAACTGATGTACCTTATCGAGGGAAAAAATATGTTTTGTCTACGTTTGACGTGATGAACTCGTAGCTAACAATAGTTGTGTACGCAAGACAGGTTACAGTTTCTCGTAGATTGGGGGAGACCTAGGAGAGTTGTGACAGGATGATTTCTCCCAACCTTTTAAAGGTAGCGAGCTAGCAACACCGCATGCATGACGCTTTCGATACGTGCTACTCGACTCAGTACAAGCTGGCGACGCACGAGGCGCTGTTGAAAAACTGTCACAACCCTCCTAGATCTCCCCTACGCTGCTTAAAATAACAATGTATGAGCGTAATATAAATTATTTGAAATCTATCATGCAACAGAAGAAATCACACAAACTTTATCTATCATAAATAAACATTTTCAGTATATATTAAAATTGCTGTACAAAATGTTCTCTTCGGGTTACAAATAAAAAAAAAACAAGTTAATAGCGACTAGTTATAACTGTTTTTCATTATTTGTTATATCAAGCTTCTTTGTTAGCACGTTTTGACAACATATATTTTTTTAAATAAAAATGGCACGTACACCAGAAACAGTTCGCCATCCCTGTAAAAGATAGTGTTTGGTTGAGATATTAAACGTAGAGTGTAGTGTGTGATCAGATCGCATCGTATCTCCGCGCACGAGCGTGCAATATAAACTAATTGTTAATTAATACAATCAGTGTGAGCGACTCACGGCCGGCTTACGTACACGTAATCTGCCTGTGACGTCATACACACGTACCCACAGGTTTCCTACAAACAATAATTAATGTTATAACTACATGGTGTAAGCACAGTAGATAATTAGGTACAATTATAAGATAAAACAGTTTGACTCGGACGTGTTTTTGAATTCAATACGTGCTGTCGGACACAGCGTTAGGGTTGCTACTATAAGGTTTTAATTTAGTATATACGCTACCTCTACGCTAACGATATACACACACGGCGTATCTCAATGTACCGTGAAGTATCGTAGAAGGCGGGGGAAATTGAAACTACTGCTTTAACCACAGAAAAGAAAAAAGAAAATTTGTTTGAATTAGAACGGCTCTCAAGGCATTTTTGTAAGAAATTTGTTGTAGCCACTTGCACCCATATAAACTCATAGCAACTGTTTTAGCAACTGTGATGCGGAGTTCGACGCGTTGACATACATAAGAATGTTCAATCAAGGTTCTGTCACAATACCTGGCGACAAATTATTCTTCTCATTTCCGTTCTATTTACTTACTCTTTTCTGTGGCTTTAACTTATCTATTACGATAAGCGACAGCACCTCTTTCGCACTTGTTTAAAAAGAAATTAAGATCAACGACGTATTAAAAAGAAATTGATTTATAGAAAGCAAAAACTTAAGGTGAAACGTTTCACGTATGGCGGGAAATTCAAATTTCAAACAGTTTTTTTGTTCTTGTAGCTAGGCCGAGTAATTATTGTAAACGATAATGATGTATGCGAAAATTGATTATTATTCTTTACAAACTCGCGTAAAGTTATTTATCGGTCAGTTATTTAATGCAGATTATTACATACATTTGTCAATAAATAAATGTATGCTGTTTCAAACGGTTTATTGCCAAATGTAAGTAATATGGTGAGTAACTGATTAATAGCTGTACATGATAATGTAAAGAACGACCAACAATTTTCGCGAACACTATGCCATTTCACAATAATTACCCGGCCTAGCTACAAGGACAAAAAAACTGAAATTTGATTTTCCCGTGAAAGTGATATGTTTCACCTTAAAACAATTTTCGTGTTGATATTTTATAGGATGGCGGAGGAGATAGGATACAACTCGAAATGATTTATTGTATTTTTACAAGTTTGTTGTGTTGTTTTTAAACATGATTTTAATATTAAGCCTTGTACTATTCCTTCATAACCCTATAAACATCAACATGAAAATTGCTTTATATACTATTTACAATTTCCTTTTAAAGATAATGTCTAAACGCTTTATTAAAACGCTCTCTCAGTAATTTATTTTCTTCAAAAATTTAGAAAACTAGCTAATGGGGATAGCATTGTTTCAGTTCATCGTAATCAGCGGAGATGGGTGGTGGATGGGAGTGGACAGATAAAACATCTACGCTGCCGTAGCACTACCGTAGCCGTAGATGCCCTACGACGTAGCTGTTATCGTAAATTATAGGATAACACAGATGTCTATTCTCTGTTTCATCATTTCCTAACTAATGTAGGTAAATCAAACTTGACAGATATACAAAACGTCTTTCTTTTTTACCAAACTAAATTTGAAAATAAAAATTATGTTAATAAATTGTAGTATGAAATTATACTCTGCACAACTTGAAAAACAGAAAATTAACGAAAATTTAATGTATTTACTAAAAACCAAATCTTATAATAACTAACAATTTAAAGTAATCAAAAATAAACTTTATTAAATTAAACTGTTCTATTAATATATATGTTTTGCAGATGTTTTGATATAAACAGAACTACTATTCACTCGTAGTTCAGACACGTCAGTAGAACACTGTGTATTTGTGTTGAGGACTCCAGTCTGGAACGCCTTTGTAGACGGAGGTCACTGAGAGTAGGCGCTGTGGTGCATATCATGGGTTAGCAAGTATCAATTAATATATTTTTCTTTCAACTACGTAGTGATGTTATCATTAATCAGTACAAAACCGATCACAAAGGACGTATTTTTTGCTTAGAACCAAAACAGTGCAGAAATGTTGTATGAAATCTCATGAATGCACAGTTTTTCATTAATGCACTGTTTTTTTAATTTTTAATTTAGATTTTAATTAACCACAGATGTTTAATGTCTCCGATTAAGTTTAATATAAAATGTATGCATTAGATGAAAAAGAATGACGAGTGAATCGGTTTCTTCTAGACAAGCGTGCTCAATCGTAGACCACATCGCGGTTAACATCAGGCGAGTTGGTGGTCAAACGCAAGCCTATCACGGAAAAAAAAATACTGGCTAAAAATAAAAATTGGCAGAATAAAACCAAGTTGGTGAAAATAATTGTAAGAGAAATTGTAATGTAGAATAAATAATTGATTGAGGAGAAGATGAATTTAACTTTGTTTTCATTACCTTAAGTTTTTATTTTGAGTAGGTATATTTTATCACGGCAGGTAGATTGGTAGTTGAAAGAAAATTAGATTACGCACCTTGCTAAAGTGAGTAATTAATGCACTCGTGTTAATTTAGTACCAACAGAACACTCGTGCATTAATAACTCACTTCGCGCTCGATGCAACAATCTACTATTTTATGCCCGATAAAAGAGCTAGAAATCTTCGAACGCGTGAACAGATTTTCTCATATAATAATAATAATAGCTAAGAAAACTCTCGAAAAAATAAAATAAAAAAAAGTAGTTCAGCCATTACAGATACACACGTTATACTTATAACACGTTTTATGCGTCAGGGTTACAAAGGTGTATTACACTCCTGAAAGTAGACCACACTTTCTAGTCTAATTAGTCATCATCATCATCAGCCAGAAGACGTCCACTGCTGAACATAGGCCTCCCCCTTCGACCTCCACACTGAACTACAGCCTGCCATCTGCATCCACTGGCTGCCCGCGACTCTCACAATGTCGTCGGTCCATCTAGTGAGAGGCCTACCTACGCTGCGTCTTCCGGTTCGTGGTCTCCACTCAAGAACTTTTCTTCCCCATCGGTTATCGGTTTTTCAAGCGATGTGTGCTGCCCATTGCCACAGTTACGTTGGTGACTCTGGTTCTTTCCAAATAATGAGAATATCCACGTTGCGGATTCTCTCCCGCAAAGAAACTCCGAGCATAATTCTCTTCATTGCCCGTTGTGTGACTCTGAGTTTCTTCAAAAGGCCAACAGTTGAGGACCACGTCTCAGTACCATATGTTAGCCTTTCGGCATTTTTTTTTTTTTTAATATTGTCATCCTATTCACATATATATACTTGCAAAGTTTTAAATCGATAAAACAAATTAGAAATAGGTAAATATTGACTTACAAAATTTCATTATATTCTTAGTTAGTCTGTCAGTTAGTAACAAATAACGATTTAAAATGTTTGCATGAAACTTGGTTGACCACAGCTGATCGATGTTAAATGTCTGTGTGACCGAGGTTTTCCTATAACTTACACCAACATTTTCGGCATTTTCGAAATACGCCTTTGTAGCCAACGGATTGATACACAATGCTGGATTATAATTCCTACCTCGTGACTAGAATTACAATGGTGTCTTGTGACGAGCTTGTGACTGGCTCTAGAACACTTGTCTTGACATACAAGTGCCTATGGATATTTGACCGGATACAGAATAGTCCTATACTAATAGAGTTATAGATCTGTGGTATCGACTCTATAGGACCAACTAGCAACGTGTCTGTTTTTGTATAATAAGATATAATCTGGGTCTTTTCAAGGCAAGAGTGAATAGGTATCTTCTAGGTCTGCGTGCTTCATCTTCGACCACATCGTCGCTTACCAACAGGCGAGTAAAAAAAAAGACAATGATTATATTTTATTTGTAATAAAAATCCAGACATACACACACTTACAGCTACGCACATATTTAAAGTTAAAAAACGCGGGATTTTTGTCGCAAACCAGCCCCAGCTCAGCATGATGCCGTTTGTTACCAACCGGTGCTGGTCTTCCGATGGGACCGTGATGGCAAGTGACGTCACGCACTGCACGGTACACGTACAAGTACATTATACTACATAGTAAATACCTCAATTGTTCAGGTTTTTAGTATTCATCACCATCATTTCAGCCATAGGACGTCCACTGCTGGACATAAGGCCTCCCCCATCGATTTGCATAAAAGCCGGTTGGAAACGGCCTGCATCCAGCGTTTCCCTGCTTTTTCTTTTAGGTCGTCTATCCATCTTGTGGATGGACGTTCTACGCTTACCAGTCCGTGGTCTACATTCGAGAACCTTCCGGCCCCATCGGCCATCTGTTCTGCGTGCTCTGTGCCTTGCCCACTGCCACTTCAACTTGCTAACAACTTTGCTTCAACTTGCTTTTTGTTTTAGTATTAGTTAGTTTCTATAATAAACGAATTTGTATTTTACGTATTTGTTTAATTAATAAAAGTACTACAATGAATTATCATATGACACTAGACGGGATAGCCGCGACGCAACTACTGATATTTTACAAAGTAATAATACTATCATTGACACCCGGACTGATTTTTTATTGTCTTATTAAAAGCTAACTATAAATGACCAAAAACAAAATTCAAATAAGTACAAAATTAAGATAGATAAGCATTTTAATATATTGCTAGACAGAGAGCGCTTTATACTGCCTAATCCAAATAAAAACTTATTTTATACCTAAGAATTTTATTAGCCAATGAAATATTTTTTTCCGTATACTTATTATATTTAATTTAAAAAAACACTTAACCTGTTACTTTTAATAAATCAAACACCTGTCCAATAAACTATTATGGATCGCTTAGTTGATCCTAATTTCATATTAAATAACAATTCAATTATAAAACATTCAAACTATGTTCTAAAAACATTTCGTAATATTCTAGCAAAGGTTAAGTATAATGAAATGAAATTCTAGGTTACTAACCCCTCTTAAATAGCAACGGAGAGTGTTCCATCTAGAACTCTAAGTTGGAATACCTAACTAAATTAGGTATCTCGTCGTAATTGGACTCAGTCGTTATGCTAATAAGAATAAGGTGTATATTGAAATAGTTTTAATTCGGGTTTTCAGTTTACTCTCTACGTCTTGATTTAAGGGTTCGAATAATGGCAAAATACTTTCCCTTTATTTCCAACCACATCTTCATTTAAGGGGTTATATCATTCCCTAATTTTCACAAAACTTTCAAGTACTCAAGCGGTTTCCATTTCGACCGACTTCAAAAAATAAAAAGTTCTAAATTAGACTGTATTTCTTGTGTGCTCACTTACACATGAGCCTACGTTACTGCGTCTGTGACTTTAGTCCTGAGGTTTCTAGACTTTTTTTCTCATCGACCACTTTCAAAATTGAGCTGGGTTCAGTTGACCCCATGCAGCTACCTTTCTACCATATTCCCAAAACTCGACAAAAACGTAGACCCCCGTCGAGTCTTCCGTGAACCCCTGGGGTCCACCTGGACCACTAGGGAACCTCTGTTTTTTTAATGCATAAATAGGCTTGCGTTTGACCGCCAACTCGCCTGATGTCAAGCAATGATGCGGTCTACGATGGAGCACGCTTGCCTAGAAAAAGCCGATTCACTCTCGATTTGAAGACACACAGATTGTAACTATAGGAGAACACCTATTCAATGAATGCGCTTTTGGCAGCGCATTCCACAGACCAGCAGCATGCACAATAAAAGTGGAATCCAAGCGATTCGTACGGGTTTTCGGAATATCAACCATAAAGCGGTGTCGATTTTTCGTGCCCGCTCTGGAAGTCCGATAGAAAGATGCACACTCACCGAAATGTATCCGATAAAGAACCAATAGACTAGCAACTTTGCGCCGATGCTCAAGACTAAGGAGCTTAGTCTGAACCAGGGATTCGTTGCTTTAGTCGTATACTGAAGTCACATGCACAGTAACGATGCTACGACGCAGTATATAGGTATTTCTAAGTGTGAGACCTAAGCGCCGATACATATAATTTGAATGGAATTCCTATGGTCACCTAGATGATTATATTCACAGGTGATCAAAGGACACTAAAGAATCGCCTATGATCACCTAGGTGATCAAAGTTGAATATAACATTGCCACATTCGTAAGTAGTTAGAGTGAATTCGGCGCGATCCAATCCGTCAATATACGATATTTTGCGGACTCATGTACGGGACGGACGCCTACTGTGGCGCAGAAGGATAACTTCTGCAATACGTATTTATCAAAGACAAGTGTCTCAAATAAAACACTGAATTCAGTAACTTACTCATATAATATATTTTTATTTGAAAATTCTTGGTACAATGTACAATTTCGGACTTATCCTGATACTTATGAACTAAAAATTATTTAACAATACTGAGCTCATTGGTACGCAAGGATAACACATTAAATATGTGTTTTTATGGAAATTGTATTTAAAACATTTTATTACAATTATATTATTCGGGCGATAGTATCTAACGTGTTAAAAAGCCGGACAGTTTTAACCATATTCAGTGGAGTGCAAAAATACCACCAAATGTGGTTGAAACTATAGTTAGATTTATTACACTTTCGGTGGTCGTTTTTAAGAAGAGTGTAAAATTACACCAGATATGGTTGAAACCTTCGACCAAAATAAAATGAATGGACGGGCCCAGTAGAAGCGCATTTTTGAAGATTACAAAATAAGCGCCAGCGCTCACTTCGTTTCAGTCGGTCTCTAGCCGTAGGAAGTGAAACACGAGTCTATTGTTACACGATAACGAAACATCTGACAAAATTATGAATTCGTATACTTTACCGAAGTGTAAATACGCAAATAAAACCGATATTTATTTTTTGTAACAAATATACTGTACATTTTTATAATTAGGTGTTGAAGTATATGTCCGACGGTTTTGACTCGTTTTTACTGATCAAGTTCAATGGTTAGGGCCCGCCCATTCATTTTATTTTGGTCGAAAGTTGAAACTATCGTTGGATTTATTACACATTCGGTGGTCGTTTGCAAGTGATTTGTAATCATTGTTTTGGTGAAAATTTACTGTGATATATTTTATTTTATTATATTATATTGCATCATCATCAAAAGCAATTTTCAAAACAATGACAATGGAAAAAAGGAAGAAAAATAATAATTTTGGATTATTATTAATATATTATAATGATGGTGTCTCAGAAAATAATCTTAATAATGCCACAAAGAATTCGCGATTTACTTATTTTAGCTATACGTTTTAATTATATACATCTTGATTAATAATAACGCATCTAACAATTGACAACATTTTGTCTAATTATAGTATAACATAGGTTTTATTTTGTTGTTATTATTTTGTGAACAAGAATATTTATTTTATAATAATAATTTATCAAAATAAGTAACTTTAACACAAACACAACAGAATCATGTATCATTAGTGATATCGTATATATAATATAATTTTGAATTATAATGTCATAATATTTTACTATGTCAATTATATAATAATTTTACTACAGTGCAATGTTATCTTGGATGGCTACACAAATACAATTCAAATCCATTAGGTTTACAAAATGTATACTGATATATATATAACTAGATAATTATATTAATTATATATTTTATCTAATGCCTATTCCTTGAATAGGTTAACGTTATCAATTTTATATGCGAAGGCATACGTATTTACAATTTAAAAAAGCGAATCGTATTGCTTTCAAAAAATTTCAGGAATTATATTTAATTTATATATTTTATTATGCTATTAATGTACATGATACTAAATCAAACAGCCTAACTATGAAGAGAAAAAGTAATAAAAATTTAATATATTTGTAAAAATACAACATATTTCATAGATTCTTTATCGTTAAAAATATAATCATTGATTTACTTTAATTAAATTGATTTTTTTTAAGTATTATTATTTGAAATATGTTATATTTTGATTTTAAAATACAATTCACATTGCAATTTTTGGCAATTCACTATAACTTATTTAGTTTTATTATAATATTTCATTTTTATTCGAGTGCGTGGTATTAGAACATTTTATATTATGAGAGCTAAGCGTAGCATCGTGTTAATATATCATATATATATCATAGTTACATATTTTTGTATATTTACAACCGTTACTTAATATTAATTGTACAGTACAAAACATTTTTACTAAATATTTTGATTCCTACTTATAATTAAGTGACTATTTTGAAACAATATACATTTTATATAATCAATTGTGTATATATAATAAATATTTCTAGTCCATCGTATGTGCTTTCACGACTAGATCTATCGAAGTGCTTGCATACGTATATATATATTTCTCATTTGTTCTCTCCTCATCATACTAAATCAAAACAACAGCTAAAACGTCTAACATAATTTGGACAAGTGTTTTAATACTCAAAAATGTAATTCAAGTCTTTAGAAGTTCACCAGGCAGATTCATATATATTCACTTAAATCCATGCATGCACACTCTATAATGTCAATCATTACAATAGACAAATAAAACATGAAAGCTTATAGCCAGCTTAATAATGGTGCTGATAGTCCTGAGCATTTACTTGTAAGCTCGAACATTACTTGCCTTTGAATATTTCTGAACTGCACAACAAATACAATAGAAATTTGATTTTATGTCGATCATTCTCGCAAATGCTTTTGTAAATGTGCGTCAAAAATATATTCCTGTGTGACAGATGTGGCTAGAATGCAATAGAATTCGATGAAATGTCTTACTATAATGACTCGACGCGTAAAAGGAGAATTAAATTAAGCGCCAGATTGGATGTGATACGGATATCGCTGCAATAAAATATTTTTTTGCGTCGTTTGTGGTTTCATACAAATTGGAGCACTTTTTTTCATTCCGTTCTAAATTGGATATCATTTCCGAAATCGCGGTAATCACGGTTATTTATTTTTTCTGATATTACTATTTTCATATTTTAAATCTGATTCACAATGAATAACGCTATAATTCATTAGTACCTTACCTTGATTGGGCTTATATAAGTGGGTGGAGTAGTTGAATTGTTTCCCTCTGTTGATATACAAACCGAAGTCGCTTCTTTTTTTCTTCTTGGTTTAAAGCAGACGGCCTTAGTTATTAAAAACTATTTTTATTTTCCCTATTTAATCAAGTGATTTTGTAATGAAACGAGTATCTTAAAACTCAATATAACTCAAAGATCAAAACCACCAAAAATTGTTGTGGTGTTATTTATGTAATTTTTCCTTAAAAATATCCTTTTACCTTTAAATGTCACGGTTTGTTTTCCATGTAAAATAATTATTATCTTCCAGTCATGTATATAAATAAATACTTCATGTGCAGTGAATTTATTAGGCTTCTACCAATATGGCGCTTGAGTCAATTCGCCTTTTACACGTCAGTGTGATTCTCTGGAATGTTCATTACAAGTAAATGTTTAGGTTTTTAGTGTCTTAGTATAAAACTCGGCAGTCCAGCGGTGGCTCATATCTAATCAGAGCAAGTCTTGCAGCATTGCTCTTTGTACCGCTTGAGAGCGCACAGGTTCATTGCACGGACGTTTTCACAGAAACGCGACGAATCACGACAAACGCCATCTATAGACAATACAACATAAACTGTACGGTAGATGTATTATGTAGAACGTGAAGTCAGCGTGAAGGTAGCATGCGTTTTAATCACATACATATATATATATAAATTAGCTAGCTAACTAGATGCGCCCTGCGGTTTCACCCGCATGGTGATGAAAATTGGTGATGAAAAGTAGTGTTAATTCAGGACATAAGCAATGTATATTCCAAATTTCATCCAAATCCATCCAGCCATTTCTGCGTTATTGAGTAACAAACATCCATTCATACATCCATCTACCCAAACTTTCACATATTTATCGTATGATATTAGTGAGTTGAACCCCTATTTCTCCTGGTCACGCTATAATTTGAGAACGGCTTTACCGATTTCATTAATCTTTTTTTTAAGGGTTCTAATACTTCGTAGAAGGTTCACTTCTTACATTTAAAAACGGCTGGACCGATTTGGTTGAAATTTTGTGTACCTGGAGCAGGTTATAGTAGCGATGCCGAAGGCCGAGCTTACACCCGTGCGAACCCGGGGCGGGTCGCTAGTAAAAGAAAAAAAACTGCGAGTTCACCTACTTTGCGTGCCTGTGGCCTGTCATGCTCGCATTAAGCTACGTCCTATCGTTGCGCTTGAGTTATACTGCGCGCTGTTTTGGCGCTCGCGTCATTAAACGCACTGTCGCACGCTACGTGCTGTGGTCGCGCTAGCAACATTAGTGAGGTTACCTTTACACAGCGGCAGGTGGCAGGTCCTAGTGACGGCGGGGCGCGACATCGCCTCGCAAGCGGCGCCCGCGCTGCGCTCGCGCCGCCGCGCCATGCGCACGCCTCCGCGCCACACGCACCGCAGCAGGCGATGCTGGCGACCTGTCCCGCCGCATCCGCCTACACACTGGAACAATGATTCTGTTGTTCGGATACGTTTTGTTTTCCTACAATCTCATTGAATTATAGCCGGCCAGTAGGTGCAGAGAGAGCTAGTTAATGGTCGCTGTACTCTACGAAATTTGTTAACCTAGCTATTAATTTGCTAGATAAGATCTCCGTTATGGCTGAAGCTATATCGAAAAAACTAGGCTCAGATAAAAAATAAGAGTGAAAAAACTTGATATATCATGTTACCGCTTAAAACTCAACTACTTATAACATAGATCAGTGGAAATCGTAAACTATGCATTTTATGCGATCTTTTTTGCCTCACACCTGCAATACCATATGTGGAATATGTTCCGAGTAACTAAAACATGGGGTTTTCCACTGAAGTGATTTTTTTTTTACTCTTCTTTTTTCTGTGGGGTTTTCTGTTAAAAACGGTTTTTCATAGAGTCTTTAAAGGTCGGCAGCGTATATGTGATGCCCATGGTGTTGCAAGTATACAAAGGCGGTGATTGCTTATCATCAGGTGGCTTGTTTGCCTCATACGACATTAAACAAACCAGCCCCCTCAAAAAAAGAAAACCGTTGACTTAGACAGAACGAAGACACAAGATTGTGAAAACTCAGGAATTAGATCATTCATTTGAGAAACCTTTGGAAGGAAGTGAAGATAACGTGCTGTTCCACCAACCTTGGTCCAGGGTCCGATCGCCCAAGCTGGCCGACAAGGCCTGGACTCCCGTTTGGTCTTCTCCGGCTGTATGCTGTAGTCACATAAGGAGTCAGCTAGCACCGTGCCGTTGGAACTGACGCATTCCACTCGGCGACGGATCACGGCTGGTGAGGACATTCAAATTAAAAACATCATATATCTTCACATAGAACAGAAATATAGGGTTACGCCAAAAGGGTATACTAAGAAAGGGGTCCGATATATTCTTCATTATAAACAACTTTTACAATTATTATTTTTATCGTGAATAAGTCCGCGTTTGACCACCAACTCGCCTGTTGGTAAGCGACGATGTGGTCGAAGATGAAACACGCAGACTTAGAAGATACCTATTCACTCTTGCCTTGAAAAGGCCCAGTTTATATCTTTCAGGAAACAAGGCAGCCGGCTGGTTGTTCCAATCCTTGGCCGTACGGATTAGAAACGTAAAATCGAAACGTTTGGTACGTATCCAAGGAAAGTCCACAATGTATGGGTGGTAATGGGCCGTTTTCCTATTTGTCCTGTAGTAGAAAGGATCTATAAAGGATTTATAGAAGCAATCACAAAAAAATGCTGTTGGATATATAATATTATAACTGCTGTAGAATATACTGTCTGAATGGGTCTTCTCCAATGGTTACAATCGTTGTGTCAAATCGCGAGTGAATCTGTTTCTTCTAGGCTAGCATACTCTATCATAGATCGCATCACCAATTCACCATTTAAGGTGAGAGGTGTGATCAAGCGCAAGCAATAAAATGACCAGCCAACATATATACTTCAATTTTCTAGTTATACATTTTACTTGATTTTCTGTTCTACTCACCAGCACCTCCAGAGAGGCAGCGAACCTGTGACCAGGGCGTCGCGCGCCACGTCGCGCAACTGTTCCCGTGACAGTCGCGCAACACTTGTGGCGGGGTGATGTGCCGGGAGAGGCATTCATTCGTTTCCACTGTTGTCGTTCTGTTACTGGTTTTGTGCTGTTATAGATATACAACAAAATATTATAAGCAAATTTGTATTAATAATAGTAGTAAAACGAAATAGGTCTGGTGACATGACATTCGAAAATTAGTAAAGAACAAAATAGTTGCGATTGGCATGTTATCAAAGAAAAAAAGGAAAACTATGCCTACAAGTGGGTAATAAAATAATGATGAAATTAGTGACAAGATTCCGAGGCTTAAATCGGTGATAATAGATATTCATCATCAACAGCCAAAAGACGTCCACTGCTGAACATACGCCTCCCCCTTTAACCTCCACACTGAACGACATCCTGCCATCTGCCATGCCCGCGACTCTCACAATGTCGTCGGTCCATCTAGTGGGAGGACTACCTACGCTGCGTCTTCCGGTTTGCGGTCTCCACTCAAGAACCTTTCTTTCCCATCGGTTATCAGTTCTTTGAGCGATGTGGCCTGCCCATTGCCACTTCAACTTGCAGATTTTAATAGCTATGTCGGTGACTCTGGTTCTTTGGTGAATATCTACGCCGCGAATATAATAGATATTATGTAAGATCAATAAATGTTAAAGTCAAGACACGTTATCGTTAAGATCAGCAAATAATATATGCTCTCTTTGGATAATCCTGCTCACTAAACCTCGTTCTATAGCTGCTCTTTCACGGTAGAAGCTATTAAACTGTGGAATGAGCTATCTACAGAAATCAAACGGGCACAGCAAGTCTTCAAGCGTCGTGTGATACTGCACTATCCCGGAGTAGCTACTGTATCGTTATTATCTCGCTTTATGTTTATAAGTATGTATATATCTAATATTTTATTTATGTTTGGATATTATTATTGTATATTTTTTTCAGTATTAATTAGTATATTACTATAATGTATGCCTTATATACCACGTATTCCATTATTATAGCAAACCTCGTCATTTACCTCTTCTGTGTGAGCTTTCCATGTTAAGGTTCCCTGGAAGAGTTCGCGATAAGGCCGTCAATAGTTTCACTAGTTTTTGTCATATGTATGTAATTTTTGGTGTGAACAATAAAGAGTTATCTATCTATCTAAAGACCATGCCATCGACTAGTCACTGACGTGGATCTATAACGGGTGTTTTGCTTAATATGCCTCGGCATGGTGTACTCGTAGTAGTACAAGTACTATTGTACATTGTACCTGACACACAGCTCCTCTGATCTGATGTCCTAGCTGGCCGCACAGAGCAGTGCACGGTGACCAGTCAGTGGTCATCCAGACATATTCCTTCTCGTCAGGGGCTTTTGGTCTGAAAAAAGAAAAACAATACAGTACAGTTTTGATATCACCATGGAATATTTCTGTAGAGCAGGGGAAGGGAACATGATGGTAGATGAACCTATGTTATGGGAACTGACATGGTTTACGCACAGTTTCTTTACATTACACGGGAAGTACTCACATAAGATAAAACAGGTAATTGCTACTATAGTTTCGACCACACAAAAGAAGTTTTTTTTGTTTATATTCACGGCTGTCAAGACATTTTTGTAAGAAATTTGTTGTAGCCACTTGCACCCATATAAACTCATAGCAACTGTGTTAACAACTGTGACGCGGAGTTCGACGCGTTGACATAAATAAGAATGTTCAATCACATATCTGTCACAATTCCTGGCGACAGAGTTTCCTTCTCATCTTCGTTCTATTCACTTCTCTTTTCTGTGGTTTCGACCACATTTTTTTGTATTTTGCAATAATTGCAAGTCTGCATTCTTACTTTACTATTTAGTCAAGATACAAAAAGGTCCTAATTTCGCATAGTTTTTTTTTTTTTGCCTTGCTTTTGTATAGTATTACAAGGAATCCTTATAAATTAATTTTGTCTGTCCGTCTGTCTATCTGTCCATCCGTCTATCCATCATAATACTTTAGAACCTTTTCTTCTATAGCTATTAAGATAAGCGCATGAAACTTTGCACAATTACAGTTTTAGTATAGATCGATCAATCAATCAATCTAAAAAAATATAAAATAAAATTGCATTTTTAGGGAACATTTTAAATTGGGACAAAAAAATCTTACGCTGTACTCCCTCGTGTGGGGAATAGTTGAATAGATTTTTTTAAATGAAGTTAAGATTTTATAAATTTCTTAATATCAGGTGTATCATTTGGGTAATAAGGCTCGCCCAAGTCGCAAAAAGTCTGACGCCTGCATTTGTGAACTAATAGACATAGAACATGTTACTTACAATACTGATATATTAAAACTGCAATTCAAAATGATTTCGAACATTTTCTGATTGTAACTTTTTGAGTTAACTTAAATGCAAGACGTTCTAGCTCAAAAGCCCATTGCTATTATCGTAAAATGGTCTTTACAAAGAATGTTTCCCTAGTAGCAATAAAAATAATAAGTTTTCTTTTTGACTAAACTTTAAAAAGTATATTTTATGTCGGGATTTCTGAAATTTGGCTAAGTCTAAAAAGCTTTATTCGTTCGATTTTTTTATAATGACTAAGTTCTGTACTATGTACGAGTATATGACCATAATTAACCATACAATGGTTGCCTCGAAGATATTGTTTGAGAGCAGAGAGCACTAGCTCGTAAGTTTCTATATTTATTTCATGACTTTTGGTCGAATGCGGGACCCAATCTTTTTTACCTACAAAGTCAACGACAGGGAAATACCGAGGACAAATACTGTGAAGCATTTAGGAGTCACCTTCGATATGAAGCTTACGTTTCATGATCACATAAACGCGCTTGTAAAAGAGTCTTTTAAGAGACTAGGTTTTGTTTTAAGGAATGCCCGTGACTTTAAAAACCACAATGTTGTAAAACTATTGTTTAGTGCGCTGGACCGGACAAAACTGGAGGCTAGTGCATGCGTGTGGAATCCACACGAATCAACGTATACACTAGCTCTCGAGAAGGTACAGAAGGCGTTCTTGAGGTCCCTTTACAAGCGACAATATGGGTACTATCCCTACATGTACCCCAGCAAATTCATTCTGGATTGCTTAGGTTACAACTCCCTCGAAGTTCGTCGGTTAAATGGCCAGATTGTAACCGCCTGTAAGATTTTTCGGGGTAAAATAGACGCACCAGAGCTTAGTGATGAGCTGTGTTGGTATAATGTGCCAGATCACTATTTAAGATGCAGGAAGCACAAATTATTTGAAATACCTCGGTGCCGCACTGTTGCACGCTCAAACTCGCCTCTCCCACGCATTGTATCCAAGCTCTACGCGCTCCTGGATTCAAACCCTAACTGTGACTTGTTTGTGGATGGATGGACAGAAATATTATCAGTGTGTTTGAGATACTGTGGGAGTGTTGTGCGAATGAATGTGTAATGTACCTACTTTAAGAATATTGTATGATTTAGTTAATTTAAATTTTTAGTTCGTAATTAATTATTATTATTATTGTAAATTAACGCATGACTAGATAATTTTATTGTAATTATTTAATATTTTATTGAAATTCTTATTATATAATTAATGTAATGTAATTCTCATGATATAATTGATGTAATGATGATGGTGTAACCGTTTTAACTAAATTAAATTTGATAAATAAATATTTTGTATAAATAATTTTTATATTACATTGACCATTAAAGAGTTTTTCTATCCATTAGTGTAATTAACTTACATATTTTCCGTTGTAGTTTCAATATGTTCCACCAAATTCTCAACTCTGACGTCTTGCATCTGCTTATTGTAATCTTCATTCACAATAATAATATCAGAATCGTCATCTTCTGGGAACACTATCTGTTTATCTTCGAAGTTTATCACACGGGTCTTAGTTGGGACTCCATAGTTCTGGTACATTATTATGGAGTCTACTGTCCGTTGTCCTCTTGAGTTTCCGATGGTCTGTAAGTTCCAAAATGTCTAGACATATCAATTATAAATTGTAATATTTAGGTAATACATTTTAATATTTAGGGAATTTTAGTGATGAAAATGTAAATTAACAATTGGTTCCAGGGATGAAATTAGAAATAATGTTAAAATTTGTTTTAATAATGGCATGGGTGACACATGGAAAGTATGTACAAATTTATAGCCATAATGTCATTAATTAAAGTTATTTTTAGAAACCTATGATATGATAACTAATTACGAAAGATATATAAACAGTGAGTTAGATTTGAATAAAATCATATGAGAAAATATTACTCTCTCGATGAAATTAATTTATAAAGGGCTATCCAGCTTTTATACAATGATCCGAAATATGAAAACAATGTCAAACCAAAAACACTCATGCGCAGCAATCCAACCCAACCAAAGTTTGACCTTATACCAACTACTATAAAGTAATTAATCTCACCAAATGAACCAAAACGAATATGAACCAAAAATAGTTAACATGCGCTGCAGACAAACCCAATCAAAAGTTGACGTTATGCCAACCCATAACAGTCTATTCTAGTAACTCCTCACCTGGAACTGCATGATAATATAGTGTAGGCACGGCAGCAGTCGTGAGGCACTGTTCCCAATGGGGGGGAGCATCTGTGAGGAGACAGCGGTTTCCTGAGGTCCCAAGCGGCGTGCGAGTTACAAAGTTAAGACACTTGTTAAAGCTATTGACTCGATATTGGTAGTCTAGTGAGTGCCATGTCGTTGGAAAGAAACGCACTTTTGGTGTAATTTTTTTTCTTCCCTTTTTTAATTTGTTTTTTGTTCAGTTTTTGGATTTATTGCATTAAATAATAATATCTTCATAATTTTGATCCCTCAGTTTCTGATTTTTGTCGTAATTTTATTTGTTTTGAGTTATTTCATAGATGCTCAGATTACTCGTAAGAAACTTTATAGACGTAGAACATATTTTGTTTGGTTTTTCTCTTATTTGAAATATCTCGAGACTTCATCTAACTTCGAGAACGTTTTTGCCTGAATACTGCAAAGCGAAAGTCGAAACAACGAAATAGCAGCCAAAAGCTAGTGAAAAAATTAAAGAACTTGGCCAAATATTTTGTTATTTGCCATTTCAGACTTTTGCGAACTTAGTTCAAGCACTTGGATTGCGGCAAGACCTCTGGCGGGTTGCCAGTTCGTAATAAAAATAACTTTTGGAACTAGCACAGCGTCTTGGCTATCAGATCTATTTTTATCAGTTTAATTTCATAAGTTTTGGGAAATTCCTATTTAACTTGTATGGAATGAATATTCTGTAAAATTTACTTTAGAACAAGTTCCTATCTCCTGTAAAACCTGAAGGGTAACATTTTCTATTTTAAAACAGTAAAAATTTATTCGAGGATGTAACTTCGAGACGTTATTCTAAATCCTTTAAGCAAGTCATCGAGGTTAACTTTGGTTTCAGCATTACTAGATAGCTGACCGATTATTACTTTTTTATGAAGCTATGTGACGAGGCAATCAGGTCGCTCGCTTGATGATAAGCGTCACGCTTACCCCTATCAGTTCATTGCTACCGATAATTTAGAATTTGACCATTGGTCAGAGTCTTGGTCGTCAGTTTTCATTAAAAGTTATGAAATCAATAAAACATCGTTATGGCAATATTATTAATAATGTAATCATACCAACGCCTAAAGTGACTGTCAAACGTAAGCATAATATTATGAAGAAAAAAACTACATTTCTACACTTATTGACTGACTATCACTAAATCTGGAAAATGACTTGACCTGCAAAGCGAAAATTTACCAGGTGGATTCCGTATGGGATATTGAATTTCTTAAATATGTCATATTTACACACCAGATTGCACCACCGGCCGAAATTAAATTGTACAGTGGCGCCATCTAGTTACGCTTTACCAAAACGTACCATCTTAACAATCAAAACAAATTTAACCATCTCCTTTAACTTTAACCAGCTGTGGGGCTAATTTTACTACTCCACTAGTTACTAAGTTAAAGGGAATCTCTAAGGGGTAATGTAGGCCTATGGTTCAGACAACTTCGGGGTTGTAAAACGTGATAATAAAATTTACGTACCGTTTTATAGTGCAATAAAACAGTTATAGCTGAATGTAGAGGGGGTATTTGAATAGAATAAGGTAGTTATCGTTGGGAAATGAATTTAGATAAAGTTTGAAGTGATTGTGCTTAGAATAGTTAGTATGCTAATGGCTGCTAGCTTTCGGAGACAGGAAATCTAGACACGCGGGAGCGCGTCAGAGCCAAGCTCGAGCGGTACCGTGTGTAATATTACACGAACCACTTGGAGCCACTTTTGTCCCCCTCATTACTCAAAAACTATATCACATAAACATGTCAAATTTGGCATAGATACTTCTTCCAGAGTTAGAGTTTAATCTACGAAAACGGGTTTCGCCCTTCCTCTTATAAACGTGCAATTGGGCAATATTTCACTATGTATACATAGATACAGCGCTACTCGGAATGGTACAAATTTTGCTACGGGAACAACTCTCAGATCACAAAAATCATTTAATTCACTTAGCAGAGCTGTCAGCAAATCTCTCATTTGTATAAAGTAAGAGTAGTGCCATCTTGTGGCACAAGATGGCGCTGATATGAAACTATACGAGACACTCAGAACTTGCATCACTCTCTCCTGGTAGGAGCCAGACGAGTGACGAGTCAGTACGTGTGGTGCAGGGTCAGTTCCAGGACCTGATTTGTGCATCACGGAGGTACCATTCCGGGTTTGTTTCGAGTTTTTAACGTTGCAAAATGAGATCATATAATAATTTCCCTCATTTATTGTTTTTTTCTTCCCAACGACATGGAACCCCGAACTCCCCTAGACTCCCGGAGTGCAGAGTATTTCCACCTACCTCGTTCTCATCGTAGATGTCCCTCGCCTGGGAGTTGAAACTCGGTGCCGGCTTGGTGCTGGTGGATGCTGGCCCGTAGAGCGCGTCGCGGACTTTGTCGATTTTACCTGTACATTACAATTGTTGTTATATAATTATTTTTTTCATTTTCAGATACAAAGATCCATTATCATCATGAGCTTTAGCATTTGGATTGTCTTTAGACCTTCAACGGTCTATGGACAGTCTAACTGTTTTTGTAGTGTTAGTGTTAACTTGTATTAATGTATAATTTTTGCATATTAGATTAGGTGTGGAGCTTCCCCAAGTGTAGTCTACAAGAGCCCGGCCGCTACAAACAATTTTTTTTTTTCAAAAAAAGTCTTGAGCTTCATCCGGAGTAAGTCATATTCCTAGTCAAACAAGCTTATTTACCTTAAAACTGTCCACACACCTAAACAGCGCTCAGAAACAGTTTTAAAATTTAAACTGCATTCAGAATTAAGTTTAAAAATGTAATATCATCGTCCTTGTTCACGACTAAATGGCTTTTTAAAATTCATGGAGGAATCTCTGAAAGAGACTCGCTAATGCTCTGGTCGCACGCTGCGACTTTTTGTGGAGCGAGTAGTGGATAGTTTGCCGCTAAGTTCGTATAGATTCAATGACCAGGTTCCAGGTGTTGGAACATATTTGAAGGTTTTCACTGAAACTTTTGTGATGTAGATAAGGTAAGGAAGAAGGTAAGATAAGGAAGGTTAAATATAAGATGAAGAAACTAAGGGTGGGTTGCACCATCTTACTTTAGCAATAACAAACATTGACATTTCAGTTAAAGTAGGTAGAGTTTGTAGTGGTAGGATTGTTTTGCAGGGGTCCGCCTGGGGAAGTACCACACCTTTGCCAGTTATTCAACCGCCAAGTAGTGTGCAAACACTACTGTGTTCCGGATTGAAGGGTAATGATTCCAGCGAAATTACAGGGCACACAGAGATTTGACATCTTATATCTCGGGGTGACGAGCGCAGTGCATTGCCATCCAGGGTTTTGAACTGTTGAAGTTCAAAATTCTGAGAAGCGTTGAGCTGTTATGGGCAAGCGTGAAGAGCCATCAGGCGAGCGACTTCGCTCGTCTCGTCACCAAGTACCATAAAAAAAAAAGTTTTGCCAAAAATTAGTTGCACCATCTGACAAATTGTTGAATGACGTCATAACTTTAACTTTTAACCGTAACTGCACACGCTTCGCTGGTTAGTGTTATTGTTTATGATAAATATTTGTTAGATGCATAAAATTCTAGAAAACCTTTAAAAAATACCTCTATAAAAGAGCTGAAAATTTTCAATCGGCTCAACAGTTTTTTTTAAATATCATAGCTAAGAATACTCACGATCAAGTCACTTTTCAAACAAATAAATTAAATCAAAATTGGTTCAGCTGTTTGCTAGCTACGATATTACAGACAGACAAACAGATACATACGTGAAACTTAAAACAACCTTCTGTTTGGGTCAGGGGTTAAAATAGGCTAGGATGTTTGTAAGAAAAGTGTAAAAAGAGACGCAAAGAATTGAAAACATCCTCTTTTTTATTAAGTCGATTAAAAACGATATTTTAATGATCTAATAAAAAGAAAAAAGCCAAGTTGACTAACCTATTGTATCAACCTCCTGTCAGAAAAAACTTGTACGAAAAAAATGTATATAATATTATGTCTATATACATTTATAATAAACTACCAAATGAAATAAAATTATTGGACGGTATCAAATTTAAAAAATCGTTAACGGAGTGGCTACTTAAGCATTGTTTTTATAGTATTTAGGAATTTATCGATTTTTTTAATATAATATAATTTAATAATAATAATACCTAATTTAATATAATAATATACCTAATTTAATATAATAATACCTCTTAAAATGTATAATTTATTTAGTTTAAGAATATTTGCACGTCTGCTTGCAGACTGAATACTATGACATCAAAAATAATTTTATGACCTCTTTATTGTAATGTATTATAGCAAATAAATGATTTGATTTGATTTTGATTTAATAATTGTAAATTAAGTAGCGAGGGCCTAGTGCAAGTTTTACCAGTGGCGTTTACTTATTCGGTAGCGTTATCTTTACCTACGATTGGTATAAAAAAGGGCAGTTCCATCTAATGACGCTAGATGGCGCTGTTTCTATTTAATACAAATCATAGTAAACGTTAAGGCGATCGAGTAGGTTAACGCTATTGGAAAACTCGCACTTGGCTCACTGGTTATTAAATAAATAAATATATCTGGGACATTATTGCACACATGGTCATCTGATCCCAAACTAAGCAAAGCTTGTAATATGGCTGCCAGAGACTGATATAAGTTCATATACATTTTTAAATACATACTTAAATAGATATTAACACCCAGACATAGAACAAACACAAATGTTTATAACGTAAATGTTTGCCCTAGATGGGAATCAAGCCCCCAAACGCAGAAGGTAGGTTCACTACCAACTGAGCCACGGGGCAGTAAATATTTTGAATTTGTTGTTCGAATCGAATGTTGTTGTCAGTTTTGTAAGAAAATTGTGTTGACTAACTGAAATATTTCCGTGCAAGCGGAACCTAATTAAGATTTCCCAACCCGGAGGTGCTCGGAGGTAGACGCGATACAAAGCAGATACTTAGCACGGGGAAACGGTCCTATTTACACTGATGAAACTCGGGACTGCGCAGCTTTTAATTTACTAAAACTCTGTCTATATTTAGTTTATATATATATATTAAATGATTAGACTGCAGCCCGAAATCGTATTGAGCTTCGGAGAGTTTTTATTCGTGTGTGGCAAACATTCAAACATCGTCCGGCGCTGATCAAAAATAACTAACATATGACCACTTTATCGCGCATGAGTCATAATTACCTTGAGTATGACGGGTTGGTCGCGGAGGGAGGGCGGGGGGAAGGGCGGTACTTATAAATAATGCGACATTTCCGATGATCTATATGGGGTTCTTCAAAAGGGCTGTTAAAGTCTTTAAGGGTCGGCAACGTTTTGCCGGCAGGTTGCTCCAATCCTTGGCCGTACGGATTAGAAACGTAGAATCGAAACGTTTGACGTATCCTAGGAAAGTTCACAAATGTATGGGTGGTAATAGGCCGTTTTCCTATGGTAGGATAAGTTCGTGTAGCTCCGATGCACATTTTCCGAAATTAATCCAATAGAAAATTGACAGAACCGCTACTTTACAGCGGTGTTTTATACTGAGAAGTTTCTTAGCCACTAACTTCACATCGGCTATAAGTCGAGCAGCACGCCAGTCTATTCAAGATT
Source organism: Agriopis leucophaearia (assembly GCA_949125355.1). NCBI lineage: Eukaryota > Metazoa > Arthropoda > Insecta > Lepidoptera > Geometridae > Agriopis > Agriopis leucophaearia. Next base: position 904,879 of record OX421285.1, read on the forward strand.
CAAGATTCGCACGGATTCAAGAGCTTCGAGCTGTGTATCTGTGATGCCCGTGGTGTTGCAGATACCCATAGGCGATGTTGCTTACCATTAGGCGGCCGGTCTGCTTGTTTGCCACCTATGGCATAAAAAAAACATCGGTCTTTAGAGCTGGTTAAACAATATGTACTCACCTCTCTGCCGGTTCTTGTTGTAGTTTCTTCGCTGGTCATGCGGCCGCTGTTCGTGCGACTGGTCGTCGGACGCGCCGCCGACCATCGCTCGGTACCGCCCGTCAGCTCTGCTGTACACCATAACATTTATCACAAATATATTACATATAATGAAAAAAATTAAATTACAAATTAAAATAAACTTTATTAATTTAAAAACACACTTTTAAAAATAAGCTTTTTGTATTCATCTCAGCAAACTCTTTAATTTGATACCTATATCATGATGGTGGATAAGAACATTTTGTCCGCCATATTGGGGCGTCCGCCATATTGAATTTATCACCAAGGACCTAGGATCAAAGCGCTTGGGAAGACTAATCCAACGAATCCAAAGTTGACGGGGTAACATCGTTTCGTTTAGGAGTTCATATGGCCACCATCAGACCAGCTCGGTGAAATTGTACCAAAATCTTACCTGTTTACACCAGGCTGCGAAGAGGTGCGGCCGTGCTTTTCAGAGTCTTTATATAATTATATTGCCGTGTAGTGGACGATATTTTATTAAAAAACCAAGTGAATGATGTTTATCTCATAAATTAATTGACAATAATTTAATTCAAAATACTAGCAGCCACATTTTGATTGGCACCCTAGTTTATATATATTCTCCTGATCATAAATATGCGTAAAAATTTGGTTTTAAGCAAAAACTCGATGACCGAAGTAATTCTGCAGCCGGATCTCGTACTATGACCATTTTTTACACTAGCAAATACAAAAATACGTTTGTTGTATTAACCCTTGAATATATATTTTTTGACTTGTTTATTATTTAATCCGGCGCCGTATAATTACATATTCTGTGAAAATTTCAACCGGCTGGCTGGCGGCGGTTCCAAATATACAGCCGCAGACAGCTTAGTAATAGGGTCCCGTTTACACCATTTCGGTACGGAACCCTAAAAAAGAGCTTTAGACAAGTTTTATTTTTTATATAGAATAGATCTACGTTTGGCCACCAACTCGCCTGATGGTAAGCGACGGTGTGGCCGAGGATGGAACACGTTGATCTAGAAGAAATCTATTCACTCTAGCCTTGAAGATGGCTAGATTGTAGTTCTCAGGAAACAAGGAGGACGGCAGAGAGTTCCATTATTGGGCAGTACGTATCATAAAAGACGTAAGTTTCCGACAGACCTATCGGACAAAGGCGAAGAGGGTTCATCGAGCGGCTTGTGCCTCTCAATCTCCTCCGAGGAAGGGAACTCCCCAGGTCTCGGCTTCACCAGCAGCGTGAGGTTGGCGCTGGACCTGCCAGCGACGCAGGTGTACACGCCGTGGTCGCGCAGGGAGAGAGACGTGATGCGGAGAGCACCCTGGAAACAATATAATTATGTTAGTTCTCGAAAAACAATTATATCAGTAATTTTTAAGCGTTCGGATTTGTATACGTGTTGTAAATGTTTAACGGGACTTATCGCGCCTTATTATTTTATTTAGCTAAGAAATGGATCACAATAAAAACCGACTTCGAAAATATAATATGAAAAACGTAAAATTTGAGGGTAGCCCTCGGTTTCCCTGGGATCCCATCATCAGATCATGACTTGGTGACAATTGGTCCAAATTGGAAGTATACCCTACCGAACAAAAGATTTTTTTTTTTTTTTTTTTAATTCGGCCAACAGTCTTCGGCGGAGATATCGGTGAAAATACATTTAAAAAAAAACAGTGGAACATAGAACCTTTGCCTTTTTTGAAGTCGATTAAAAATAGATACCTTTCACAAATGTATTCAACCGCAGTTTTCAGTTAGCTCGTGTCCACAGCCATTGTAACATGGTCGAAACGTCAAGTGAAAGGTACCTATTATTATTAATTACCTGAATAATGCGCGAAAAGTTCCGTAAAACAATTATGAACGAAATTCACATGTTCCAAAATAGTTAATACATTATTACAACAAAATTATAAAGAAAGAATTATCAATTTAAAAAACTGACTTCAAAACGAGTAAGTAATTTCGTTTACTTGGATTAAGATATTAAAAAAGCCGATTAGTGACATAGGATACCTAGTTTATATCCTGGAAGAATTTAACATTCCTGGAGAAACATACACATGGGTTAGACCCCGGGACATAGCTAGTGTAATTTATAATTTTTAATAATATTGTTCGAGACGGTTTTATATGCTAAACAACACTTAACCCAGCTAAAGTGAGTTGTAAAAGAGAGGTAAGAATTTTAAATAGGACTTGAGTTTTATTCATGCATAAAGAATGAGCTCTGTGTTAAATTGGTAGTAAGTGACTAGTTTAATAACACTTGTGAGGTGTGATTTTGTAATGCTGTTACATAGAAAGTATAACAATAAACTTTTCATTACTCATACTCGGAAAGTAGGTTTGAAGTTTCCTGAGGAGCGGGTTGAAAGTTATACATTTCAGCCCTAGGGAGAATCACTTTCAACTGACAGTGACAGTTGACAACTGACAAACACGTAAATAAAAAAATAAAAAACTAGTTCTGTTTTCACATTTGTATTGAACCGTTCCAATTTTTTTTTCTCCTCAGAGGATTTTGGTCCCGCACTTCTTGTGCATTTGCCAGGGTCAGTTCATGTTTTTATTTTTAGTTTCCTTGTATTCGTAAGGAAAAACAGTGTTTACCTCGGGGTTAAATACTTATTTATTTCCTCGAAATATTAGCGCTACTTTCACAACTAGTATAACAATTAAACACTGTTTTAAACTATCACGGTTGTTCACTAAAGTTATATGATTATCCCCGTATTCCTATTCCGTATTCTTCCCGTGAACATGGTGCATGTAACTGCGCCGAAATATCAGAAGCTCCTTCCACAATCTTACCACGGTAAATATCCCGTAAATAATCATATAACTTTAGTATAACAATGTACTATTTCACTTCTCATGCTTGTAAAGTTCTCGTTTATGCCTAGTGTATGTCTAAAACTGCTTTTTGTACATCATCATCAGCCAGAAGACGTCCACTGCTGAACATAAGCCTAGATACCCCGTTAACCTCCACACTGAACGACATCCTGCCATCTGCATCTGGATGCCCGCGCCATCCGAAAAAAACTATTAGAAATAGAACATTGTCCCCAGTTTTAACTTAAATAATAGGTAAGTATAACATACAATATCACTGTTTCAATTCCTCGCAATAAAAGCATAAAACCCAATTTATCCTCAACTTAAATATCTGCCTTCGCCTTCGGCTCGGGCTGATAAACGACTCGGCTAAAATTACTTGTTTTGTGCACTCTTACTACAATCTGTTATAAAAGCAAGAATCAAGAAAAATTTGCAATTTCTTTACTTTACTTCATTTTCAACATCATCATTAGCCTACACACCCCTCCAGGACAAAAACTTTTTTCAGGTAGAGTTGCTATCTCTTAAATTTGGCATCCAGGACAAGACGCGTGAAAACAACAAGTCAACAGTTTAAATTATCACTTTAAATTTTTAAACCCGGGTGACAAATGAAGCCCCAGCCGGACGCCCCCGGATGCCCTCTAAACTAAGACAAATCCGGGGAAACCCGGACGGATGGCAACCCTATTTTCAGGGAACACCATTTATAATAGCCCTTTGTCTTCACATACCTTTTTAGAGATCTTGTATTTCTTCGACTTGGAGATAATCTGGTGGTCCTTCGCCCACTGTATCTTGGTCCTGTTGTATCCCTTTACCGGGCACTTGATCTTCACCTGGGTCCCGTAAAATATGGTAGCTGAACCACCTACTTTCACTGTCACCTGTGACAACACGGTAAAGTATAGTGAAGTGAATTTAAGTGAAGTAAAGTAGGTATAAACTACTCTCTGAAGTTGACGCCTCTCTTGAGCAGGTCTCGGATTAGGGTGAACTGAACCTGGTTCAGTTCAACCCAATAAAGACGCAAGTTTGCGCATTCTCCGCCAAAAAAGCCCCATTTGTTGTAGCTTCTCACTTTCAGAACACTCAAGGTTTCGGAAAGCATTGGAATCTTAGGAGTCGACATTTCTACGAATGTACAGTTTCGCAGTCACATTCCGAGTAAGGCCAAGCTTGCCTCTTAAGAAACTTGGTGTGCTTAACATAGCGAAGCGGTACTTCACGACGAGACTTTTGAACAGAATATACTAAGGTGTTTGTAGCCATGTAGGGTTCATCATGGGGTTCATCAAATAGCGACAAGAGTTACACTTGTGAGCTAAAAGAAACTGGACCTTACCTTCTTCTTCTTAGGGTCGTGCTGTATGTAAGAAGAGTTGGCGAGAGATATCTCTGGAGAAGCGGTGTCGAGCAGACACGGGCGTGAGTTGCAAGACTTGGTGCCGGCGGGCCGTGGAGAGCTGCAGAGCGACGCCGGGCGTTCCACCACGTGAGACTGAGCCATTATTTGCTTGCACTCCACCTGTTTCAAGTAAATACAGTTACAATCTGGGTATCATCAAACCGCGAGTAAATTAGTTTTTTTCTAAGCAAACATGTTCCATTGTAGCCTGCATCATTGCTTAACATCAAACAAGGTGGCGGTCAATCGCAAGACTTATTAAGTTAAAAAAAAAAAAACTGAAATACATTTCTTAACTGACGTAATTGAAGGGATCGAACAAAGTAAAACACTGCTTTAAACTATCACGGTTGTTCACTACAGTTATATGATTATTTACGGGATATTTACGGTGGTAAGTTACCTTACCACGGTAAATATCCCGTAAATAATCATATAACGAAAAAAGTACGCTCTTAGGAACACGGGATTTACAACCACGCACAGCTATGTGGCAATCTTTGTGTGGTCGAAAACTGTATTCAAATGTTTTACCCATTTTTTTATTGGTTGTTGTATTAAGTTATTAATTGGTGTTTTTTCAAACGTTTCCCTCTCTGATAATCTCTTGTAATCTTCGTCTCTTTCTCTGCTTCTCTTAAAACAGACTTGTATGTTAAAAGAGAAAAACTTGCTAAAGTGTATGAGGAAGATAAGTGGAGGAAACGAGTCGCTTCTTCATGGATTGAACTAGATATATGTAAAGACCTCTCTCTGCTTGAGTCCTCCACCGCAAGTCTTGGAGCACTTGGACCAGTCTCCAGTGTGCCAGCGCACTGGACAGTCGAGCACGTTGCAGTACTGCCGGTCGGGCGGCGGCGGCTGTGGACACATGCTGTTTGGGACCACCACGGTGTTGGTACCACCTCGCGTCACCTGCAAACAATCATCATTTCAATTATTTCAGCTTAGATCAGCGACATCATTCATCAAGTCTCTGATCGGCACAAGTAGCGGCTGATTGTACAGAAAGCAAATAAATCAGGCGTTACTTTGCAGAAGTTCATGTTCAAAACTTTTACTTAAATAATCTCTAGTGTACTTCCGCTTCAATTTCGTAACAAGTACAATAAGGAATACTTTTTTTGTACTGTGACATTAATTTAATATTAGTAATATTATTTGTTACTAATTGATCTATGAGAAAACTTAAAAAACTAAACTAATTATGAAGATCGTTTATACTATCTATAAGCAACGAAGACCTATAGATAGTTCAAACGATATCTAATTTCAGGCAGAGTGCTCAAAATGCTGGCCGTGTCGTGTTGCTGGATTGCAAGGCTAACTTTTTGACCTTCTTTCCATTATTTATGTGTTGTTTTGATCCATAATTCCTTCCTTAATGTACTTGATACGATGTGAAGTGGAAATACACCAGAGATTTGTCTAAGAAACAGTTTTGCTGATGAACTTCAGCAAAGTAACGCCTGATTCATTATCAACTCGGAACTTTGCAAAGTCACAGAAGATACCAGAATTGTAATGGGCATGTATGAGGCTGGCAAGCGAGTATGAAAGAAGTTTGACGGCAAATATTAGCCGCGTAAACAAAAGCTATCGACTGAATGAATGGGACTTAATTTTCATAAATTAAGGTAGTTTTCTAGTAGTTACAGTTCATTCGTAAATAACGAATGCCAGGTTTTTAATAAAAAAAAATAACAATGGCGTGAATAAGTGGAGATTTAAGTCCCCAAAATTCTGCGACCGTTGGAGTAGATTGATTATCCACGGACGTACACGACTGTGTTAGAATGGGTGCTGAGCCATCCACGGACTGTTGTTAGAATGCTCCTACTTTCTGGTCATTACCTCGTGAATGCACGTGACTTCTCTCGTCTGTATGCCGATCCCACAGGATTTGGTGCACTGGGAAAAGTCTGTGTAGTTCCATCTGTAACAAAGATGAAGGTTAACGTTGAAGAAGGATGTTATGTGTACGGAGACAGTCACTGTATCCATACAAAAGTATTTATGTGAGCCACAGACTGGGTATAGCTACTATGTAGATGTGAGCAGTACTATATAAGAATAAGATTTATTTTATTGCCAAAATCAATGAACAGATAAGGTAAAACAATGTTTGGCAATATCAGACTGATTCGGTGGCTCAGTTGGTAGTGAACCTACCTTCTGCGCTTTGGGCTCTGGGTTCGATTCTCACCTCGGGCAAACATTTATGTGATGGACATTTGTGTTTGTTCTATGTCTGGGTGTTAATATCTATTTAAAAAAATATATGTACGTTTGTACGTATATCAGTCTCTGGCAGCCATATTACAAGCTTTGCTTAGTATAGGGTCAGATGACCGCTAAAAAAACAATTCATTTTTCAAATTTTACTACCGGTAATTTTAAAGCCGGTACCTACCTTGGAGGGCAAGGGTGGTCATTGCAGGTCCTCACTCGATTCTCCGGCTTGGTGAGAGGGTCGCACATGTATGGAGAGGCGTTCTTGCCGTCTTCATCTCGCACACACTGGATTATCAGTTCCTGAGGAATACAATTATCAATAATGATTCAAAAGTTCTGATCTGTGAAGATTAGCTGGAAGGTAGGGAGAATTTTGCTAAACAGTGGCACGGAACTGGTTCTAAACGATGGAGTTTTATTCCGAACTACTAATAATGACATACTAATACATAAATCACGATAATAATATACTAATATATAAAAGTATAAAATATGAATAGTTAAATAAGCAATAACCGCGACACGATATCAGGGTTGGTCCCATAGTAAAAATTATTCATAATGTTGAAAACAATGACCTCCTTTCAGTTAGTATAGTCTATATACATAACCCTGTATAAATGCGAGTACCTACATACAAACGATGATAAATTCCCATAGACTTTACCTTCGCTTTACTCTGTCAACAATAAAACTATAATGTTTTATTATGAAAACTGACGTGTTTTCACACATTTTATTTATATTACACGGGAATTAAGAGGAGTATCTGGCCTAATCTTACGTGAGTAATTCCCGTGTAATATAAATAAAATAAAACTAGTTATTCCTCCCGAGGTTTTCGCAACACCCGGGACCAATAAATTATGGTCATAATATTGGAATTTGTAGATACACACCTGAACTCCGCTAAGGCAAGAAGCGCTGCAGCTGGTGTAGCCCTTCTCTTTCCATGAGTAAGACTTCCCAGGTGATCCAGGCGCTACGCGAATGTTGCTAGACGTGCCGAAGGTCAATGACCTGCTGCAGAAAACAATCTTAGCAAACAAAAGATCACTACACAGAAAACAAGGAATTTTACAACAAGTGACATCGGATGCGTATTCCTTGATAAATGAGTCGAGATTCAAGAAAAGTCGACTTACGATGGTGACCTTAAATTCAATCTAAATTAAAAACCGTTGTATAAGTCCACTCAAAGGAACATGAGCTTATTCAGTGATATTGAAATCCTTCATTCTTAGCCTGTGATGATCATACAACACCTACTCGTACTTCAAATAGCTGAGGGGTCGACGCAAACTTATGTGTATGCAAAAAAAATGTTCACTGTCTACCTACTTGGCTAGTAACATTAAAATAGCTCTTAGAGCTCCAAAAACATAATACAAAACTATTAATATAGTTATCGCATGTAATCCGCGAGTTTGTCAAAAATTATTTCACGTTCTGATTAGTTTCTTATCAATTGCATGATGTTTTCCTCCAACACTTGAAACTCACATTTCAGTATCAGTATCATGATGACCGCTAATCTTATCACCAATGATTAGTTTACAATGAAAATTCCTTCAAACGTCTTATCGAAATCGCGGAACATATCAACCAGTGTTTAACGGACCATTGAAAATGTCGCTAGACGTAAACATCAGTGAACCGGATGAATTCAACTGCAATGAACTACATAGTTGCATCAAAGAAATAGTTAAACTACAACACGTTGAAGATTTCTCTTATCACGTTGACTACGTTTGTGGTAAGGGTGACAATTTTATAGCAAACATATTCAGAGTTACAATAAAATATAGCAAAGATGAAGATAAAAACTTGAGTGTTATTGTGAAAACTTTGATCAATACGACCAGACAAGAACTGTTTCATGAACTGCATAAACGTGAAGTGATAGCTTATGAACAAGTTATTAAGAAATTCAAAGATATACAAGAGTCAATAGATGAAGGGGAAAGAGTTGTTTTGCCAGAGTGTTTGTATACAAGAATAGAAAAAGGAAATGAAGTGATAATCTTAGGAGATTTAAAAGCTAAAGGATTTGAAATTGACAATAGACTGGCCAGCTATGAGCGTTTGGATTACTCCCAAGTGAGCACAGTTATTAAGAACCTTGCCAAATTTCATGCCTTATCATTTATTTACGATAAACATTACCATGAAACTTTCGACAAAGTTAAATCTGAATTTGAAGATATAATATTCTCTAATAGCTTTTTGAATAAGAGCAAGTTGAGAGATTATTTTCACGATTCATTTCAGACCTCTGTAAATATAGTTGAAAATTTAGAGGTTAAGAAGAACTTAGAGCGTGTAGTACCAAAACTTTTGAAAATTCTGCAAAATTACACTAAGTCTGGAAAGAGAAACGTTTTGTGTCATGGAGACTGTTGGATAAACAATGTATTGTTTCAAAATGAAGTAAGTTTAACTTTTGTTATCTGTATCGTACACTTGCGCTACTACATTATTTTTACTTGGCGTATTTTGTCGATTCTTAACTACAAAAAAACGAATATAATACCACCTCCTTTTTGGAAGTCGGTAAAAACAAATTAAATTTCATCGTATCTATTTTATTTACTGCTGATAAACACAGTAGTTGCATCAGCACAACGATGAAAATTCACCACTAAAATCAACTTATTATTTAATACTTTATTCCACACTTACAAATTAAGTACAATGCACAAATGAAGGACTTAATGCTTAAAACATTTTCTACCAGTCAAACCAGTACGAGTACCACAAGTACCAGTACCAGTTATTTAGTTCTTTCCATTCGCAAATTTATTTGAATAGGTACATCTTGGTTTGCGATATTTTTGATAAACTGCAATACATGGCTTTTCACACGTATAAAATTCACACTCCAAGATTTTATATCTTCCATATTGTGGAATCGGGAAACGGTACCAAAGTGGGCATGCGTTTTCTGCCCCTGCCGAAAAGTAAAGTGTCACCCTGGTATTGGTCGACCTTGATTGGCCCCAAGTCGTTGTGTTGAAGTTAAGTAGAGCAAGTTGTTAGTAGGTGACCACTAACCAGTGACATAACAAGAAGTTTTTAGCCCTAGGAAGGATTACTACTGCCGGTCTATTCTGCAAGCTAAGTGAACACGCAAGTGAAGTGATAAGCTAAGTGAACTTGTATTTTTCTTGTCGATCATTATAGAGAAATATCAAAATGTCGAGTGATCACCCTTGACTGTAGTCCCCTTATAATTCGATGTTTTGACAATTATCTGCAGAAATAGGCAAAAAAAAAATCACATTCACTTAGCTAATCACTTCACTCGCGCGTTCCCTTAGCTTGTAGAATAGACATGCTGTATTTGTGTTCGTTTCGGTTAATACGCGAGCAAGAAAACTGCAAAAGCGAAATAACAGGGCACAGAGATTTGACATCTTATATCTCGGAGTGACGTGCGCAGTGCATTTCACCCAGGGTTTTGAACTGTTGAAAATTCTGAGTGCCATTGAGCTGTTATGGGCAAGCGTGAAGAACCATCAGCGACTTCGCTCGTCTCATCGTCACTCGTCACATTATCACAAAAAAAGAACAGCCCTAAATGAATTTAAATATTTTTTGTTTTGATATGATTAACAGAAAATGAACCTAATATACGTACCTTTAAATATGTTTGTGCCTAGATATATGTAAGTTCTTGTTTATATGTCTAATCTAAGATTATTAATTTTGTTCTTAGGATACTGAAGTTACAAAAGTCTGCTTTATAGACTTCCAAGCGATGCGCTACGCCAACCCCGCCACCGACATCTTCCACTTCATATACCTTTGCACTGACTCTGCATTCAGAACTGCTTACTTTGAAGATCTTCTCAATGACTACTATGACAGCCTAAATACATTTTTAAATCTATACGACATAGAAGTCAGTTCTGTGTATACGAGAGAAGAGTTTGACAGTGATATAGAAGAAATGAAAGCCTATGGTTTAATAATGGCATTGATTGAATTGAAATTGGTTACGACATCACCTGAAGATAATGTCATAATGAAAGGATCTATGTTAGTATTAAATTCAGGAGAAGATAATTATTATAAGATAAGAGTTAATGATGTTGTTACAGAATCTGTTAATAATGGAGTTTTAGATAAGCTAATAAATAAACTAAATGATTGAGAGTACCTTTGTTTTGTTATTGCATTCGGAATTGAATTATTTTAATTTTATTTTAAATAATAAGGTCGGAGATGTGAGCTTAGTTCGAAATTAAACAGGGGGCCAAATTAAGTCATTTTGAAATTTTTAATAACAAGCTTGCTATTGACTGTGATCTCCCTTGATGTTAAGAGCGGGCCTAATGGCAGGATAAATTCTGATTTCCCCCGCGCATCTCGCCACACCCAGCGCATGTACGGATAACAAACACGGGCGGCGCGACGACGCGCGGAACCAAGCTTGCGTACTCGACGTCTGAACTGACATGGACTACCCGTCTCAACAGAGCGATGGTAACTGATCGGTGCAACAAACCGATGCCTCAAGCTTGTGTCACGCGAGACGAAAGACAACGTATTGCGCGGATTAAAAATGTTGTAAGCGCCAAGTGCTTTCTACTCTCATAGCTTATAGAATAGACAATATTTTTTAAAATTGCTAGGGTCAGCTCTAGGTTATACATGAGTGATAATATTTACATAATTTATTGTTCAATAATATGTACCAAAACAGAATGCAAACCAAAAATGTTGAAAATTAGAGGTAACTTTGTGATGGTTTTCTATCGAGAAAATTTTATCCTACCATGTTTTCGTCAGGGTCGACCTTTACTTATATATTGAAGTTTCCTAACGTATTTTTTTTTTCGATTTTGGACATGATTTACTACTGTGAAAATCTAATCAAAGATTGAAGATTTTGCTTTAGGCCCAATCTTAAACTATGATGCGTTCTACCATGGATCACGCATGCTTAGGAGAAACTGATTCATTTGTGACTTATATACACCCATTGTAATTATTGGGGAACACCCATCGAGTGCGCAGTTACAGGATGCTTGACATACATAAAAAAATCTAAAAAAGTAGTGGAACATAGAACCTCCGCCATTTTTGAAAAAAAAAGACTGATTATTAAGTTTAAAAGTGTTAAGTTTTAATAAAAAAAGAATATTCTTACCTATCTCCGCCACTGTAAGCCGGCATGCTAGAATCACCAAAAGACGTCCCATAGGCCATAGAACATGGTTCCATTACGCATCTCTCTGTCTCCTCAGCTGGTTTCGGCCCCATACATTTACTATCAGGAAGCTTCGCGATCGTTCTAGAAAATTCTAGAAAGATCTTGCAGTGGACTTCTTTTTTCTTCCATCCTTCTCCACAAGTCGCACTGCAGGGACCCCACTCGTCATCTTTGATGTAGCTGATAAAAAATTATAAGGATTAGAGAATTAAAACTAAACTGACGTGTTATTCACCGGTTACTCCGATTATAGTTTCAAATATAGTGGTCTATTGTCGGAGTAACTGGCTTAATCTTACGTGAGTAATTCTCGTAATATATAAATAAAAAATTGGAAGAAGTTAAAAGAAGAATGTCGATGCTATACTATTTGATTCTATAAAAGATTCACACAAGATAAAGTACATGCTAGGTGCTCAGGGGTAAGACATGATAAACCTATTAAATGGCTGGTTTATGTAGAAGTATGCACCAGTGTATATATATTATATGACCGCCAATCATGTACCTGCAAATTTTAAATCTACGATTAAAGATTTAGTACTGTTTTTCCCGTGTATAAATTTTGATAAAATTGTAGCAGTGTCAGTGTACAGTGCTAGAATGTTAATATAGGAAAAGTGTAGCAAAGAAAAGAAAGTGTAAGTGCAAGATTTAACTTTATAGTGCAGTGCATAGAGTAGAAAAGATGAGTGTAAGTGGAAGCGATGGTGTGATACAGGAGGTGCATTGTACATGAATTAATAAGTTTATAAAAGGTGTGTATTTTACACAGTGGGTACTCTATGTTTGGATATCACAGGATTATCTATATCAAAAAGTAAACCTTTTAAAAGAATTCGGAGACATTCAAGTTGGCATGAAAACTGCTATTTTCTTAAAAGATTTCGTTGCTCGTTTTCTTTTTATTGCAGACAGTATCATTGGGTCTGCAATAGAGCTATTTATTTCCACTTTACTATCAGATATATTTATTTTATTTTTTAGATCAACTCTTGTTACTCATGGATATTTAGTTGTTCTTTTGATGTTGACTGTATTTTAAAACTTTAGGTTTTGCATGCCTTTTGTGCCATTCAAGATCTTCTAAGAAGCTAATAAATAAAACTCTACCAGCCTTTTAGGGTCAGTGGGGGGTTTGTGATGAGTGTCTGATGGAGGGTAGTCATTCTTGATGTGTGATGTCTGTCATAACCCATCAACTTCGTTGGCGATGTTACCATGGTTCGTTATAATTATATAAGGTCCGTGGGAATTGGAAACCTAATTCCTTATTGTGATTAATGTAAGTAATCTTCTAAATTAATTAAGATTTAATGAAATAAGATATGAGTCAGCCTTCTTTGTTATCGAGCAACAGATGAAACTGTTTAGGTAACATTATATGTATATAAACGCCAAATGTTTGTTTGTTTCCCTTTTATGCAGCAACTGATTGCATAAAAATAGTTGGAGGGCCGGACGATATTATTTATCTCAGAAAGAAATACAACTCTTGACGGAATATCTACGTAAGTGAAACCGTGGAACTCGGCTGGTTTGAAATAAAAACGATAAGCATTACAAAGTTTCGAATTCAAGTCAAATTACAGAACAATTTAAAATCCAATGATGATTTACTTGGATGACATGTTTTTTCTAGTTATTTTCCTACCAAACTATTCAACAGATTTGATGAAATTTCATTGAAAAAATCTAAAATTATTATCATTTCAAATAAAAAGAGAATTTTCTAAATAGGTTTATAAATGACGGAGATCTGAGTATAACAAAAAATATAAAATAAAAAACGAACGAAATGTGAAAACCCTACTTTTTGAAGTTGGTTAAAATATACCAACATTCGTTTAATATGCGAAATAAAGATTTAAAAACCTAGTCTAATCTAGATCTAATAAATCTAGTAATTTGTTGTGTTCCATATTTTACACAATGCCACAATAATTTCAATAAACTTTACTAAGAAATGTACATTTTGTGAATCTGCTTTGATACAATTTCAATATTAAGCCCATAATACCACAAAGCTATTTGACATATTACTTAAATTTAATACCGTTTTTGATCTTTATTATCATCTTGATTCGTAAAGGTTTTTTAAGATCAGCAATATGTCATAGATATTAAACTATTTCTTCTTTGACAATTATTATATTTCTTATTTTGTAGCTAAGCTTGAAAATAAATCTTTTTGTTTTTCTACGAAAAAAACATCTTTATCTATATTTTGCAGTATAATCTATTTTACTGAAATTAACTTTTATTTTTATACAGCTAAGTAGAGAAAGAAACTGCCGAATGGTAAGCGTTATATTTGTTTATAAAGGTCCACAGAACCCGTCGCGTTGACTCAACAACACAGAATAGCTACTACGTAGCCAATCTTTGCTCAACACTAACACAGGAGTTGCTGGAGGAACATTTGACGGTTGATTCGTGGTTTGCGACATGTACCAACACCAGTTTTAGCGTTACAGCAACGCAACGCCTTGCTTTTATGTGTGTAAGTCCTAACAGTTCACTGCCATGCACCCAAAAACAGCGTAAACATAGCGTCAAAACTGCGTAGCGTTGCACTGTGCTCACCACCCTGGTATTATGTTAATTACCTACGTACGGAATTTACAGAGTTATCAAACTCCGTTATTACACTACAAACATTGTTTTCAAATCCAGTACATGGTAATCTTTGACTGCCCCGGTGGCTCACTTGGTAGTGAACTGACCTTCTGCGCTTGGGGGCGTGGGTTCGATTCCCACCTACGGCAAACATTAATATGATGAACATTTGTGTTTGTTCTGTCTGGGTGTTCATATCTATTTAATTATATATTTTTTTAAATACATTGTGTACATATATCAGTCTCTGGAAGCCATATTACAAGCTTTGCTTAGTTTCAGATGATCGTGTGTGCAAAAATATCCCGAATAATTATTTATTTGAAAATGACCATGTCCTGGGTAAGTATACATCCTCCTCAAAGATGGTAATTGGTAATGAATAAAAATAAATTAAAAAAACTTGTCTGTAGACTGTAGCGTTTAACATTCTGGATAATATAACGAATCTAACGCAATTAAAAATCTGTAAAGGCTACAGGAGGTTATATAAAAACAGACATACATACATACATCCGAAAGTGTACCCTGCTTCTGGACAGTTAAATAAATCAAATCAATCAATCGGTCTGGTAATAAATAAAATAAATAAATTTCTGGGACATTATTGCACACATGGTCATCTGACCCCAAACTAAGCAAAGATTGTAATATGGCTGCCAGAGACTGATATACATACATATATATTTTTAAATACATACTTAAATAGATATTAACATCCACACACGTTCATCACACAAATTTTTGTCCTAGGTGGGTATCGAACTTACGCCCCCAAGCGCAGCAGGCAGGTACACTACCACATGAGCTAACATACACACACATCATCAGCCAATTAACGTCCACTGTTGGACAAGGCCTCCCTCATAGAGTGGGGTGTTGCCATAATACCCACGCTTGGCAGGCTTGCGGATCGCAGTACGTTCACCGAGTACTATTAGGACGCTGCTGCCCATCTTCCGGTGGTTCTGGTCGCAGTTTTAGGACATACCCGGGTCCATACATGAGCTAACGGGGCTGTCAAAAGAGGGGTAGTAAAAGGAGCTGCGCTTACAATTGTCCAAGTAATACTATTAGGAAGAACCATAAGAACACCAACGAACTTGACGAGATTACGGTGAACGTAAAAATCGTTTCTCAGTACAATACCTTACATACAACCAGCCACACGCAAAGAATATTTTGTAATTACTGAAAGAAGACAACAACAAAATACTCTGAGCTATTTAACATAAACAGTTTTAAGAACTCCTATTCACACAGTGTTGGAAACATTACAAATTTGAATAAGTAAGTCATATAAAAAAATAATCTAAAAATCTGATGTTTCTTAGTAAAATGTCATTCGTTGAAATTAATGTTATAGCTGCATTTTTTGCCTCGATTTCAGGATTGTTCATAATGAGTACAATTGGTGATAGGACGTTAAGGTGAAACGTTTCACTTTGGCGGGAAAATCAAATTTCAAACAGTTTTTTTGTTCTTGTAGCTAGGCCGAGTAATTATTGTAAACGATAATGATGTTCGCCAAAATTGATTATTATTCTTTACAAACTCGCGTAAAGTTATTTATCTCCAATGCACATTAGTACATACATTTGTCAATAAACAAATTTATGCTGTTTCAAACGGTTTATTGCCAAATGTTAGTAATATGGAGAGTAACTGATTAATAGCTGTACATGATAATGTAAAGAACGACCAACAATTTTCGCGAACACTATGCCATTTCACAATAATTACCCGGCCTAGCTACAAGGACAAAAAAACTGTTTGAAATTTGATTTTCCCGCCAAAGTGAAACGTTTCACCTTAAGCTCCTTTCGGCTTAGAACCATCGTTTCATGTGGCCCTTTATATAAAATAACAATGCATGCAACCTTTTTAATTTGCTAGATTATAGAGTGATAGATAAAACATCAATGCCCAAAAAGGTTTGATTTTACATTAATCTTTATAAACCTCATTTCCAACACTTTTGAATAGGGGGGAGTTTGATTTGAATTAATTCAGCAAACTTTGTACAAAATCTCAGATATTATAACTATGTTTTTTTTTATCCGACGCAAAAATTGTTATACACGTGTGTATCTGTGTGCCTGTGTATAATGTGTGTCTTCCTTTGGCATCGTAGCACCCAAACGGTTGAACCGATTTTGATTTTGTTGACTTTGGTGACATGATGGAGAGTGTTTTTAACTATAATTCAAGAAAATCTGTCCAGTCACTTGAAGTTTATTAGATTTTTTATCGGGGGTTCTTATTTTTTTTAAATGTGTTTATATTATACGAAAACTACTCACGTAAAATTAATTATCCAAAACTAAACGATTTTGCGCGCTCCGCTCACCTTGAAAAGTTGGAAAGCTGCATTCGGCGGACTTTTCATATTATTATAGTAGGAGTAACCGGCTTAATCTTACGTGAGTAATTCCTGTATTCAAAATGTGTGAAAACCACACCACTATCCTTAATATCTAGTTATTACATTTTTACTGAATTAACTCAAACTATAAGTATAGTATATAAGAATATTTCAGTAAATTCATTTAAATCCCCATTTACATATGCCATTGTCACACATTTCATTGAAAGACGTACAAAAGCTCACATTTAGATGGTATTTACGTGCAAGACTTCACATATTGGACTCGTATTCTTAGTAATGGAGTTGTTACCCTGTCTCAGTGTATATACAAACAGAAAAAAAAACCCACATATTTTAAATGCGATAGTATGTATGTATGTTAGTTTTGATCCGGGAAAACACATACGCTATTTTAACGTTTTTTTACGTCAAACTATAAAGTTTAACCGCAATCTCACCTGATGGAAAGCGATGATGAGGTTTAAGATGGATCACTATTCAATCTAGACTTGAACACTAATAACATGGTCCAAGGAAGATGGTTCCTTAGGATGGCTAGTAAAACAGCGAGACACTGCTGGTGATTCATAATGGGATGTTTTCCAAAAGGCAATAAAAAATTGTTCATAAAAATGATATAGATGGCGTTCACTAGACATGAATATGAAGATTCTGCATAACCACAGACGAAGAAAGGTGAGTAAAAAAACTTGCTCATAGACAGGTAACATACTTTTTTGCGTTATTTTTAACGACTTCCAAAAAGGAGGAGGTTATCAATTCGACAGTATTTTTTTTTCTTCTATGTTTGTTACCTCAGAACTTCCGACTGGATGAACTGATTTTGATGATTCTTTTTTTATTTGAAAGCTGGTGCTTCCCGTGCGGTCTCATTTAAATTTGGTCCAATTCTGACATGAATTCGGTTTTTATAATGATAATTATCTTATATTTCGTAGTATAGTATTTTGTGGTTATTGTTTGCTAACAAAGTACATGTTTGTCCACAACACAACACAAATTAGTAGGTACATAAATGTGTTTTGCCTAACCGTGTTATAAATTTTCTTTCCTTCCTTGTATTGTAGGTTTCATTGACAAATGCGAAAAAATATATGAGAATCATGTCTAGTCAGCGCCATCTATAGATAATTGCGGAACTATGTTCATCCAGCTGTCAGAAAACTTCCCATTGAGAGGTGAACTTGCTGACCACTCCAACTGTACACGTTTCAGCATTGAAAACGTCGCGCTAAAGGGGTATAGGTGACGAAGACCAAATAGTTTCCCGAACGCTACCAAGATCAACTGAGTTTCTTTTCTCGGTCTCTTGGTACCGATATAGCTCAGCGTCTTAGTGGCAGTGGGCTGGTCATATTTATGGTGATTTCACATCACTAGGATCTTATGAATTAAGAGTTTAATTTACTGAGACAAGGTACTTGCAAATTTAACTCACACAAGCTAATGCACTACTGTATATGGTGTGTAGGCTATTATATGCTTAATATCAAGTTTAATACACGAAGACACGTCCCACCTTGTCTCTTAAGGCCAAGAATTAAGATACACTCAAGGCTAGCAAAGCATCGACAACGCCGTTAGTGCTACAGGTGTTCCTACGGCGATTACCGATTAGGCGGAGCACAAGCCTATTTATCTTTTAAATATTAAAAAAAAAGTGACGCGTACGCAATAAAGTGTATAAATTGATATGAAACACCAGCCACTAGAGTTCCGTCACCGACCAACGCCATAGTGAGTCATTACAGTGAATTCACGATTGTTTTGCGTTACTGATTCGGTTCTAATGACTTGTCGTGCTTTATTAGTGTCTGGTACGTAATATGGTCTGATACGTTCATAATATTATGGTCTGATACGTTCATAATGTGGTCTGATATGTTCATAATGTGGTCTGGCGTAGTAAGTCGACTCATTTACACTGTATCATGCAGTGCTGTCAGAGCGAACTAAAACTTGGACCAAGGAACTCATTCAGTAAATGAGACCATAACAGGTTTTATACACTGAATTAAATTCGTTTTTTGTATTCTATTCTATTGAAAATGAGTGTTGTATTTCTAGATAACCTTCTATAGCATACGTTAGTCTCCACACCATAAAACTAGAAAGCCACAACACGCAACTTACGTGGCCTCGACCGGCACATCTGGCTCGCCGATCAGCCGCTCCGTCTTGGGCTGAGGGGGAGGGTACGGCTGGATGAGGGGCTGCGTGTGGTAGACCACGCCGGGGAGAAGATCTTCTATGTCATCCTGGAATAGATTTATTAGTTAGAAAATTGGAAAGTTCTCGGGCCACTTGAGAGACCAAAAGTCCAGACCCCGCCACTTGAGGCCACATCAGGCCATTCTCAGCAGAATGGGGGAGGATCGTAATGTTAAAAGGCATATCTTGGAGTTCCCAATGGCCACTGATTCGTCAACCAGCCAAGATATCGCTGGAAAGATGTCGCATAGTTGGATTTTTGCGAGTTCCAAGTTTCCGGCTGGCGAGAGCAAGCGCAAGGCCGGGACCAATTTCATTATCTAGTGTTGGAGGCCAAGACCCGCTTCAGATCGTCTCTGCATCTGTAAGTAGCACCACTCGACTGTCATTACCATGTACACCGGATCATTCACTCGTGTGAGAACTATAGATCATCTGACGATGGTTATTGTTGAAGATGAGATACGTTTCCATTCTTACGATCCTGTATGCTACTTTATATGTATGTGTACCTACCATGTTCTGACAAATAAATAATTTGATTTAATTTAGATAACAAACATGCCTAGCTTGAATTAGAAGCCGGCTCCATGACGCTAGATGTCGGGCGCTTGGCGATATATTGGTGATAGAATACACTCCAAAACTTCACCACGGTGCGTTGTCTCATGTTGTTTTCCATCATCAAATCTCAACTCCAATTGTGGTTTGAAGCCGTGCAGCGTAGCTTGCAATCATCCAAACTACTAAGCTATTATCACCTCTAACCACTCCATGTTTTCTTCTTCCTTATGAAATGGTGGAGTGATACACATTGCATGCGTAAAACAGTTGGTGATGGGTGAAACTAAAAGCTGTGAAAAGCTTTTGTCTCGAAGACAGCGAGGTGCCTTGGGAGTGGTATACTTACTTATTTAGGGTACAGAATACATATTTCAATCAATTTGCTATTATATGAATACTAACTAAAATCTGAAGTGGATTGTAATCCAAAGTATATGTGTAAAAACATGAGATAATTAAGAAATACTGAAACGAACGCGATGAAAATACCCATACGCAAAGCAATGAGCTTGCTGATGGCACCTCCAGGATGGCACAATGTTTATCTAAAACTATCAGTAAGATGGACTGTTCAGACACAGTACAGCAGTTCTGAACAATCCAGATGAAGTTTAAGATAAAGGATATATTATTTATTTTTATTGGATTATGTCCAGCAGTAGACTGATATGGGCTGATGATTATCTACTCACTTCAGGTTCACTAGCCTCTCTATAAGCGACGCAGCTGATGCCAGTGGAGCAGGGTCGGGAGATCTCCGGCCTGGAAGCAGGGTCGCACCCCCCACCCGCCGGAGTACACTCCACCCCGCGGACTTGTACCCCAGAACCGCAAGACACTGAGCACTGGGGGGAAGAGAATGCATTATTAGTTGGTAGTTTTAGTTTACTAATAAACAATAGACATTACGAGAATAAATTGAAACTAAAATAACTGGCCAAGTGCGAGTCGGACTCGCGCACGAAGGGTTTCGTACCATTATCTAAAAAAAAAAACAGGTTTGTTGTATGGGAGCCTCCTTAAATATTTATTTCATTCCGTTTTTTAGTATATGTTGTTATAGCGGCAACAGAAGTACATCATCTGTGAAAATTTCAACTGTCTAACTATCACGGTTCATGAGATACAGCCTGGTGACAGACGGACGGACATACGGACAGACATACGGACAAACGGACAGCGGAGCATTAGTAATAGGGTCCCGTTTTACCCTTTGGATACGGAACCCTAAAAACCGCGACCGATTCGGAAAAGTGCTTATAACTTCTAAACTGCTGGACAGATTTTGATTAAAAAAAAAAAGTACTACCGCAATAAAAACTGCTTCTAGATGGAAAAATCACATTGAAATCGGTCCAGCTATTTTGGAGATAAATGCTAACAGACATTAGTGCATTACTGCAGCGGCCAGAAACAAGCATTTATGGATGAGCGCAAACATGTGGGTCGAGGCGTAGCCAAGGCTAGCATACGTGAATCCATGCTCAATTGCCGCCGAAGCTTGTATTACTTATTTAGTTGTTAGTTCTTTTCTCAGATAATGCATAGAAATTCAAATAATAATAAGTAGCACTTTCACCTAATTTGTATATAAGCCTATGTGTCTAACCCTGTTTAATAATGACCTGCTTTCAGTGCAGTGTAGCGTATGGGCGTAACTCTGTTTAATAATAACCTGCTTTCGGCTCAGTGTAGCCTATGTGCGTAACTATATTTAATAATGACCTCCTTTAGGCGCAGTGTAGCCTATGTGCGCAACCCTGTTTAAATAACTGTGCCGAAATATCGTGAGATCCATCCACTACCTTACCACGGTAAATATCTCGTCAATAATAACATAAATGTAGTGAACAACCGTGATAGTTTAAAAAAAGCGTTTTTTGTAAAAATTAAAATGTTTTACCCGTTCATGGAATAAAACTAAGAAACAACGACAGACAAACAGATTGTTTACATGACATAGATATGAAATCCCATAGTTTATGCATATACATTTTCTATGGAGAAAGTTTTAAGTAGTATTTATGTTTTCTAAGCGATTATTACTAGAATTTAGAACCAAAATTACATTACCAAAAACTACATACTTAATCTATATAAATAATAAGATGCATGAAATAGAAAACCCGCCTTAAAATCAGCCAAACTTGGTTCGAACCACAAATGAGTGGGAAGCAAACTCGCACCTCGCTACCAAGTCCATGTAACCGTTAGGTTCCAACTTCGCCAAGTCTAAACTAACAAGGGGCAACTCGGACCTAACTATCGGCTAGACGTGATGACAAACTAGAAAACTTACTGAAAAGACTCGACGAAGCTAATTGGTGGTCATGGTTTCATACTGTTAATTAGTGGTTTTAAGGAGTTTTGACTTTAGTTTGGTTAGCTGGACGCTTATTTTTATTTTGGTACTTAGTTGACTAGCGAACCTCAAAACTAGATATTTTGTTCATATTTAAAATATCTGGGACATTATTGCACACATGGTTATCTGACCCCAAACTAAGCAAAGCTTGTAATATGGCTGCCAGAGACTGATATACATACATATATATTTTTAAATACATACTTAGATAGATATTAACACCCAGACATAGAACAAACACAAATGTTCATCACACAAATGTTTGTCCTAGATGGGAATCGAACCCACGCCCCCAAGCACAGAAGTTAGGTTCACTACCAACTGAGCCACCGAGGCAGTCATATTTCAATTTTAAACAGCAAATTAAAGCTGCGCTCAACAGCCACAGATCTGTCATTTGATTATAACTAATGAGATGCAGCTAGTTTTCATTTGTCTACTTCCATGGTAAGCTTAAAATTATAAAAATGGTGTCATCAAAATTGAATGTATTATCTAGGAAACCCACAGAAAAGAGAAGTAAATAGAACGGAAATGAGAAGAAAACTCTATCGCCGTGACAAATATGTGATTGAACATTCTTATTTATGTTAACGCATTGAACTCCGCGTCACAGTTGCTAGGGGTTTATATGGGTGCAAGTGGCTACAACAAATTTCTTACAAAAATACATTGACAGCCGTTCTAATAAAAAAAAAACACTTTTTTGTGAGGAAACCGTAAAGGCAGAAACATGATAAGGGCAATTCACACGATAGAAAAAAAAAAAAAACATTGCGATAACACTGATTTGCGATTTTATCCCTGGTTTTTTAATTCATTCATATATTTAATTTATCTATTTACTAAATGATGTCTACGATATCTATATATACAGATTTCATAATTATGGAGAAAACCGTAAAGGTATATTTTACATTACAGCTATACTTTACGAAAAATAAGGAGAAAAACCTCTAAAATAGAAGTAGTAACGCAAGACTGTGTAAGCGCCATGGTTTTGCTTCACTAAATGCTACTTTATTCCAACATGTTAAGCCTTATGGTCATCTGTAGTAACAAGCGTCTCTGAAAAGTGTGAAAACCTCGCCTTCTTACTCTAGATGAAAAACGATCATAAAAACAAAATGAGTCTGAAACAAGATTGTAACGAACAATAACATAACAGGATACAAAAGATAGAAAATGGAAACAGAATCACGTATCCAGAATTTCAATCCCTAAATAACTTCCTATTTCCAAAGAGATTGTTACCTGCTATGTACAATGTGCGAAAACCTGCAGTGAAATTGCAGCTGTAACATAGTTGCGACTTTTCAATACTTTTAGTCGAACTATAAACTTTTATACGACAATATAGTTTCAGTACTTATATAAGAGGCGCTGGGGACGTTTATAGGACAGTCAGTGAATAAGATTTGGTGCAAACTGCAAATAAGCTTTAAACTGGTTGGTTTGTCATTTAGCGAAATATTTTTCGGTGACAAAAAAAAGTAAAAAAAATAAAATAAGAATTTTGATTTCTCTATAAAATATAAAAAAATGTTTTCTAGGATCAACTTCTATTTTTATTTCATTATTTTCATTTATTATATTTAACATTTATTTTATGATTTTTATTTTTGTATATAGGTACTAGGTAGGTATGTGTAGCTTAATTATTTTAAGTTTTAGTTGATATTTATGTTAATTTTCTGTTTTTTTTTTAGTTGTGCATACTAAATATATCTCTTTATTTAGTATTTAATATTTCTTAGGTTTATTTTCTTATATTTTAAGTAGAATTAGATCAGAGACTCTAATTCCTTATGATTGTTGAAGTAGCTTTGTAAAACGAGGCTGGCATAATCGCACAGCGTAGCGACAAAAGCCTCAAACAAAAATTAGTTTTAAAAAAGTTGCATTAAATACTCGTCATTAATTTTATTTATTTATTTATAACGGTGTAGTTATAAATTGAGCAGATATGTGTTACTTACGTGCTAACAAATTCTCGATTTGTTGATGACCATGCTGATGTTGTCTTTGATAGGTCTTGAAGTGGTTTGAATTATTCAAGAGTAGTCAACAAGAAATGATCATTAGTACTTAAACAAGTTATGAAGTAAGAAGTTCACAGAATGCCGTTAGATTTTCAAGTTTATCTTCTAGTGAAAACTAAGTATAGATCATAGATTTAAATTAGAAAATAGGTACCTTTCGCTCGACGTTTCAACCACGTTACAATTGCCATGGTCTCGAGCTGACTATATAAGGTACCTATTTTTATCTATATAAAATACTAGTTGCGCCCCGCGGTTTCACCCGCGTGGTGATGAAAATCGGTGATGATGACGATGATGAAGAGTAGCCTATGTGTTAGTCCAGGACATAAATAATGTATATTCCAAACTTCATCCAAATCTATCCAGCCGTTTCTGCATGATTGAGTAATAAACATCCATCCATCCATCCAAACTTTCACATTATATGATATTAGTGTGATTGCGCGATAAGTCTCGATAAACATTAAAACATAAGTATAGATGTTTCTCCGAAGCTGCGTTACTGACTCTGCAGTACATTTTACATGAAACGGCTTGAACGTGGAATGTAAATCGATGTCTTGGATTTCCTTACAATTCCCAAGTTAACACGCTTGTTAAGACTTTGTTGGCACATCGATGAAAACTGGATCTTTTACTCTTTGTTGCTTGTCACTTGAACTTTGTAGAGTATTTTTGAACAAGCACTATGTACGAATAGATTAAACATAATAATGTGTGTTGAAAACAATTAACAAGTAATCTGCTAATCATGAATTTAGGCAAAAAACTGACTTTGCAAGTAAGGTGTGCTTTTAGCAACATCGTTAAGAGTCGTGTTACAAAATGAAATCGTTAAATTTTATGTAAGTATCTGGATTTTTAGGCGTACAACAAAAAATTAAGCCGTAATTGTCAAGACGAATATAAAACAAGTAAACCATAATATTAAAATTGTTTATTTTATGTCAGTAATTTAACGATATTTTTTTCAGCCGATGTGGCCGAAAGTTTCTCGAGTGGAGACTGCGGACCGGTAAGCGCAGCGTAGGACGTCCATCCACAAGATGGACAGACGACCTAAAAGAGACCGCAGGAAAACGCTGGATGCAGGTCGCTTCCAACCGGTCCCTTTGGAAATCGATGGGGGAGGCCTATGTACAGCAGTGGACGTCCTATGGCTGAAATTATGATGATGATGACATAACCCACTGGATTAGCAAGTTGAAGTGGCGGTGGGTAGGACAAAGCACGCAGAACAGATGGCCGATGGGGCCGAAAGGTTCTCGAATGGAGTCCACGGACCGGTAAGCGCAGAGTAACACACATGGACATTCGACCTAAAAGGGTCTAGGGAAACGCTAGATGCAGGCTGCATCCAACCGGCCTTTTTGGAGATCTATGTGGGGTACCTATGTCCAGCAGTGGACGTCCTATGTCTGAAATGATGATTTTAAACCCCTTCTTATACAGCTTGATTAAGTTCGTGATTGCGATTACAATTGATAGCTAACGTAATATGTCTGCCGATGTTTACTGTTTGTATATATGTATGTACTTACCCCCGACCACGGCCCAGCCAGCCACGTGGGACACTCGTGCTGGTTGCATGGCTGCGAGGACCTGGGAGCTTGCGACACGCAGCCTGGCTCCATGTTGGTTCCTGTCACAATACATTATTATCATATAAGTAGTATGTAAAATTTGCAAGTTGAAGTGGCAATGGGCAGGCCACATCTCTTGAAGAACTGATGACCGATGCGGAAGAAAGGTTCTTGAGTGGAGACCACGAACCGAAAGACGCAGCGTAGGTAGGCCTCCCACTAGATGGACCGATGACATTGTGAGATTCGCGGGCATCCAGTGGATGCAGATGGCAGGATGTCGTTCAGTGTGGAAGTTAAAGGGGAGGCCTTGGTTCAGCAGTGGCGCCTTTTGGCTGATGATGATGAAGTAGTATCTACGACAACTAAATACAAAGTTACGCATATAGACTGTACTATGCCGAATGGACGTCTATTGCACTCATCATTATGAACAAATTTTACCATGGGAAAAAAAAAGAAAAGAAAACGGTCATTGACACTCGACAAAATGTATGGATCAGCTGATTTTTCGCGATATCTTGGTTGGTTCCATAGTAAAAGTTGTTTATAATGATGGGTACAATCACCTCCTTCCGGCTTATTACAGTCTATATGTGTATGCGTAACCCTGTAAAGGTTGTTCATAAGGGTTGTTAATAGAGTCTTTAAAGGTCGATAACGTATCTGTAATGCCTTGGTATTACAGGCGACGGTGGATCCTTAGGCGACGGTGATTGGTTACCATCAAGCAGCTTGTTAGCTTGTTTACCATGCAGTGTTGTGGCATTAAAAATCAAGTTTTTTTTGCATAAGCCCTACCTACGTGGCTTCTTTTATAGAGACGCGGGGTGTTGAGCGACGTCGTGGATAATTCAAACGTATGGCCAATATGGCCATGTATGACTACAAGCTTCTTACCGGGATCGTATGTGTCGGCTCGGGTGACGTTGGCGGAGCGTGCGCACAGCACGCGGCGCGTGCGCACGCCGCCTCCGCACGTCGAGCTGCACTCTGACCACTCGCCCACGTACCATCTGTCACAAAAATACATTATTAAATTATTACTTGAAGGTCTAAAGTCAATCCAAATGCTCAAGCCCACTATCAGTTGGCAGCGTACCCAGCATGCTGGCGGCATTACCACGTTGAATGGCAATGCTTATGCGTTGAGCCAGGTACACGCCAGCATTTTGGTCACGCGTTGTGTTAACCAGACGGTCTGAAAGATTTTTGAAAATAAGGTGAGCTCCCGGTCCCCAAGGGACCAAAGCACGCTAGTTAAGGTGAAATAGTTAAAATCAGAAAAGTTTATTTTGTGACAATGAAAAAACAAAAAAACAAGAAATATTAAAATAGAAGTAGGTAAACAGATACAGGTTTAAGTTAAGGTTCTTCTTATATTTAAGTAATGTAGCTTGTGTTTGTATAGTATGTGTAAATAAAAAAATCTCAATGGCTCCAATGTCAAGGGCCGTTCAAACGATATAATTTTTTTTCTGAATTTAATCACACCAATCACACTAATATTATAAATGCGAAAGTAACTCTGTCCATCTGTCTGTTTGCTACATAATCACGGCTAAACGGCTTAACCGATCTCGATAAGATTTTGCGAGGTAATAGTAAGTATCATAGGGACGGACACGGGCAATTTTTTTTTTGGAGAAATCGCGGCGAAGTCGCTCGTACAGCTAGTATCATATATGTGAAAGTCTGGATCGATGGATGGATGGATGTATGGATGGATATATGGATGGATGTTTGTTACTCAATGATGCAGAAACGGCTGGATGGATTTGGATGAAATTTTGAATATACATTGGTTATGACCTGGATTAACACATAGGCTACTTACATCATTATCATCACCGATTTTCACCACCACGCGGGTGAAACCGCGGGGCGCAGCTAGTATCATATATTTGAAAGTTTGGGTGGATGGATGGATGGATGGATGTTTGTTACTCAATCACGCAGAAACGGCTGGATGGACTTGGATTTAATTTGGAATATATATTGCTTATGTCCTGGATTAACACACAGGCTACGTTTCATCATCATCATCATCCTTTTTTTTCACCACGCAGGTGAAACCGCTGGGCGCAGCTAGTATAATATAAAGAGACGGGTACTCGGCCCGTGTTATGAGTGTGTCCTAAACCTTACATATTATGTTAGGGCGGGCGGCGCCCTGTCGAGTGAGTAGGGCGCGGTGAGGGGCGGATATGCAGATGTTACATCACGTGCTCACACGGGACGGTTGTAAAGTTTTGTAATTATAGAGAGAGGTTAGAGATCTAGGTCAGAATGAAATTAGTAAATTTTAATATACTGGATTACGCGGAAAAGGTGAACTAACCGGAAAGGGTTTCATATTACCCCTCAGTATGAACAACTTTTTAAATGGGCACAGAATACATACCTATAAGTACAAGTACAAAAGATTCATTTCGCAAAATCATTTAAATAAGTAGCGACTCTTGTTACTATACAATAAAGTGCAATTCAGGAAGTGCGAGCGTTGACTACCTACAGCTATATTAACCTAGAGGTTGCCTCTCTGTCTATCGCGTAACTTTTGTCGCGTTATCTCTGTCTGTCGCGCGGCAGCGGGCACGGCAAGTACGACAAGACGATTACTTGTAGCTTCATACCTAAAGTGCGGAGTGCGCCAGGCATGATAAAAATTAAAGGTTTTGAATCCTTTGATAAAAGAGCTGATAATCTTCAACCGGCTATACCGATTTTCAGGGATCATAGCTAAGAACGCTCTCGACTAAAAAAAAAGAAAAGGTACACCCATTTCGGAGCTACGATAACAGACAGATACAGAATTTAAATTTTTAACACCCTTCTTTTCTTCTCTCTGCGTCGGGGATTAAAAATGCTGTACATAGCTCGCAACTGTTTTCTAGAGGTAGCTATCAAAATATAGTGACGCCATCTATGAACCAATAACACAAACTTTTTGCCAAAACTCACTTGAAAGGACACGGGTGTGTGTTACACCTCACGACAGAAGCCTGCGGCTTGCTGGAAGCATCACACAGCTCCTCGGGCGCATCAGAACCAGTCAGGCGGTCGCGACAAACTGCTAGCGACATCTTGTAACCTAAAAAGAAAGTAAATGTTAAGTTAATGAGCTCTTGCGGCATTTCCGAGTAAGCGTTCAGCATGCGCAGAGACGTTACGCCTCTTTGTGTCCTTTATCGCATTTACAACGGGGAATGTTCTGAAGAACTGTCCGTTGTCCGCAGTCAACTTTATATCAGCTGAACGGATTTGAATGACAATTTGTATGAAAGTAGCTTATGGAAACTTCATGATTCCTATAGGATAGCGAGTGAAACCGTAATGCCATGCTAGTGGTACTTATGTATCTTGGATATTAGCTACTTTGATAACAAATTGCCTTCAGATCTGTGCAGTCGTTATTGAAATGAGTGAGAAAAAAACCACTTGGAAACTTTACCTTATGTCATATAACATATATTTTATTCCTAGCAGCAAATTGGCGCTGGGGATATCTTATGACATTGCTCTAACAGAAAGGCTAGGAACCATTTTAAAATGGTAGAATGTCACTATTTTCAGATTATAAACAAAACAATGTACTTAGATTTACATTTAGGAATTTATTTTGGAATTGTAAACAAATATTAAAATCAACATTAGAATTTAGAATTAATCGAATATCTAAATACAATATAATATTTGTTATCTGTTGAACGCCGCATCATCATATGTGCCGGCTCGTTCGCACTCAAGCAATACTTCCGTAAACAAGAAAGAGAAAGGAGATGCAGGGCACCATTTTGAAATGGATTATTCTCACGAAGATGAATAGATGAATTTTTCAAAGATAAAGACATTATAGTTTAAGATTCGATGTAATTTGACATAAATATAATTTGACATATATATAATTTGACATAAATATAAGTTGACATAAATCTAATTTGACATGAAAATGAGAATTATGTAGTTTGTAATAAGAATTTTATTATTAGTCTTAAGATGTAAAGTTTTGAAAAGCCTCTTCTGTAATAAGTCTTTTCCCATTTTATATTACGTACTTTTCTTAAATTTCGCACACCATTTGGTTGGAACATGGCGAACCTTATTATTATTTTACCACACTATCACAATTACTAAAATTGTAACACCCCATGTTCCGTGAAATAATAAATAATTTGAATTTGAATTTTGAAGGCCGCGCTACGGGCTGGTTCGCGAGAATCACAATTTTTAATTTCCATCCAATTTTAAGAAGATGACTTGAAGTAAAATACCGCAGTTTTCCTCGTGGGAACATTGGAATCAGATTTTCGGCTCGAAACCAAGATGAGCACAACATTTGATTGATTTTTGAAGAACACGTTCGGGTCGCCACGCGCTCGAACAAAATTTCTTATTTTTTGGAAATGAAGACTTGATCACGCATCGGGAACTCAGAGCTCCATGAAGTGTTCTAGTTTCAATTTGAGATGATCCTGTGAAGCCACCTCGCACGCAGGATTTCAACAGATAACCACTTTTAATTTTCACTTAGTAATTTTTCCAATTTGATGCTGAGGCGCAGTAGTGTGCCAGCTTTCCCTTAACTAATGGCCATGAGCCTTCTCTGGATTTCAGTTACTTTATAACAATTTGTATTAGGCAATTTTAGAAAGTAAATGCATTGTAACCTCAAATATTTGCATTAATTTATTTTCCACGTTCCCTTAGCACAAGATAGGTTCAGTAGACTCATTTAACTTCCACAAGAGGACCCTTGTACTCCAGGAGTCCGATGGTTCTGGACTGATTCATATCCAGGCAACGTTTTAAGTAACATAATTTCTTTGTCATGATTTTATAGGGATCTTTCCCATACAAACCTTCTCATTGCAAATATACCGTTTGCAATCCTTTTTATTTAATTTTTATTATTTATTCAGCATCACCCTGATTATTAAAAATGACCATAAATTGTTTTTTTTCTATTAAGTAGTAACTAATCGTGTTTCAGCCTTTCCAAAACCCTATTATAATTATGTAGACATCAATTTCATAATTCTTCATGATTCTAAACGTTCAATAATGATCAACACAGCGGAAAGTCAGAGTATACCGCCAAAACCTTAAAAAATAAACTTTTGATATCTAAATAAACTCGGCACTCTGCCAGCACACCTCGGCATTTAAAATACTCAAAACAGAATTTCCAGACCACTCTAGTTATTATTAAATAGACCTTCATTCAGCGTAACCTTTAAAATATTCTGGCATACTATTTTCAAGCCAAAACCTAGCCAACAAAGTTGTAGACCTCTATTATTTCAACCACTCCTACAATAACAAAAACCTCTTTTGCAATTACACGAACCACTCTTGCAATTACATAAACCACATTTCCAATTATTTTCGCATTAAAAGACCTCCGAATGTTCATTTGAAAAGATAAAATTGTTGAAATTGGCTTCGGTAAAAATAAACCGTAAAAGTTGCACTGTTCAAATATCCATTAGGACGAAACTCGGAAACCAAATTAAGGAATGGATTTAGTGTTTCTAGATGAGACTTGAAGCGCGTTTTAGTCAAGCTGACCTCTCACTCTGAAGGATGCGTGTACAGAACAAAGACCCGACCTCGAGGTAAACATGTGGCTAACATCCATCCAAACAAAAGCGACATCTAGAGGTCGAATCTCACAAAAATTATAGGCTGCTTACTCTATATCAAGTCCAAGTCCGACCGTGTGTGGAATACTGCTGCCATCTTTGGGACAGTTCAGCCAAATACCAGCTCAAAGCTCTTGAATCAGTAGACGGGCATGCTGCTCGACTTATAGTCGGTGAGAAGTAAGCGGCTAAGAAACTTCTCAGTCTAGAACACCGCCGTAAAGTAGCGAGTCTGTCAATTTTCTATAGTATTATTTTCGGAGAATGTGCATCGGAGCTACATGACCTTATCCTACCATCCCCTTTTTACTACAGGACAAGTAGGAAAACGGCCCATTACCACCCATACATTGCGGACTTTCATCGCTTACCAACAGGCGAGTTGGTGGTCAAATGCGGACTAATTCGCGATAAAAAATAATCAAAAAAGGTCCTATATTTCACGAATATACGGTGAAAAATGATCAGTACTAAACACTCACTCAAATCAATTGATGCCCAGTATTAAAGCAAACGGCAGGTATCAGTGGCGCCCTCATCAAACAAAACATAACAAACAGTATAGTAAAATATAAGGAAATAAAAATTCGACACCTTCACGGCCTCGAGAAGGTAATGAAGTATTTTTTTAACTATTATCTTTAGTAACATAAGATATCTTATAGTTATAAGCCTCATTACCGCCAAAAACAGCCGTTTTAAACTAAACTGCGTGAAAATATTATCTAGGTTTCATGCCACACTTCAAAGTAAAACAAATATTTATCAATTTAAAAACCGACTTTACCAAATTGAAATGGAACCACACGGGAAGCACCAGCTTTCGAATAAAAAAAGAATCATTAAAATCGGTTCACCCAGTCGAAAGTTCTGAGGTAACAGACATAAAAAAATACAGTGGAATTGATAACCTCCTCCTCCTTTTTGGAAGTCGGTTAAAAACAGTAAATAAATTGCCCATCAATCCGGAACACAGTAGTGTTTGCACACTACTGCTTGGCGGTTGAATAACTGGCAAAGGTGTGGTAAGTACCACACCTAAATCAGGCAGGCAGGGGTCCGCCTGGGGAAGTCCCCAGGCGGACCCCTGCAAAAGAGTCCTACCACTACAAACTCGTAGATGTCAAATGTCGATCATGGAAAAGAATCATAGAATAGACCAGCTCTTCCAGTTCCCTAACTCCTCCGTCCCAAGAACATGGTAATGAGCGATTAACGAGCCCGTAGACGACGAAGTTCTTTTGAATACATAAATATGTAAATACTGAGCTCATTTTGAACTGGGATTTGGAATATCAGATTTGAGCCGCTTACCGCCGGTGTACAAATACGGGGGAGTTACGGTTACTTATTTAGCGGGGGATTTTGTACGGTGATTTGTGATATCAGTAATTCTTTTTACTATTAAAGTGAGCAAAAATGTCGTGCAGGGTTTTGAACTGTTAAAATTCTACATTCTGAACTGAACTGATATGGGTAAACGTGACGCTTATCATCAGGCGAGTGACTTGCTCGGCTCGTCATTCAGTTGTATGAAAATAAGTAAAATCCATCTTCTGTCTATATATATGTATTATGTATATAAAAGGCGATATGTTCCCTATGGACTCCATAACGGCTGACCCGGATTTGATCGGATCGAAGATAGAAGAATTCTCAATTAGTTTATTAAATTGGTTTTTTACCTCAGCATTCCGTCATTTATGAGCCGATTTAGAAAATTCATTTTCTAAAGGGTAGCATTTTGGGAACGTTGCCTACAGGCAGCGGTTATTTAGACTAGTGTAGTTTAATATATTTATTTTAGTTTAGTTAAGTCTGATTCTTTATTTTAATTTAGGTAAGTTTATTGTTTCCAAATATGTATCGTGTTCTGACAAATAAATAATCCTAAGATCTGTATGTGAATTTCAAAATAGATCTATGTAAAAATAATCATACTTATATTAGCACAACATACGTTAGTTGCAACCATAGACAAAAATACTACAGGTTGCAATGAAGAGGCAACAAGATAGTTACATAGATGACTAGCCCGTTCTATTACTTTCTAAAGTTGCTCATAGTAACGAGTACCTACAATAACGTCCTTTCAGCTCTGTGCCACCGTCCCGTGCAACCGTGTACATAAGATACTTTTGTATCATATTACTGGAACAAAAGATCACAAGCAAAGCCGTAGTATTAACCAAAGGCCCCGCTGGCTTACCGCGGCCGCCCGCCCCGTAACGAACCCATGCGTTAGCGGTGTTAGGGCGGTTAGCGGCCGTTAGTGGGCGGTTCGGTTAGCGGCGTGGCTCGTAACGAGTCGGTTAACCCGCAGAGAGTATTAGTACCCACTACTGGACCTGACGTACTCGTGTTACGGAAACAAGTTCTTGGTTAAAGAGTTTCTTTAATAAGGGCGATTTAATGTTAGGAGTTTTTGTGTTGAGTACTAACCACAAACTAACTATTGTGAACTAACTGTGCCCGGATTCGGTCCAGCAGTAAAAGTGGTTCACAATATTGAGTAAAGTAACATCTTTTTAACATACTAGAAGAATACAATACATTAATGTTAAGTGAAAAAGTATATAGTCTATTAATGGCCAATCATGACCCCTACCCGACACCCGAGCTAAATGAGACCCGACCCCTGGCTTGCCTAAACCGGCCGTCTGGGGTTGGAAACTGTAAGAGCTAAAAACCAACGCTTCAGATTGGAAGTGTTAATAGGAATAAAGCCGCGAGTAGCATTTAGTGAAAATTCAGCACACCTCTCGACATCCTAAGCCACTGATGCCGTAATGTTGCTCCTCTGGCGCCAATTTAGGCAGCATTATGAGGGCCCATTTAGTGGGAAGAAAGGTTCTTGAGTGGAGACCACGAACCGAAAGACGCAGCATAGGTAGGCCTCCCATTAGATGGACCGACGACATTGTGAGAGTCGCGGGTGTCCAGTGGATGCAGATGGTAAGATGTCGTTCAGTGTGGAGTTTAAAGGGGGAGGCCTATGTTCAGCAGTGGACGTCTTCTGGCTGATGATGATTATTTAGTGGGCAAGTGGCCAGTCATTAACGTCCTCAAAATTTGGACCTAAGGCTAAATTGGTGGGTGTCGTACATCATACCATATAGGTCAGCTCCACATCATCAAGAACTCACCACAATAGCCCAGAATTTTTCAGTCCTATACTGTACCCTTACACATTCAATCATTGTATTTTATGTTAAATAGGGCCTCTTGGTGTTGGCTTCGGCTCCAATAATTTCCCCCAAATGGCCGAGCTAGATCCGTAAATAAAACTAAATACTGCGAAATAATATAACGATAATAAATACGAACCGAAAAGAGGACCTACCTACCTACCTAAGTAATTAAAAATTCTGTTATATATGTATATATTTTATGATACTGGGTGACGAGACGAGCGAAGTCGCTCGCCTGATGGCTCTTCACGCTTGCCTATAACAGCTCAACGCCACTCAGAATTTTGAACTTCAACAGTTCAAAACCCTGGATGGAAATGCACTGCGCTCGTCACCCCGAGGTATAAGATGTCAAATCTCTGTGTACCCTGTAATTTTGCTGGAAACATTGCCCTGATATGATTTTTATAACTCACTTTTCAATGTCAGAGTGTATCCAAGCCTGGTCAAAGCTCAGTGTGCTGTAAATCAAGCTGTGAACTAAATTCCGAGATAACTTCATCCAATTTCAAAGCATTCCGATCAAATATTTGGGTAAACTTAACCCAAATATTTGCCTCTGTCCCGCCGTCAGGGATACACAACAAATTGCTTAACACCAGGGCCGCGTGCTAATTCTTATCTTGATATTCATCTTTCAGGGGTTCTTAATTAGAATTGGCCTACGCTAAATTTTGGTTGGATAGTGGGGTGGTGGACGAGCAACTTTTGTAGCCGACGTAAGCAATAAAATTTCAGAAATGTAACAAGTTATTAACTTAGTACCTTAGTAGCTTTACCTACAGTCTGTGATGGTACCCGATAGTTACAATTTGGTTGTCTTCGAATCACCATTGAATACGTTTCTTCTAAGCAAGCGTGCTCCATCGTAGACCGCGTTATCACTTAACATTAGTCAAGTTGGCACGAGAGAGAGCACGAAAGAGCGGGCACGAAAAATCGACACCGCTTTATGGTTGACATTCCGAAAACCCCTACCAAGAAACGCTTTGATTCCACTTTTACTGTGCGAACTGCTATTATGTGGAATGCGCTGCCTGAATGGTTGTTCCCCGATAGTAGCAATCTGGGTGTTTTTAAGTCAAAAGAGAATCCGTTTTATCTAGGCAAGCGTGATCCATCGTAGGCCGCATCATCGCTTAACATCAGGCGAGTTGGCGGCCAAGCGCAAGCCTATATTACAATTTAAAAAAAAAGTTGGTGGTCAAAATCATACCTATTATTATTATAAGTATTTTTTGATGCACGCCTACATACCATTTTTTCCAACCTGGTAGATGACTGGCAGAAAATGTTGAGCATTAAGTCCTCCATTTGTGCATTTGTATTTAATTTGTAAGTGTGCGATAAAGTATTAAATAAATATTATTTCATAATAATAAAAAAATAGATTTTACATAAGGTTTAAAATTTCGGCATATACAATACAATACTTTACTAATAACTCTCCAGTACACTCTTCTAAAAAAAATTATATAAAATTATATCTTAATTATGTATAGGTAAATTAAATAATAATTTATTCAATTAATCAAATAAAAATGATTATGAACAAAAATGACATTACAATAATAATTAGGTATGTCAAATTCAAAATAATTTACAATATACAACGTCAACAATCGTCGAACACCCCAAAGACAAAACGTCGCCCGTCCACCAACCCCGCCTTCAAGAAACTGTTGCTCAACAAAAGGAACTCTGATTTATCGTCGGCCCGGAGTAATGGCGGACTCGCGATATAAATTACCACCGACGCGCAATTAACAATGTTACTGTAATGTATTGGCGTGGTAGTGACAGAGGTCGGCCGATGGACTTGTACTGCTATTGTGAATCGGAAAATACATAATAATGAATGGAAATGTTGCGCGTCTGCAATATCACACTAATATATTAAAAAAAAAACAAAGACGAACAGGGTCAGGTCTAGTGCAGGGTCTATACCTAATACTCAATATTTCATTGCAAACATAATATGTAGGTACATGCACGTCTTAAAGTAGGTACATGTTTACAAGAGTAATACATATGACCCTATTTGGGTATGGCAACACTAGGAACGGAACGATCTATTTAAATTTCGTCAAAACTATCGTTGAAAAATTCGTCCAAACTGTAATAACATTCGGACTGTAAAATTACTTTTAATTCATTTGCGAACCTAACCTCTTTTTCTATATCTTTTAATACATTAGGCAATTTACTAAATATTTTTACGGCCATTGTATTGTCTAGGGCACATCATTTAGTGTTCATAATCTAGACTAAATTCAATGCATTATTTATGTAAATATCCTTGTAATAAATGTTAGTCTTACTGAATAAAGAAACAATAAAGATAATATAGAACCTCCTCCTTTTTTTTTTAACCAAGTGCGGATCGGACTCGCGCACCGAGGGTGCCGTACAAACTTGTAGGTACTTATATAAATTCACTAGCGACCCGCCCCGGCTTCGCATGGGTGTTAGCTCAGCCTTCGGCCTCGCTACTATAACCCGCTCCATGAACACGAAAAATCATCCAAATCGGTCCAGCCATTTTTAAAGTAGCCTATGTGCTATTACAGACTATAATCTATCTCTGTGGCAAATTTCATCCAGATTCGTTCAGCCGGATTGGCGTGATCGATTAACAAACTTCCATCCATCCATCCATTGGTAGTGGAATTATTGAAGTTCACATCTCTGTTCAGCCATTTATAATAAATGAGCACCTACTTACTTAATACCGAGTACCTAATTATGGTCATAACAAAAAAAATACACAAAATGACCACAGCACATTCTTCAAAAATAAACACAGTCACTTTACAACTTTAAAAACATCAAATGCGTGAGACAGATATCGACGCGTTATATTCTGGGCCAACGCTTGTTACTACAGGTGACCATAGCATATTATATTGTATTAAACTCACATTTAGTGGAGCAAAACCATGGCGCTTACACACAGTCGTGCGTTTCGCTACTTCTATTTTTGAGGTTTTTCTCATATTTTTCGAACAGTACTTATAATAGAATGTAAAATATACCTTTACGGTTCCCTCCATGATTATGAAATCTGTATATTAAGATATCATAGCAACATTTAGTAAATCGATACTGCCCCGATTGACTGCCCCAGTGGCTCAGTAGTAAATCCTAACTTCTGTGCTTGGGGGCGTGGGTTCGATTCCCATCTAGGACAAACAATTGTGTGATGAACATTTGTGTTTGTTCTATGTCTGGGTGTTAATATCTATTGAAGTATGTATTTAAAAATATATATGTACGTATATCAGTCTCTGGCAGCCATATTACAAGCTTTGCTTAATTTAGGGGTCAGATGACCGTGTGTGCAAAAATGTCCCAGATATTTTTTTTTTTTTTTACCTACAGATACCTATATTGAATGAACCAAAAAAACAAAACTGAGAAAAGCGCATATTATCAGTTTAACTTTTTTTTCTTTAGAGTGAAATGTTCTTTATCGTGTTTCGGTCTTTGTGGTATCCTAGATAAAACATTCATTTTTTTTATTTTATAGTGTGAGTATGTATGTTATAGTCTAAGTCAGCATAATTGCGTAATTAACTACTTATGATTGTAATATTTTAATATTGAGGCATTAAAGCATGTGTACTTGAACTGTGCGGACGTGTTTATAATATTCGACGTAAACTCCCTCCCTCTTCGATGTAGAACCACACTAACTAATCTACACAATACAATGACACCATTTTTATAATTTTAAGCCAACCATGGAAAAAAAACACATCAGTCATAGGACTGCACGTCAGAAGTGAAAACTTAAGTAGTAATTCACCTATTCCACAAGAGATGGCGCTGTTTTAAAATACTCGGGACAGCATGACGATGGCGCAGTTCCATGATTTTTGTTCACTCAAAAATTGCTTAATGCGCTTTAAGAAGTTTTCACTTCAAAAACTAATATGACCAAAATTGGTAAAACTGGAAAAAGAGGGCCTTAAATGAGTAAGTAAGGAACAGTGTACCTCCACCGCAAGTAGCTGAGCAGAGTGAGCCAGGAGTAGCGAGCCAGTGGTACCGCGGCCGGGAGCAGGACGAGCCATCTCCACCGCACACGCCGCACTCGTCCACCCGCCGAGTGGAGCCCACGCGCAGGTCGCATCCCACCCTCTGTTCACAACACACAAACAATACACAGCGTTAAGAAGGCTCTGAAGTTAAGTCAGTTTCACACAAATGTAGAGATCACAGAAAAAAATTGTTTAAATTAGAACGGCTGTCAAGGCATTTTTGTAAGAAATTTGTTGTAGCCACTTGCACCCATATAAACGAAACGTCATCATCATCATCAGCCACTGCTGACCATAGGCCTCCTTTAACCTGCATACTGAACGACATCCTACCATCTGCATACACTGGATGCCCGCGACTGGAAACAAAACCTCAGTCATTCGAAATCAGTTATCAACTGTGACGCGGAGTTCGACGCGTTGATCTAATTAAGAATGTTCAATCAAGTTTCTGTCATAATAACTGGCGACAGATTTTCCTTCTCATTTTTGTTCTATTTACTTCTCTTTTCTGTGGTCGAGATCTTTCGAGCTATAACGCGTTTTTCTATACTATGCTTCATTGTATACGGATATATTCAGTTTTTTTTTTTCATTTTATAACAATGGTTTTTTATATTAGGTAGGTCAAATACATTTTCTATAGAAAAGCACAGTTACACATAAGTTACAAAATACACAATAAAATATAGGTACAAATAATAGTGTCAAAATAAAATTTATAAACAAAATTATTGAAAAAAAGTCATATCGTTAGAAAGATAAAATAAAAATGTATTTAGATATAATCTAGCTGGATGAAAATTTGTTAAAATAAAGGTAAGGTATTAAAAATTTGTTTAGTAAAAAATAATTAATATTACTTAAGTAAATTAGTTCAAAACACCATTTGCCATTTAGATAAAGACCTTAAAATATAATTTTTGACATACATAAATAAATATATAGTTGTATTGTGCATATTTATGGATGTATATTCAATTTCAGCTTAGAGAATCTTGAGAATCTCGCCACTTCGAAGATGAAGCAGTCTACGGTGCAAACGTAACGCTACGTTTTAGGGGGGTTATGAAGACGGTAAAAGTAAAAGAACTGGACTCAAGGATGAGAGTATTAGATGAAAGTAGCTGTGAAACAGTAGGGCACCTCTACGTGGAATGTCCAACCCTTACTGATACCTTTTTTAAGCGATTCAGTTTAGGTGCTTGCGAAAAGTTGCGCGACCGGAAACCATATCTCGGCGCGTTAATGTTCAAGTTTGCGTGTTTTTCCAAACTGCGCTGTTTCGAGTCCGCGTTAATAGGTAGCCATGAGGTAAGGTAGGTAGCCCCTGAACTGAGCCCTGATTCCATAACTACAAACACGCTCGTAACGCGGCGCGTTAAGTTAAACACTGTTTTAAACTATCACGGTTGTTCACTAAAGTTATATGATTATTTACGGGATATTTACCGTGGTAAGGTTGTGGAAGGAGCTCCCGATATTTCGGCGCAGTTACATGCACCATGTTCACGGGAAGACTGAAGAATGCGTGTGGTTGGTGAAAAAGTTCAAAGTTAGGTACAGACAAAACGATCTACCCTCTTTCTTAGTTTTTTGCTACGGTTATCACTGGAACTCGAACTCGAACCTAAGTCTCGACAAAACACACTCACTGTATCACTGCGTATAGTATTTTAAACACATTTTGAACGCGGAATTTTATTTTTAAGGCAACCTAATACTGGATTCCACGCACTAGCGAGTTGAAAACCATCACCTCGATTGAAATTCTGGCATTTCGAGATTTCAATAGTTTCCTTTACCAGCCTTGGTATGTAGTGACGCTCGGTGGACAGGATTTCGGGATTATGAAATTCAATCCAGTGGTTAGGACCCGCGTCCAGCAGATGCTCAGCTATGGCAGATTTGTCTCTCGTTATTTTTGACTGCCTTAATGTGTTCTTTGATGCGGCATGAGACAGTTCACTTCGTTTGTCCTATGTACGAACTTCCGCAGCTGCAGTTGATTTTGTACACCCCGGGATGCTGAAAAGGAATCTTGTCCTTGGGGGAACGCAGACATTGCGCAATTTTTTTATAAGGAGTAAATATGGTCTTGATAGCATATTTGTCAAGAATATGACCACAACTCCTTCCACAACCTTACCACGGTAAATATCCCGTAAATAATCATATAGCGTTAAGTTAACCTCAAAAAGTTAGCCTTTATTTCCTAACGAACAGAGGCCGAAGTTTTAGAGGTAAACTAAGCACGCCGCATTACGTGCGTGTTTTAGCTATGGAATCAGGGCTCTGGTAGAGTTTGACAGCCCCTTTAGCTTAGTTCGTAGTGAACCTGCCTTCTGCTCTTGGGGGCGTAGGTTCGATTCCCGCCAAGGACAAACATTTGTGTGATGAACATTTTGTGTTTGTTCTATGTCTGGGTGTTAATATCTATTTAAGTATGTATTTAAAAATATATATGTATGTATATCAGTCTCTGGCAGCCATATTACAAGCTCTTCTTAGTTTGGGGTAAGATGAACGTGTGTGCAATAATGCCCCAAGTATTTATTTGTATATTTAATTAGTAAACTTGGCTTATTTGGACCAATGAGAGCTCTGAATTTCCTCGCTTGTGATTATCATTGGCTGCTTGTCTGATAAGTTTGTTTACATGCTTATAAATCTGAAAAGAACAATACTGTACTACTTCACATCATAATAAATCGTAATAAATCTTAAGAAAAGTGAGGGAACATCCCTAAATCCTGATATTCAAGCCAGATAAACGCAAATATAGCACCAATTTTTCCACATTTGCTCAAGCAGAGCATCACTATCTCTGAATATTCTACGAGCTCTCTCGTATGATATGTCGCTAGACAAACACCGGCAGTTACAACAACTACACGTTCCAGACTTTAACTGTCAAACAATAAAGTTCAATTTCCTGAAAACGTTTCCTTAAATTTAAAGCACATAATTTTCACACGTAATGTGACTTTTATGACTTTGAAATAAGGACTGTTTTAAAAGATGAGGTTTTTTGAGGCGAAGCCGTGAATTTGTAAGTCGTTTCTTACCAGGTGGAGAAGAAACGGTTTTATTTTTTTAAATCCGCCGTAAAACAGAAGTTAGTAAATAAATTATGAAGCTCGACTTCTAATGTTCTGTGAATTTTGAATAAACTTGGTAGGTATCTAGTTGGACTGTTCTTTCTTGTTACTACAGATGACAATAAGGCTTAATATATTGTATTAAAGTCGCATTTAGTGGAGCAAAATTATGGCGCTTATACACAGTTGTGCGTTTCGCTACTTTTATTTTTGAGTTTTTTTCATATTATTAATGTAAAATTTACTTTTACGATTCCCTCCTTAATTATGAAATCTGTATATTAAGATATCGTAGACAACATTTAGCAAGTAGGTACTTGAATGAATCCAAAAAACCGGTGAGAATCATGGAACTCGAATATCATCTTGAACATCGTCAAGTTGTACTGTGTATTTTAAAACAGCGCCATCTCTTGTAGAATAGGTGAATTACTACTTAAGTTTTCACTTCTGACGGGCAGTCCTATGACTGATGTTTTTTTTCATTGTTTTTTCTATCGAGCGAAATGTCTTCAACTTATATATTTTCATCTGAAAATTTGAAGATAATTATCTATAGGGTCGTCTAAGGAGGACGGTTCAATGTTCCACTGTTTTTTTAATGTATGTTCACCGATTGCTCCGCCACTGTAGAACGATGATAAAAAAAACTTTTATTCGGTAGGGTATACCTACTTCCAATTTGGTCCTATTGTCACCGAGTCTGTATTTTTTCACATATTTTTGGAGTCAGTTTTAATGTCATCTACTTGTTTTTTTACGAACGGTGAAAAATTGTCGAAATCTTTGTACATGCTTGTCAATTTCAAATTGCAGTTTGACATTAGAAATATTTTGCCATCTCCCCACAAAAAATAAAAATAATTTCTTATTCATACACAAACGTAACATGAAATCAATATTTATTATCATCTCGGGCATCAAATATTAACCAAACATAAACAAAGTAACCCCTATCAATATTCAATCAATTCAAACAACCAGGCAATCATAATACGCCGACGGTAAAAGCCAAACATTTTCACGGAATCGAGAAAAAAAAATCTGTTCCACATTCAAAATAGCCTTGCAATGATAGCTCATCATTTATTCAAGTAAAGGAAATCGAGTCGCGCCCTACCCGCACAAATGTGGCGAATTTTCCGATTATCATTATAAAGTAGGGTACCCGTAGTATTACCCGTCCCTGTCTAACATCTGCAGATGGAAAGAGAGGAGATTGGGTGTGACCGCAAAAATATTACGGGTAAGATTATTAGGGTAACTGGCAACCCTGTATTGAATTGGTGTTAACTTTGCAGTTATGAAAAAAAATATAAGAAAAAGTTTTTTTTAATTGTGGCGGCGGATTGACTAAGAAATAGTAAAAATGTCAAAAAATAAAACAAATGAGGGTCCCCATACAACAATCGTATTTTTTTACGTATTTTTCTATTTGCTCTTTAATGTAAAAAAGGTAATACGTACAAGTGTCAAATTTGGCATGAGTATATAAACACTTGAAAGTGTAATAAAAAGTTATAATAAATGGTCAAGTGCAAGTTGGTGACAAATTTCTGTTCACCACCTGTTCTCGTACGATCACCGAAGTTAAGCAACGTCGGGTGCGGTCGGTACTTGGATGGGTTACCACCTGGGTGTTGTTGGGATGTTGTCTTTTTGCACTACTTTTTTGTACTTTAGTACCTTACATGTGGTGAATTGTGGTGATGAGGAACCCTCAGTGCGCAAACGAGTTTTTTTTAAAATTTCAGCTGTTCCATATAAAACGGTCATTCACACTTTTAAAAAAAACTTGATTTCAGGGTTGGTCCCATAGTAATTTTTTTTCATAATGATGGGTATAATGGTTCCCTTTCGGCTTCGCACACCCTTTCTTATAACCTTGTATATTGCCAGCCGTTTGAATAATGTAATTGTCAAAAGCTATTTCAAGATAGGAACTGAATAAAATGAACCATAAAAAAGATAATTAAGATTCAAGTTCAAAAAAGTTAACAAAGACATGACATGAAAAAACTTTTTTCACCTCTTAAAATCTTAACAATTTTATGAAACTTGTACAAAAACCTTCGACGCGATATCACGTAGGTACTTGAGAGGAAACTCAAACATTTGCGTCTCAAAAAGTGATAAAACTTTGAAACGGCCACCCGTCTTTCTTTGGGTATTTTACATAATTTCATATATTATTTAAGTGAGAAGTTCTGTAGGAGCATTTACATAATCTTGCGAGCGGTGTTGGGTAAGAATACTAATTTCGCAGAGAAGTTTGTCGGAGCGATGATTGGTCAAATGCTTTTTGGTGCCAGTGTGGCGCATTTCCCTTTTACATTTGGAAATAATATCTAAATTATAATTGATAATGTACACAAACGGAATATTAAGATAACAAGTGAAAATATTAAAGAAAAAATAACAGAATTAATCCTATTACATTCCGGACATGAAGACGAAACTGATAACATGTCGCACATCAAAATACTGTCAGAAGGTAATATTATAGAGACAACAATCATAAATACTTGAATATGTATTAACATTACCCCCTTTTTGGTAAGTCGGCTAAAATGAAAGCTACACCTAACTTTTCTCTCCCTAATTTAAAGTAT
This sequence comes from Agriopis leucophaearia, assembly GCA_949125355.1. Classification (NCBI taxonomy): domain Eukaryota; kingdom Metazoa; phylum Arthropoda; class Insecta; order Lepidoptera; family Geometridae; genus Agriopis; species Agriopis leucophaearia. The sequence goes on from OX421285.1 coordinate 949,162, forward strand.
GACAAAAACGCTATGTTGTCCCTATTTTATCTGTGGTCTACCTAACCTGTTTTATTAAAAAAAAACTGTTAAAAATTATGTTTACATAATTATATATTTTATCATAATAATATATCCACCACAAGAGGACTTAATGCTTATAAATTTTCTACCAGACACCCTCGCGGTTGTAGAAATATGGGTGTAGATGTACCTACATAAAATATGAATAATCAACAACAATAGAAATTTGACGAAAATATATATTCCAAATTGACAATTTTTAGGGTTCCGTACCCAAAGGGTAAAACGGGACCCTGTTAACGGGTCCGTTTGTCTGTCTGACCGTCTGTCACCAGACTGTAGACGCTTGAAATATTCACAGAATATTTAGTTATAGGTATATTCACTTTAAAAATAAAAAATTAAATACAAATAAATATTTAAGGGGGGGCTCCCATACAACAAACGCGTTTTTTTGCCTTTTAATAGATAACGGACAGACAGACAAACCGACGGACAGAACGAATTTATAAGGGTTCCGTGTCGGGCTATGGAACCCTTAAAAGGATAGCGTAAAACGCAGTGTGAGATTTCCACCACTCTATGATATATGGATGAACTTTCAGGCGGTGGCGGCTGGTGCGATGATAACCGTGACGCCAGCATCAGATCGAACAGCTCTTCAGAACACTCCCCGTTTTATGTGATAAAAGATACAAATAGGCCCAACGTCTCCGCGATTGTAGAGCGGCGCTAGGTGTTCAGTGAGCTTGGGATCGTCGACATTTCTGACTTTCTGTAATGCATCAAGAGGCTCAAGCTGACCCAAGTATCAGATGAAAAGATGGGCGCAGTTGTCCTTATGAGGTCAGCCATGCATTTTGTAAAGTAAAACTCTTTGTTTCGACGCCGCTTCGCCTCGTTGAGAATGTGACCACGGAATTACATTTGCAGAAATGTCGACGCCCAGGATTCCAATGCTCTTCTTTGAGGGAGTGTTCTGAAAGCGAGGAGCTACAACAGTTGGTATGTCCCAATTCATTGCTTCCTTTAGTTCTAATAATAAGCTACCTCTTTCCAATATTTTTTACATACTTACGTGAAACCGTGAAAATGAGCCTAGCCTTTAGAGCCGACCTTTTCGCATCAAGTTTAATGTCTTATATAAATCCGTCATCGGGAAGACCTTTACCATCTGTCCATGACGTTGTTATTATTAATTCAACTAATCATATTTATGTATTTTATATACTTTTATATATTAGTATATTATAGTAATTTTAGGTTATTTAAGTATTAGAATGTGTTACTATTAGAATGTAAGTACTCGTATTATGTTTCACTATTGCACGCCCCGCCTTCTACCTCCTGTATGAATCCTCTCCATCCTAAAGTTGCCTGGAAGAGATCGCTCTTAACGATAAGGCCGCCGATTGTTACGCTAGTTTGTTTTGTTTAAAGCTATTTTATCGTGTAATATATTATTTGTGGTGTGAACAGTAAAGAGTTTATCTATCTATCATGTATACATCAACAGCACCAAAAGCTCTTATGATATACAAACAAAACGCACCTAAAAAATACTCCACAAAAACCATATGTGTATTAGTATTTATTACACATATGCAAAAACTTTATAATTATCCTGAAAAACTCCCACAATATTTATTTCGAACTTTAAAATAACATCGCGGTAAAAGTTTTTATTTGAATGGCAAACGAAATATTACAGGCTTACATTCCGGACCACATAGTTTTAATTTTAAAACGGGAGCAAACAACAGTGGCTAGGACTAGGACAAAGGCGTACACAGGCTGCGAGGTCGCAAGCCACGAGTTACAAGCATCTTGCATTTTCAGCGACGCCAAAATGGGGTTCTTTCAACGACTGTATTTTGACCAAGAGCGTCATAAAATCTTACGGTTTTATGACGTGTTTGGTCAAAATACATAAAACAATTATATTATCACCATAATAATATATTAAACCGTTATATTATTATCGTCATAAAACCATTAAGTTTTATAACGTCCTTGATTTTGATTAACTTCAGAGTGAACGTTTTCAATTGACCCGTGTTTTTTAATACTGTTTTTAAAACAACGACTTCAAAAAGGCAGAGGTCCTTTATTAAGTCGGTTTTTAGGTTAAGGTACATCTCTTAAAAATATTATTGAAGTGTTATACCATACAGTTTTCCTTTTAGCTGTAACAACCTCCCCCTCCGCTAGGAGTAATAGTGTTTCGTGATTCTCCCCCTCTAGGTCGTCTTCTCGTTATGTGCGTTTGTAGAACTAGTAAGAATATGTCAATGTATGCAATACGTGTTTAACTCACCACCTCCAGCTTATGGCGAACTTTTTTTCGGTACCTACTCGGTCTGGCAAATGTAAGCTATATGATGAAAGAAGTACAACGGTTACTCCGAAGTTTTAGAAGCAGTTAACGTAATTTTTATCTATTGAAAATTTTAAAACCAAAGAGCCCTCTGTACGCAACCTATTTTAAAACTACCAAAACACGGTTTTGAGGTTGAGTTGACGACTGGTTGAATTTTTGTCGACTTATCATCTAAATGAATTTGGGTCATAAAAAACGAATAACCATTTTTTTTATGAGCCATTTTAAAGTGCAATTTCATCCTATTACTTAACGGAGATTCTGAATAACAATATAATTATTCTCATTTGACGCATTAAATGCTACATTACTGCCCTAAGGTTACAAAGTTAAAAGCTCTATTCTTCCGCTATCTCTTACATCTTGCGCCAGCTCCAGCCTTATTATTTCGCGTCCCCATTCCGTGATGATGTCAGGTCGCATCCGCCATTGTGTCACGAGGTTTCAATACCTATTTTTTTTTGTTTTGAAGAGAAAGAACAGTGTTTTGCTTTTCAATCTTTTGAAATTCTTCTGCGATGTTTTTTTATATTTTAGTTTAGATGCTGGTTTCTCGCGTTGTTATTGGAGATGTGATTTAAGATAATAAGACTATTAAGTGAGAATGAATGTGAAGAAGAGATAGTAAAATCGCTTTTACTTTTAATTTTATTAGGGTATGTTGTAAATTTGTTGCGATTCTAAGTATATTATAAGTATATAAAACGGATGAAAATCAGTGTGCTGATCAAAATAGCCCAAACACGGCCAGTTTACTATTATCCATCGAGGAGTGCCGTTGTCCACCGTCACCATCATCAAATCAGCTCGCTCTCACCATAATATTGTATTGTCACCGGAACTTGACAAGTATACCAAATTTTAGCTCAATCGAACACCGGGAAGGGGGTTAAATTTAACTTGCAAGATTTGATCACAGACAGACATCGGGACAGGTGAAACTAAATAGCAGCTTGTAAAAGTAACATTATTTCAGTTAAACTAAAACTACCTCTTCCAGTTCCGACAACGTTTAACTACATACCTTAATAGCTAAGCACGTGATCCGGAAAAGTGTACAATTAGCTTAATTTAGAGATTTCCGATCGAACTGACGATTCGATTGTCTCACGGACTCAATTAAAAGGTTCCTTCAGTTATTGGACCCTGGGACCTCTGGCGGTATAAAGGGTAGGCGTCTTCAGACTACGCTATAACACCTTTTCACTTCTCATACTCGTAAAATACAAATACAAAATAAATTTATTTGACACAATAGTAATATGCACAAATTAAATTCGAACCCATTGGCTACGAGCTAGTTTTCACTCTGTTTTTCAGAGTCTATGGCCCATTTTTCAAACACAGTAAATATTATGCCAAAACAAAACAGTTTAAATTTAAAAAAAAAACTTGAAAAACGAACATCTTAAATAAAAAGTTACAAATATTGAAAATTTATGACACGAATTTTAAAACTATGTATATAATGTAATGTATGTATTGTAATAAATTACCCCTTTAAGACATATGTCAATAAACTGTATATAATTATAAGTACTAGGAATCTATATAATATATTAATGAAGTGTAATCTATCTATACTAATATTATAATGAGGAAAGATTTGATTGTTTGTTTGTTTGCATTGAATAGGCTCCGAAACTACTGAACCGATTTGAAAAATTCTTTCACTGTTGGGAAGCTACACTATCCACGGGTGACATAGGCTATATTATATTTTGTAGCGAGGCCGAAGGCCGAGCTTACACTCGTGCGCACTGGGGCGGACGACTAGTATATTATAAATAAAGTGTATTATAAGTAAAGTACTTTGCCATAAATGGCTTCACTCTAGAGATTGTTCAACAATATGTTTACCTAGGGCAGACGCTCGAACTAGGTAAAAACAATTTTGAGAGTGAGGCCAAGAGAAGGATACAGTTGGGCTGGGCAGCGTTCGGGAAATTACGTGGAGTCTTCCCGTCACCTATCCCGCAAAGTCTTAAGACGAAAGTTTATAACCAGTGCGTTCTACCTGTCATGACTTTCGGTGCCGAAACGTGGACACTTACAGTTGGAGCGGTCCACAAGTTCAAGGTCGCTCAGCGAGCTATGGAGAGAGCTATGCTTGGGGTTTCTCTGAGGGATCATATCCGGAACGAAGTAATTCGCCATAATTCGCCAGAGAACCAAAGTCACCGACATAGCTCAGCGTATTAGCAAGCTGAAGTGGCAGTGGGCCGATCATATCTGTCGCAGAACCGATAACCGTTGGGGTAGACGTGTTCTAGAGTGGAGACCGCGAATCGGCAAACGTAGCGTAGGACGCCCTGAGACTCGTTGGAGTGACGATATATGTAAGACGGCTGGCAGTGGCTGGAAGATAAAAGCCGAAGATCGGGCTGAGTGGCGTGCCTTGGGAGAGGCCTATGTCCAGCAGTGGACTAGTATAGGCTGATTATGATGATGATGATAATATAAGTACTAAAATGAGTATGTGAGCCGTAGTTTTTGTTTATGGCCATGTAGGCGGACTAACTGGCTTTTTTTATACTCTAGGGCATAAACGTTTTAATTTTGTGCACTAGTGCATAAAAGTAAACTGAACCTCTTTAAAGTAGCTCAAAGAGGGTCAGTTTGTAAGATTTGTCAAATAAAAAGAGGTTTTGGCACTAATGTCTGGATGTCTTCAAATCTCGAGTGAATCGGTTTCTTCTGGACAAGCGTGCTCCATCGTAGACCGCATCGTCGCTTAACATCAGGCGAGTTGGCGGTCAAACGCAAGCCTATTACAGAATAATAATAAAAAAATCGTGCGAAGAAAACATGTCGCCAATGAGGTGATTATTTCGTTATCTGGGTATCTTCAAATCAGGAGTGAATCAGTTTCTTCCAGGCAAGCGTGCTCTATCGTAGACCGCCGCCGTTTTACCCGTTATAGGAGTTCCTAGTAACTGATATTTTTAATGCAAATTCAGGGCTCATGACAAAAGTTGTTCATATTGACGTACAAAGACCTCCTTTCAAATTTACAACTTAGTACCTCCGTGTAACCCGGTATTGTCATGTAATGAAGATATGAATTTATTGTGTGTGTGAAGTACACGTTGGGCAGTGTGAAATGCTATGTTGTGATATACGATAGCTTAGTATGAAAAGGCCTCGAGGCTATTTCCCGTAACGGTTATGTGACTATGAAGGCTATGGGTTCGAATTGAAAGGTTTCGGGATATGGTGTGTAAACGATTTGTGGTTATTATACAGTTAAATTATAATAGCAATAGCTAGATCATCCATGATCCACATCACACTAATCCACACTAATATTATAAATGCAAAAGTAACTCTGTCCGTCTGTCTGTTTGCTATATAATCACGGCTAAACGGCTTAACCGATCTCGATAAAGTGGTGAACCGATTTTGATGATTCTTTTTTCTTTGAAAGCTGGTGCTTCCCGTGTGTTAAACAATGCTTAAAATAGCTCTGTCACGGTTTTGCGCGTAACAATTTTGAAGGGACATAACGAACTTATAAAAATGTCACAACTGGACCAAATTGAAATGGGACATTTCAATTTGGTCCAGTTGTGACATTTTTATGAAGTCGGTTTTTAAAATTGATAATTATATTACTTCCAACCTAGTATCGAATGTTTATAGGTTCGTTATGTCCATTCAAAATTGTTACGCGCAAAACCGTGACAGAGCTATTTTAAGCATTGTTTAACACACAGAAAAGAAAAGTAAATAGAATGAAAACGGGAAGGAAACTCTGTCACCAGGCATTGTGACAGATATGTGATTGAACATACTTATTTATGTCAACGCGTTGAAATCCGCGTCACAGTTGCTAAGGGGTATATATGGGTGTAAGTGGCTACAACAAATTTCTTACAAAAATGCTCTGACAGCCGTTCTAATTTAAACAAAAAAATATTTTCTGTGGTTTAACTTCAGTTTGATGCTTGTTAACGGAATATTTACCGTCAGAAAGCTGTGAATAAATCCTTCTATATTTCGGCGGTGTTTCATGCACCATGTCTTGCACGCCCACATTTATAATATGATTATTACCGGGTTATTTGTCGCGGTAAAGTTGCGGAAGGATATAGGAATATCCCATAACTGATCATATGGCTATGTAGTGGAACAACCATGATAGTTTAAAACAGTGTTTTTAAGTCAGGCTGTAAATTTTTAAGAACACAATGAAAAATTTACGAATCCATCCAGCGATTATAAAAAGAACAAGAGTTTATTCAGTTTTTGAAGAATATTAAGTGATTAACTCCCAAGGTAGGGAATAGAAATTTTAATTTTCTCTTTCAGAATTGATTTAAAGAGAAAAACATGAATTTATAAGACGAGTTGCGAACAGACTGAATATTTCTTTGTTGTGGTATTGTTTAGATTGTAAAAGGCGAGCGAAAATAACAAATAATTTAAGGAGGTACTTTCCCATTTTCCTTGTGACGTTTTAAATCAGGGAAAGACTTGTGATGTTTTAATACGAGGGAAATTGTTCTTGCTGGAGGCGCGTGCTTGTTTCGTGCTAGTGGGAGGCCTACCTACGCTGCGTCTTCCGGTTCGTGGTCTCCACTCAAGAACCTTTCTTCCCCATCGGTCATCAGTTCTTCGAGCAATGTGGCCTGCCCATTGCCACTTTAAAATGCAAATTTTAATAGCAATGTCGGTGACTCTGGTTCTTTGGCGAATATCTACGTTCCGGATTTTATCGCGCAAAGAAACTCCGAGCATAACTCTCTCCATTGCCCGTTGTGTGACTCTAAGTTTTTCTAAAAGGCCAACAGTTAAGGATCACGTCTCAGTACCATATGTCATCACTGGCAACACACACTGGTCCACCCTTGTCTTTAGCCACTGTGGCATCTTGGACGAGAAGATATCACGCAATATCCGTTATAGGGTGTTATAAATGTATAGTGTGTATCTGTAAAATAAATGTGTGTCTGCTGCATCGTAGCTCTCAAATAGCCGAGTAGCTATTATTTTAATTTCAAAAAGGTTACTTGACCGAGAGTGTTCCGCTATGATTCAAGAGAAGATTATATATTCAATACTCAATATATTTATTGCGACATATAAATGTATGCATGCAGACCTTAACTAACATGTTTGTGTCTTAAATAACACATCTTAAAATACATGTAGTACATATGACCCTGTAAGGGAATGGCAACAGAAAGAACAGAACGGTCTATTTGTATATCATCAAAATTATCCTTGAAAAATTCGTCTAGGGTGTAGTAATATTTTGAATCTAAGAAATTTTTGAGAACATTAAGTGAAGGTGTTTTCTTTTTCTATGTCTTTTATTATATTCGGTAACTTATTGTATATTTTTGTGCGGCTATAGATGTAGGGTCAGAATTATGAATTACTAGATTAGATTTCGGTTCGATAAGTTTATGTCTATATTGTGATCTGATTTTACGAGGCTTGTCGATGGCTCTTTTAAAGAAGTCGGGCGAATTTTTTAATTTCTATTCAGTCTTTTATCGAGCGTTTCAAATAAATTTCAATGTATACTTTTCTGTTGTGTGATAAAGACAGACAAACGCAGTACACAGTACGCAGTAAACGCAGACTGTGCCCCTTAACTCCCCCTTACCCACATTAATTACCGCAGTCCGTAACACAAACAGCGACTGTGTCCTCGGTAATTATAATCAAATTTCCCACTGGCTTGGATATGGTAATTGTTTAAGCTTTGTCCTAACTCTGACACTTAGTTACGAAGCGAGTATTATTTAATCTAAGTAAGTAGTTAGGTTTTTCGGTGTTCTAACTACACAGTTATATTATTTTGTTTGTGATATGAAACGCTGAGGATTGCGACTAGGTAGGTACTTGTTTTATTTAACGCTTGGAGTGAACAGTGGCCTAAGTACGAATATTTGCGTAAAATGCGTACTATCGAATTCCATACCAATTTTAACGTATTTTACGCAAATAGACTAGTTTATAGCTTTTTCGTTGAGTTTTAATAGTTCAGGCATGAATGCGGTCTAGCGCAAGAATATTATTTAATAAAAATATATGAATAATTATGTACTTGGTGGAGTGGTTTCAATAAAATATTTTTTACATCGTATATCAGTAACTTAAATAACATTCCAATACTAAAAACGACAAATTAATACCTAACTACTAAACTGATCTATTAAACCGCTACCAGTGGGAATTGTCCCCTAAATGCTGGCCCCATTACCACGTTGTATGGCAATGCTCACTCTTTGAGCATAGTAGAGGCCAGCATTCTGGTCACGAGTTGCATCGACCAGGGTGTCAATTCTGCTATTTGTCAAACGTTTCAAATGAGTGTCGGTAGTGTCTCGTCGGAATTATTTTCGACATTTGGTATTCTGCTAATTATTTAAGACCAGTTGCTTTCCAATGGCTTGCCATCGAACTGTCTGACAGTTCTTATTGACATATTTGGTATTCTGTACGGTAATGGCGTGCCAGTGTCATCACAATTGTTGTTAATTTGGTATTCTACTAATTATTTGACATTTGCATTAATGGATATTTTGACATCAAACTACAACTGAAAGGCCATTGGACAAACACACAATTATTCGTAGTGGAGTTTATTTTGGTTATTACTGCAGTAGAGACCCTTAAAAGTAATAGAAATATAGTTATGAGTGAGTTTTTTTTGTTGCGATATTCGATGTATCTATTTATGCCCCTAAAGCCAATTCTATAAGTTACATTGATTTTTGCTAATAACAGGACAAACCGGCAGTTTTTTATTTTCAGTGAAAATAACTCTGGAGTAGTTATGAGTGAGTTTTTTTTGTTGCGATATTCGATGTATCTATTTATGCCCCTAAAGCCAATTCTATAAGTTACATTGATTTTTGCTAATAACAGGACAAACCGGCACGTTTTTATTTTCAGTGAAAATAACTCTGGAGTAGTTATGAGTGAGTTTTTTTTGTTGCGATATTCGATGTATCTATTTATGCCCCTAAAGCCAATTCTATAAGTGACATTGATTTTTGCTTATAACAGGACAAACCGGCACTTTTTTATTTTCAGTGTAAATAACTCTGGACCAGTTATGAGTGAGTTTTTTTTGTTGCGATATTCGATGTATCTATTTATGCCCCTAAAGCCAATTTTATAAGTTACATTGATTTTTGCTAATAACAGGACAAACCGGCACTTTTTTATTTTCAGTGAAAATACATCTGGAGTAGTTATGAGTGAGTTTTTTTTGTTGCGATATTCGATGTATCTATTTATGCCCCTAAAGCCAATTCTATAAGTTACATTGATTTTTGCTAATAACAGGACAAACCGGCACTTTTTTATTTTCAGTGAAAATAACTCTGGAGTAGTTATGAGTGAATTTTTTTTGTTGCAATATTCGATGTATCTATTTATGCCACTAAAGCCAATTCTATAAGTTACATTGATTTTTGCTAATAACAGGACAAACCGGCACTTTTTTATTTTAAGTGAAAATAACTCTGGAGTAGTTATGAGTGAGTTTTTTTTGTTACGATATTCGATGTATCTATTTATGCCCCTAAATCCAATTCTATAAGTGACATTGATTTTTGCTAATAACAGGACAAACCGGCACTTTTTTATTTTCAGTGAAAATAACTCTGGAGTAGTTATGAGTGAGTTTTTTTTGTTGCAATATTCGATGTATCTATTTATGCCACTAAAGCCAATTCTATAAGTTACATTGATTTTTGCTTATAACAGGACAAACCGGCACTTTTTTATTTTCAGTGTAAATAACTCTGGACCAGTTATGAGTGAGTTTTTTTTGTTGCGATATTCGATGTATCTATTTATGCCCCTAAAGCCAATTCTATAAGTTACATTGATTTTTTCTAATAACAGGACAAACCGGCACTTTTTTTATTTTCAGTGAAAATAACTCTGGAGTAGTTATGAGTGAGTTTTTTTTGTTGCGATATTCGATGTATCTATTTATGCCCCTAAAGCCAATTCTATAAGTTACATTGATTTTTGCTAATAACAGGACAAACCGGCACTTTTTTATTTTCAGTGAAAATAACTCTGGAGTAGTTATGAGTGAGTTTTTTTTGTTGCGATATTCGATGTATCTATTTATGCCCCTAAAGCCAATTCTATAAGTTACATTGATTTTTGCTTATAACAGGACAAACCGGCACTTTTTTATTTTCAGTGAAAATAACTCTGGAGTAGTTATGAGTGAGTTTTTTTTGTTGCGATATTCGATGTATCTATTTATGCCCCTAAAGCCAATTCTATAAGTTACATTGATTTTTGCTAATAACAGGACAAACCGGCACTTTTTTATTTTCAGTGAAAATAACTCTGGAGTAGTTATGAGTGAGTTTTTTTTGTTGCGATATTCGATGTATCTATTTATGCCCCTAAAGCCAATTCTATAAGTTACATTGATTTTTGCTAATAACAGGACAAACCGGCACTTTTTTATTTTCAGTGAAAAACAACTCTGGAGTAGTTATGAGTGAGTTTTTTTTGTTGCGATATTCGATGTATCTATTTATGCCCTTAAAGCCAATTCCATAAGTAACATTGATTTTTGCTAATAACAGGACAAACCGGCACTTTTTTATTTTCAGTGAAAATAACTCTGGAGTAGTTATGAGTGAGTTTTTTTTGTTGCGATATTCGATGTATCTATTTGTGCCCCTAAAGCCAATTCTATAAGTTACATTGATTTTTGCTAATAACAGGACAAACCGGCACTTTTTTATTTTCAGTGAAAATAACTCTGGAGTAGTTATGAGTGAGTTTTTTTTGTTGCGATATTCGATGTATCTATTTATGCCCCTAAAGCCAATTCTATAAGTTACATTGATTTTTGCTTATAACAGGACAAACCGGCACTTTTTTATTTTCAGTGAAAAACAACTCTGGAGTAGTTATGAGTGAGTTTTTTTTGTTGCGATATTCGATGTATCTATTTATGCCCCTAAAGCCAATTCTATAAGTTACATTGATTTTTGCTTATAACAGGACAAACCGGCACTTTTTTATTTTCAGTGAAAATAACTCTGGAGTAGTTATGAGTGAGTTTTTTTTGTTGCGATATTCGATGTATCTATTTATGCCCCTAAAGCCAATTCTATAAGTTACATTGATTTTTGCTAATAACAGGACAAACCGGCACTTTTTTATTTTTAGTGTAAATAACTCTGGACCAGTTATGAGTGAGTTTTTTTTGTCGCGATATTCGATGTATCTATTTATGCCCCTAAAGCCAATTCTATAAGTTACATTGATTTTTGCTAATAACAAGACAAACCGGCACTTTTTTATTTTCAGTGAAAATAACTCTGGAGTAGTTATGAGTGAGGTTTTTTTGTTGCGATATTCGATGTATCTATTTATGCCCCTAAAGCCAATTCTATAAGTTACATTGATTTTTGCTAATAACAGGACAAACCGGCACTTTTTTATTTTCAGTGTAAATAACTCTGGAGTAGTTATGAGTGAGTTTTTTTTGTTGCGATATTCGATGTATCTATTTATGCCCCTAAAGCCAATTCTATAAGTTACATTGATTTTTGCTAATAACAGGACAAACCGGCACTTTTTTATTTTCAGTGAAAATAACTCTGGAGTAGTTATGAGTGAGTTTTTTTTGTTGCGATATTCGATGTATCTATTTATGCCCTTAAAGCCAATTCCATAAGTAACATTGATTTTTGCTAATAACAGGACAAACCGGCACTTTTTTATTTTCAGTGAAAATAACTCTGGAGTAGTTATGAGTGAGTTTTGTTTTGTTGCGATAATCGATGTATCTATTTATGCCCCTAAAGCCAATTCTATAAGTAACATTGATTTTTGCTAATAACAGGACAAACCGGCACTTTTTTATTTTCAGTGAAAATAACTCTGGAGTAGTTATGAGTGAAATTTTTTTGTTGCGATATTCGATGTACCTATTTATGCCCCTAAAGCCAATTCTATAAGTTACATTGATTTTTGCTAATAACAGGACAAACCGGCACTTTTTTATTTTTAGTGTAAATAACTCTGGACCAGTTATGAGTGAGTTTTTTTTGTCGCGATATTCGATGTATCTATTTATGCCCCTAAAGCCAATTCTATAAGTTACATTGATTTTTGCTAATAACAGGACAAACCGGCACTTTTTTATTTTCAGTGTAAATAACTCTGGACCAGTTATGAGTGAGTTTTTTTTGTTGCGATATTCGATGTATCTATTTATGCCCCTAAAGCCAATTTTATAAGTTACATTGATTTTTGCTAATAACAGGACAAACCGGCACTTTTTTATTTTCAGTGAAAATAACTCTGGAGTAGTTATGAGTGAGTTTTTTTTGTTGCGATATTCGATGTATCTATTTATGCCCCTAAAGCCAATTCTATAAGTTACATTGATTTTTGCTAATAACAGGACAAACCGGCACTTTTTTATTTTCAGTGAAAATAACTCTGGAGTAGTTATGAGTGAGTTTTTTTTGTTGCGATATTCGATGTACCTATTTATGCCCCTAAAGACAATTCTATAAGTTACATTGATTTTTGCTAATAACAGGACAAACCGGCACTTTTTTATTTTCAGTGAAAATAACTCTGGAGTAGTTATGAGTGAGTTTTTTTTGTTGCGATATTCGATGTATCTATTTATGCCCCTAAAGCCAATTCTATAAGTTACATTGATTTTTGCTAATAACAGGACAAACCGGCACTTTTTTATTTTCAGTGAAAATAACTCTGGAGTAGTTATGAGTGAGTTTTTTTTGTTGCGATATTCGATGTATCTATTTATGACCCTAAAGCCAATTCTATTACTTACATTGATTTTTGCTAATAACAGGACAAATCGGCACTTTTATATTTTCAGTGAAAATAACTCTGGAGTAGTTATGAGTGAGTTTTTTTTGTTGCGATATTCGATGTATCTATTTATGCCCTTAAAGCCAATTCCATAAGTAACATTGATTTTTGCTAATAACAGGACAAACCGGCACTTTTTTATTTTCAGTGAAAATAACTCTGGAGTAGTTATGAGTGAGTTTTTTTTGTTGCGATATTCGATGTATCTATTTATGCCCCTAAAGCCAATTCTATAAGTTACATTGATTTTTGCTAATAACAGGACAAACCGGCACTTTTTTATTTTCAGTGAAAATAACTCTGGAGTAGTTATGAGTGAGTTTTTTTTGTTGCGATATTCGATGTATCTATTTATGACCCTAAAGCCAATTCTATTAGTTACATTGATTTTTGCTAATAACAGGACAAATCGGCACTTTTATATTTTCAGTGAAAATAACTCTGGAGTAGTTATGAGTGAGTTTTTTTTGTTGCGATATTCGATGTATCTATTTATGCCCTTAAAGCCAATTCCATAAGTAACATTGATTTTTGCTAATAACAGGACAAACCGGCACTTTTTTATTTTCAGTGAAAATCTCTGGAGTAGTTATGAGTGAGTTTTTTTTGTTGCGATATTCGATGTATCTATTTATGCCCCTAAAGCCAATTCTATAAGTTACATTGATTTTTGCTAATAACAGGACAAACCGGCACTTTTTTATTTTTAGTGTAAATAACTCTGGACCAGTTATGAGTGAGTTTTTTTTGTCGCGATATTCGATGTATCTATTTATGCCCCTAAAGCCAATTCTATAAGTTACATTGATTTTTGCTAATAACAGGACAAACCGGCACTTTTTTATTTTCAGTGAAAATAACTCTGGAGTAGTTATGAGTGAAATTTTTTTGTTGCGATATTCGATGTACCTATTTATGCCCCTAAAGCCAATTCTATTAGTTACATTGATTTTTGCTAATAACAGGACAAACCGGCACTTTTTTATTTTTAGTGTAAATAACTCTGGACCAGTTATGAGTGAGTTTTTTTTGTCGCGATATTCGATGTATCTATTTATGCCCCTAAAGCCAATTCTATAAGTTACATTGATTTTTGCTAATAACAGGACAAACCGGCACTTTTTTATTTTCAGTGTAAATAACTCTGGACCAGTTATGAGTGAGTTTTTTTTGTTGCGATATTCGATGTATCTATTTATGCCCCTAAAGCCAATTTTATAAGTTACATTGATTTTTGCTAATAACAGGACAAACCGGCACTTTTTTATTTTCAGTGAAAATAACTCTGGAGTAGTTATGAGTGAGTTTTTTTTGTTGCGATATTCGATGTATCTATTTATGCCCCTAAAGCCAATTCTATAAGTTACATTGATTTTTGCTAATAACAGGACAAACCGGCACTTTTTTATTTTCAGTGAAAATAACTCTGGAGTAGTTATGAGTGAGTTTTTTTTGTTGCGATATTCGAAGTACCTATTTATGCCCCTAAAGACAATTCTATAAGTTACATTGATTTTTGCTAATAACAGGACAAACCGGCACTTTTTTATTTTCAGTGAAAATAACTCTGGAGTAGTTATGAGTGAGTTTTTTTTGTTGCGATATTCGATGTATCTATTTATGCCCCTAAAGCCAATTCTATAAGTTACATTGATTTTTGCTAATAACAGGACAAACCGGCACTTTTTTATTTTCAGTGAAAATAACTCTGGAGTAGTTATGAGTGAGTTTTTTTTGTTGCGATATTCGATGTATCTATTTATGACCCTAAAGCCAATTCTATTAGTTACATTGATTTTTGCTAATAACAGGACAAATCGGCACTTTTATATTTTCAGTGAAAATAACTCTGGAGTAGTTATGAGTGAGTTTTTTTTGTTGCGATATTCGATGTATCTATTTATGCCCTTAAAGCCAATTCCATAAGTAACATTGATTTTTGCTAATAACAGGACAAACCGGCACTTTTTTATTTTCAGTGAAAATAACTCTGGAGTAGTTATGAGTGAGTTTTTTTTGTTGCGATATTCGATGTATCTATTTATGCCCCTAAAGCCAATTCTATAAGTTACATTGATTTTTGCTAATAACAGGACAAACCGGCACTTTTTAATTTTCAGTGAAAATAACTCTGGAGTAGTTATGAGTGAGTTTTTTTTGTTGCGATATTCGATGTACCTATTTATGCCCCTAAAGCCAATTCTATAAGTTACATTGATTTTTGCTAATAACAGGACAAACCGGCACTTTTTTATTTTTAGTGTAAATAACTCTGGACCAGTTATGAGTGAGTTTTTTTTGTCGCGATATTCGATGTATCTATTTATGCCCCTAAAGCCAATTCTATAAGTTACATTGATTTTTGCTAATAACAGGACAAACCGGCACTTTTTTATTTTCAGTGAAAATAACTCTGGAGTAGTTATGAGTGAAATTTTTTTGTTGCGATATTCGATGTACCTATTTATGCCCCTAAAGCCAATTCTATTAGTTACATTGATTTTTGCTAATAACAGGACAAACCGGCACTTTTTTATTTTTAGTGTAAATAACTCTGGACCAGTTATGAGTGAGTTTTTTTTGTCGCGATATTCGATGTATCTATTTATGCCCCTAAAGCCAATTCTATAAGTTACATTGATTTTTGCTAATAACAGGACAAACCGGCACTTTTTTATTTTCAGTGTAAATAACTCTGGACCAGTTATGAGTGAGTTTTTTTTGTTGCGATATTCGATGTATCTATTTATGCCCCTAAAGCCAATTTTATAAGTTACATTGATTTTTGCTAATAACAGGACAAACCGGCACTTTTTTATTTTCAGTGAAAATAACTCTGGAGTAGTTATGAGTGAGTTTTTTTTGTTGCGATATTCGATGTATCTATTTATGCCCCTAAAGCCAATTCTATAAGTTACATTGATTTTTGCTAATAACAGGACAAACCGGCACTTTTTTATTTTCAGTGAAAATAACTCTGGAGTAGTTATGAGTGAGTTTTTTTTGTTGCGATATTCGATGTACCTATTTATGCCCCTAAAGACAATTCTATAAGTTACATTGATTTTTGCTAATAACAGGACAAACCGGCACTTTTTTATTTTCAGTGAAAATAACTCTGAAGTAGTTATGAGTGAGTTTTTTTTGTTGCGATATTCGATGTATCTATTTATGCCCCTAAAGCCAATTCTATAAGTTACATTGATTTTTGCTAATAACAGGACAAACCGGCACTTTTTTATTTTCAGTGAAAATAACTCTGGAGTAGTTATGAGTGAGTTTTTTTTGTTGCGATATTCGATGTATCTATTTATGACCCTAAAGCCAATTCTATTAGTTACATTGATTTTTGCTAATAACAGGACAAATCGGCACTTTTATATTTTCAGTGAAAATAACTCTGGAGTAGTTATGAGTGAGTTTTTTTTGTTGCGATATTCGATGTATCTATTTATGCCCTTAAAGCCAATTCCATAAGTAACATTGATTTTTGCTAATAACAGGACAAACCGGCACTTTTTTATTTTCAGTGAAAATAACTCTGGAGTAGTTATGAGTGAGTTTTTTTTGTTGCGATATTCGATGTATCTTTTTATGCCCCTAAAGCCAATTCTATAAGTTACATTGATTTTTGCTAATAACAGGACAAACCGGCACTTTTTTATTTTCAGTGAAAATAACTCTGGAGTAGTTATGAGTGAGTTTTTTTTGTTGCGATATTCGATGTATCTATTTATGACCCTAAAGCCAATTCTATTAGTTACATTGATTTTTGCTAATAACAGGACAAATCGGCACTTTTATATTTTCAGTGAAAATAACTCTGGAGTAGTTATGAGTGAGTTTTTTTTGTTGCGATATTCGATGTATCTATTTATGCCCTTAAAGCCAATTCCATAAGTAACATTGATTTTTGCTAATAACAGGACAAACCGGCACTTTTTTATTTTCAGTGAAAATAACTCTGGAGTAGTTATGAGTGAGTTTTTTTTGTTGCGATATTCGATGTATCTATTTATGCCCCTAAAGCCAATTCTATAAGTTACATTGATTTTTGCTAATAACAGGACAAACCGGCACTTTTTTATTTTCAGTGAAAATAACTCTGGAGTAGTTATGAGTGAGTTTTTTTTGTTGCGATATTCGATGTATCTATTTATGCCCTTAAAGCCAATTCCATAAGTAACATTGATTTTTGCTAATAACAGGACAAACCGGCACTTTTTTATTTTCAGTGAAAATACATCTGGAGTAGTTAAGAGTGAGTTTTTTTTTGTTGCGATATTCGATGTATCTATTTATGCCCCTAAAGCCAATTCTATAAGTTACATTGATTTTTGCTAATAACAGGACAAACCGCCACGTTTTTATTTTCAGTGAAAATAACTCTGGAGTAGTTATGAGTGAGTTTTTTTTGTTGCGATATTCGATGTATCTATTTATGCCCCTAAAGCCAATTCTATAAGTTACATTGATTTTTGCTTATAACAGGACAAACCGGCACTTTTTTATTTTCAGTGAAAATAACTCTGGAGTAGTTATGAGTGAGTTTTTTTTGTTGCGATATTCGATGTATCTATTTATGCCCCTAAAGCCAATTCTATAAAATACATTGATTTTTGCTAATAACAGGACAAACCGGCACTTTTTAATTTTCAGTGTAAATAACTCTGGACCAGTTATGAGTGAGTTTTTTTTGTTGCGATATTCGATGTATCTATTTATGCCCCTAAAGCAAATTCCATAAGTTACATTGATTTTTGCTAATAACAGGACAAACCGGCACTTTTTTATTTTCAGTGAAAATAACTCTGGAGTAGTTATGAGTGATTTTTTTTTGTTGCGATATTCGATGTATCTATTTATGCCCCTAAAGCCAATTCTATAAGTTACATTGATTTTTGCTAATAACAGGACAAACCGGCACTTTTTTATTTTCAGTGAAAATAACTCTGGAGTAGTTATGAGTGAGTTTTTTTTTGTTGCGATATTCGATGTATCTATTTGTGCCCCTAAAGCCAATTCTATAAGTTACATTGATTTTTGCTAATAACAGGACAAACCGGCACTTTTTTATTTTCAGTGAAAATAACTCTGGAGTAGTTATGAGTGAGTTTTTTTTGTTGCGATATTCGATGTATCTATTTATGCCCCTAAAGCCAATTCTATAAGTTACATTGATTTTTGCTAATAACAGGACAAACCGGCACTTTTTTATTTTCAGTGAAAATAACTCTGGAGTAGTTATGAGTGAGTTTTTTTTGTTGCGATATTCGATGTACCTATTTATGCCCCTAAAGCCAATTCTATAAGTTACATTGATTATTGCTAATAACAGGACAAACCGGCACTTTTTTATTTTCAGTGAAAATAACTCTGGAGTAGTTATGAGTGGGTTTTTTTTGTTGCGATATTCGATGTATCTATTTACGCCCCTAAAGCCAATTCTATAAGTAACATTGATTTTTGCTAATAACAGGACAAACCGGCACTTTTTTATTTTCAGTGAAAATAACTCTGGAGTAGTTATGAGTGAGTTTTTTTTGTTGCGATATTCGATGTACCTATTTATGACCCTAAAGCCAATTCTATAAGTTACATTGATTTTTGCTAATAACAGGACAAACCGGCACTTTTTTATTTTCAGTGAAAATAACTCTGGAGTAGTTATGAGTGAGTTTTTTTGTTGCGATATTCGATGTATCTATTTATGCCCCTAAAGCCAATTCTATAAGTTACATTGATTTTTGCTAATAACAGGACAAACCGGCACTTTTTTATTTTCAGTGAAAATAACTCTGGAGTAGTTATGAGTGAGTTTTTTTGTTGCGATATTCGATGTATCTATTTATGCCCCTAAAGCCAATTCTATAAGTTACATTGATTTTTGCTAATAACAGGACAAACCGGCACTTTTTTATTTTCAGTGAAAATAACTCTGGAGTAGTTATGAGTGAGTTTTTTTTGTTGCGATATTCGATGTATCTATTTATGCCCCTAAAGCCAATTCTATAAGTTACATTGATTTTTGCTAATAACAGGACAAACCGGCACTTTTTTATTTTCAGTGAAAATAACTCTGGAGTAGTTATGAGTGAGTTTTTTTTGTTGCGATATTCGATGTATCTATTTATGCCCTTAAAGCCAATTCCATAAGTAACATTGATTTTTGCTAATAACAGGACAAACCGGCACTTTTTTATTTTCAGTGAAAATAACTCTGGAGTAGTTATGAGTGAGTTTTTTTTGTTGCAATATTCGATGTTTCTATTTATGCCACTAAAGCCAATTCTATAAGTTACATTGATTTTTGCTAATAACAGGACAAACCGGCACTTTTTTATTTTAAGTGAAAACAACTCTGGAGTAGTTATGAGTGAGTTTTTTTTGTTGCGATATTCGATGTATCTATTTATGCCCCTAAATCCAATTCTATAAGTGACATTGATTTTTGCTAATAACAGGACAAACCGGCACTTTTTTATTTTCAGTGAAAATAACTCTGGAGTAGTTATGAGTGAGTTTTTTTTGTTGCGATATTCGATGTATCTATTTATGCCACTAAAGCCAATTCTATAAGTTACATTGATTTTTGCTAATAACAGGACAAACCGGCACTTTTTTATTTTCAGTGAAAATAACTCTGGAGTAGTTATGAGTGAGTTTTTTTTGTTGCAATATTCGATGTATCTATTTATGCCACTAAAGCCAATTCTATAAGTTACATTGATTTTTGCTAATAACAGGACAAACCGGCACTTTTTTATTTTCAGTGAAAATACATCTGGAGTAGTTATGAGTGAGTTTTTTTTGTTGCGATATTCGATGTATCTATTTATGCCCCTAAAGCCAATTCTATAAGTTACATTGATTTTTTCTAATAACAGGACAAACCGGCACTTTTTTATTTTCAGTGAAAATAACTCTGGAGTAGTTATGAGTGAGTTTTTTTTGTTGCGATATTCGATGTATCTATTTATGCCCCTAAAGCCAATTCTATAAGTTACATTGATTTTTGCTAATAACAGGACAAACCGGCACTTTTTTATTTTCAGTGAAAATAACTCTGGAGTAGTTATGAGTGAGTTTTTTTTGTTGCGATATTCGATGTATCTATTTATGCCCCTAAAGCCAATTCTATAAAATACATTGATTTTTGCTAATAACAGGACAAACCGGCACTTTTTTATTTTCAGTGTAAATAACTCTGGACCAGTTATGAGTGAGTTTTTTTTGTTGCGATATTCGATGTATCTATTTATGCCCCTAAAGCCAATTCCATAAGTTACATTGATTTTTGCTAATAACAGGACAAACCGGCACTTTTTTATTTTCAGTGAAAATTACTCTGGAGTAGTTATGAGTGAGGTTTTTTTGTTGCGATATTCGATGTATCTATTTATGCCCTTAAAGCCAATTCCATAAGTAACATTGATTTTTGCTAATAACAGTACAAACCGGCACTTTTTTATTTTCAGTGAAAATAACTCTGGAGTAGTTATAAGTAAGTTTTTTTTGTTGCGATATTCGATGTATCTATTTATGCCCCTAAAGCCAATTCTATAAGTTACATTGATTTTTGCTAATAACAGGACAAACCGGCACTTTTTTATTTTCAGTGAAAATAACTCTGGAGTAGTTATGAGTGAGTTTTTTTTGTTGCGATATTCGATGTATCTATTTATGCCCCTAAAGCAAATTCTATAAGTTACATTGATTTTTGCTAATAACAGGACAAACCGGCACTTTTTTATTTTTAGTGTAAATAACTCTGGACCAGTTATGAGTGAGTTTTTTTTGTCGCGATATTCGATGTATCTATTTATGCCCCTAAAGCCAATTCTATAAGTTACATTGATTTTTGCTAATAACAAGACAAACCGGCACTTTTTTATTTTCAGTGAAAATAACTCTGGAGTAGTTATGAGTGAGGTTTTTTTGTTGCGATATTCGATGTATCTATTTATGCTCCTAAAGCCAATTCTATAAGTAAGATTGATTTTTGCTAATAACAGGACAAACCGGCACTTTTTTATTTTCAGTGTAAATAACTCTGGACCAGTTATGAGTGAGTTTTTTTTGTTGCGATATTCGATGTATCTATTTATGCCCCTAAAGCCAATTCTATAAGTTACATTGATTTTTGCTAATAACATGACAAACCGGCACTTTTTTATTTTCAGTGAAAATAACTCTGGACCAGTTATGAGTGAGTTTTTTTTGTTGCGATATTCGATGTATCTATTTATGCCCCTAAAGCAAACTCCATAAAATACATTGATTTTTGCTAATAACAGGACAAACCGGCACTTTTTTATTTTTAGTGTAAATAACTCTGGACCAGTTATGAGTGAGTTTTTTTTGTCGCGATATTCGATGTATCTATTTATGCCCCTAAAGCCAATTCTATAAGTTACATTGATTTTTGCTAATAACAAGACAAACCGGCACTTTTTTATTTTCAGTGAAAATAACTCTGGAGTAGTTATGAGTGAGGTTTTTTTGTTGCGATATTCGATGTATCTATTTATGCTCCTAAAGCCAATTCTATAAGTAAGATTGATTTTTGCTAATAACAGGACAAACCGGCACTTTTTTATTTTCAGTGTAAATAACTCTGGACCAGTTATGAGTGAGTTTTTTTTGTTGCGATATTCGATGTATCTATTTATGCCCTTAAAGCCAATTCCATAAGTAACATTGATTTTTGCTAATAACAGGACAAACCGGCACTTTTTTATTTTCAGTGAAAATAACTCTGGAGTAGTTATGAGTGAGTTTTTTTTGTTGCGATATTCGATGTATCTATTTATGCCCCTAAAGCCAATTCTATAAGTTACATTGATTTTTGCTAATAACAGGACAAACCGGCACTTTTTTATTTTCAGTGAAAATAACTCTGGAGTAGTTATGAGTGAGTTTTTTTTGTTGCGATATTCGATGTATCTATTTATGCCCCTAAAGCCAATTCTATAAGTTACATTGATTTTTGCTAATAACAGGACAAACCGGCACTTTTTTATTTTCAGTGAAAAAAAACTCTGGAGTAGTTATGAGTGAGTTTTTTTTGTTGCGATATTCGATGTATCTATTTATGCCCTTAAAGCCAATTCCATAAGTAACATTGATTTTTGCTAATAACAGGACAAACCGGCACTTTTTTATTTTCAGTGAAAATAACTCTGGAGTAGTTATGAGTGAGTTTTTTTTGTTGCGATATTCGATGTATCTATTTGTGCCCCTAAAGCCAATTCTATAAGTTACATTGATTTTTGCTAATAACAGGACAAACCGGCACTTTTTTATTTTCAGTGAAAATAACTCTGGAGTAGTTATGAGTGAGTTTTTTTTGTTGCGATATTCGATGTATCTATTTATGCCCCTAAAGCCAATTCTATAAGTTACATTGATTTTTGCTAATAACAGGACAAACCGGCACTTTTTTATTTTCAGTGAAAATAACTCTGGAGTAGTTATGAGTGAGTTTTTTTTGTTGCGATATTCGATGTATCTATTTATGCCCCTAAAGCCAATTCTATAAGTTACATTGATTTTTGCTTATAACAGGACAAACCGGCACTTTTTTATTTTCAGTGAAAATAACTCTGGAGTAGTTATGAGTGAGTTTTTTTTGTTGCGATATTCGATGTATCTATTTATGCCCCTAAAGCCAATTCTATAAAATACATTGATTTTTGCTAATAACAGGACAAACCGGCACTTTTTTATTTTCAGTGTAAATAACTCTGGACCAGTTATGAGTGAGTTTTTTTTGTTGCGATATTCGATGTATCTATTTATGCCCCTAAAGCAAATTCCATAAGGTACATTGATTTTTGCTAATAACAGGACAAACCGGCACTTTTTTATTTTCAGTGAAAATAACTCTGGAGTAGTTATGAGTGAGTTTTTTTTGTTGCGATATTCGATGTATCTATTTATGCCCCTAAAGCCAATTCTATAAGTTACATTGATTTTTGCTAATAACAGGACAAACCGGCACTTTTTTATTTTCAGTGAAAATAACTCTGGAGTAGTTATGAGTGAGTTTTTTTTGTTGCGATATTCGATGTATCTATTTATGCCCCTAAAGCCAATTCTATAAGTTACATTGATTTTTGCTAATAACAGGACAAACCGGCACTTTTTTATTTTCAGTGAAAAAAAACTCTGGAGTAGTTATGAGTGAGTTTTTTTTGTTGCGATATTCGATGTATCTATTTATGCCCTTAAAGCCAATTCCATAAGTAACATTGATTTTTGCTAATAACAGGACAAACCGGCACTTTTTTATTTTCAGTGAAAATAACTCTGGAGTAGTTATGAGTGAGTTTTTTTTGTTGCGATATTCGATGTATCTATTTGTGCCCCTAAAGCCAATTCTATAAGTTACATTGATTTTTGCTAATAACAGGACAAACCGGCACTTTTTTATTTTCAGTGAAAATAACTCTGGAGTAGTTATGAGTGAGTTTTTTTTGTTGCGATATTCGATGTATCTATTTATGCCCCTAAAGCCAATTCTATAAGTTACATTGATTTTTGCTAATAACAGGACAAACCGGCACTTTTTTATTTTCAGTGAAAATAACTCTGGAGTAGTTATGAGTGAGTTTTTTTTGTTGCGATATTCGATGTATCTATTTATGCCCCTAAAGCCAATTCTATAAGTTACATTGATTTTTGCTTATAACAGGACAAACCGGCACTTTTTTATTTTCAGTGAAAATAACTCTGGAGTAGTTATGAGTGAGTTTTTTTTGTTGCGATATTCGATGTATCTATTTATGCCCCTAAAGCCAATTCTATAAGTTACATTGATTTTTGCTTATAACAGGACAAACCGGCACTTTTTTATTTTCAGTGAAAATAACTCTGGAGTAGTTATGAGTGAGTTTTTTTTGTTGCGATATTCGATGTATCTATTTATGCCCCTAAAGCCAATTCTATAAAATACATTGATTTTTGCTAATAACAGGACAAACCGGCACTTTTTTATTTTCAGTGTAAATAACTCTGGACCAGTTATGAGTGAGTTTTTTTTGTTGCGATATTCGATGTATCTATTTATGCCCCTAAAGCAAATTCCATAAGGTACATTGATTTTTGCTAATAACAGGACAAACCGGCACTTTTTTATTTTCAGTGAAAATAACTCTGGAGTAGTTATGAGTGAGTTTTTTTTGTTGCGATATTCGATGTATCTATTTATGCCCCTAAAGCCAATTCTATAAGTTACATTGATTTTTGCTAATAACAGGACAAACCGGCACTTTTTTATTTTCAGTGAAAATAACTCTGGAGTAGTTATGAGTGAGTTTTTTTTGTTGCGATATTCGATGTATCTATTTATGCCCCTAAAGCCAATTCTATAAGTTACATTGATTTTTGCTAATAACAGGACAAACCGGCACTTTTTTATTTTCAGTGAAAAAAAACTCTGGAGTAGTTATGAGTGAGTTTTTTTTGTTGCGATATTCGATGTATCTATTTATGCCCTTAAAGCCAATTCCATAAGTAACATTGATTTTTGCTAATAACAGGACAAACCGGCACTTTTTTATTTTCAGTGAAAATAACTCTGGAGTAGTTATGAGTGAGTTTTTTTTGTTGCGATATTCGATGTATCTATTTGTGCCCCTAAAGCCAATTCTATAAGTTACATTGATTTTTGCTAATAACAGGACAAACCGGCACTTTTTTATTTTCAGTGAAAATAACTCTGGAGTAGTTATGAGTGAGTTTTTTTTGTTGCGATATTCGATGTATCTATTTATGCCCCTAAAGCCAATTCTATAAGTTACATTGATTTTTGCTAATAACAGGACAAACCGGCACTTTTTTATTTTCAGTGAAAATAACTCTGGAGTAGTTATGAGTGAGTTTTTTTTGTTGCGATATTCGATGTATCTATTTATGCCCCTAAAGCCAATTCTATAAGTTACATTGATTTTTGCTTATAACAGGACAAACCGGCACTTTTTTATTTTCAGTGAAAATAACTCTGGAGTAGTTATGAGTGAGTTTTTTTTGTTGCGATATTCGATGTATCTATTTATGCCCCTAAAGCCAATTCTATAAAATACATTGATTTTTGCTAATAACAGGACAAACCGGCACTTTTTTATTTTCAGTGTAAATAACTCTGGACCAGTTATGAGTGAGTTTTTTTTGTTGCGATATTCGATGTATCTATTTATGCCCCTAAAGCAAATTCCATAAGGTACATTGATTTTTGCTAATAACAGGACAAACCGGCACTTTTTTATTTTCAGTGAAAATAACTCTGGAGTAGTTATGAGTGAGTTTTTTTTGTTGCGATATTCGATGTATCTATTTATGCCCCTAAAGCCAATTCTATAAGTTACATTGATTTTTGCTAATAACAGGACAAACCGGCACTTTTTTCTTTTCAGTGAAAATAACTCTGGAGTAGTTATGAGTGAGTTTTTTTTTGTTGCGATATTCGATGTATCTATTTGTGCCCCTAAAGCCAATTCTATAAGTTACATTGATTTTTTCTAATAACAGGACAAACCGGCACTTTTTTATTTTCAGTGAAAATAACTCTGGAGTAGTTATGAGTGAGTTTTTTTTGTTGCGATATTCGATGTATCTATTTATGCGCCTAAAGCCAATTCTATAAGTTACATTGATTTTTGCTAATAACAGGACAAACCGGCACTTTTTTATTTTCAGTGAAAATAACTCTGGAGTAGTTATGAGTGAGTTTTTTTTGTTGCGATATTCGATGTACCTATTTATGCCCCTAAAGCCAATTCTATAAGTTACATTGATTATTGCTAATAACAGGACAAACCGGCACTTTTTTATTTTCAGTGAAAATAACTCTGGAGTAGTTATGAGTGAGTTTTTTTTGTTGCGATATTCGATGTATCTATTTACGCCCCTAAAGCCAATTCTATAAGTTACATTGATTTTTGCTAATAACAGGACAAACCGGCACTTTTTTATTTTCAGTGAAAATAACTCTGGAGTAGTTATGAGTGAGTTTTTTTTGTTGCGATATTCGATGTATCTATTTATGATCCTAAAGCCAATTCTATAAGTTACATTGATTTTTGCTAATAACAGGACAAACCGGCACTTTTTTATTTTCAGTGAAAATAACTCTGGAGTAGTTATGAGTGAGTTTTTTTTGTTGCGATATTCGATGTATCTATTTATGCCCCTAAAGCCAATTCTATAAGTTACATTGATTTTTGCTAATAACAGGACAAACCGGCACTTTTTTATTTTCAGTGAAAATAACTCTGGAGTAGTTATGAGTGAGTTTTTTTTGTTGCGATATTCGATGTATCTATTTATGCCCTTAAAGCCAATTCCATAAGTAACATTGATTTTTGCTAATAACAGGACAAACCGGCACTTTTTTATTTTCAGTGAAAATAACTCTGGAGTAGTTATGAGTAAGTTTTTTTTGTTGCGATATTCGATGTATCTATTTATGCCCCTAAAGCCAATTCTATAAGTTACATTGATTTTTGCTAATAACAGGACAAACCGGCACTTTTTTATTTTCAGTGAAAATAACTCTGGAGTAGTTATGAGTGAGTTTTTTTTGTTGCGATATTCGATGTATCTATTTATGCCCTTAAAGCCAATTCCATAAGTAACATTGATTTTTGCTAATAACAGGACAAACCGGCACTTTTTTATTTTCAGTGAAAATAACTCTGGAGTAGTTATGAGTGAGTTTTTTTTGTTGCGATATTCGATGTATCTATTTACGCCCCTAAAGCCAATTCTATAAGTTACATTTATTTTTGCTAATAACAGGACAAACCGGCACTTTTTTATTTTCAGTGAAAATAACTCTGGAGTAGTTATGAGTGAGTTTTTTTTGTTGCGATATTCGATGTATCTATTTATGCCCTTAAAGCCAATTCCATAAGTAACATTGATTTTTGCTAATAACAGGACAAACCGGCACTTTTTTATTTTCAGTGAAAATAACTCTGGAGTAGTTATGAGTGAGTTTTTTTTGTTGCGATATTCGATGTATCTATTTATGCCCCTAAAGCCAATTCTATAAGTTACATTGATTTTTGCTAATAACAGGACAAACCGGCACTTTTTTATTTTCAGTGAAAATAACTCTGGAGTAGTTATGAGTGAGTTTTTTTTTGTTGCGATATTCGATGTATCTATTTGTGCCCCTAAAGCCAATTCTATAAGTTACATTGATTTTTGCTAATAACAGGACAAACCGGCACTTTTTTATTTTCAGTGAAAATAACTCTGGAGTAGTTATGAGTGAGGTTTTTTTGTTGCGATATTCGATGTATCTATTTATGCTCCTAAAGCCAATTCTATAAGTAAGATTGATTTTTGCTAATAACAGGACAAACCGGCACTTTTTTATTTTCAGTGTAAATAACTCTGGACCAGTTATGAGTGAGTTTTTTTTGTTGCGATATTCAATGTATCTATTTATGCCCCTAAAGCCAATTCTATAAGTTACATTGATTTTTGCTAATAACAGGACAAACCGGCACTTTTTTATTTTCAGTGAAAATAACTCTGGACCAGTTATGAGTGAGTTTTTTTTGTTGCGATATTCGATGTATCTATTTATGCCCCTAAAGCAAACTCCATAAAATACATTGATTTTTGCTAATAACAGGACAAACCGGCACTTTTTTATTTTCAGTGAAAATAACTCTGGAGTAGTTATGAGTGAGTTTTTTTTGTTGCGATATTCGATGTATCTATTTATGCCCTTAAAGCCAATTCCATAAGTAACATTGATTTTTGCTAATAACAGGACAAACCGGCACTTTTTTATTTTCAGTGAAAATAACTCTGGAGTAGTTATGAGTGAGTTTTTTTTGTTGCGATATTCGATGTATCTATTTATGCCACTAAAGCCAATTCTATAAGTTACATTGATTTTTGCTAATAACAGGACAAATCGGCACTTTTATATTTTCAGTGAAAATAACTCTGGAGTAGTTATGAGTGAGTTTTTTTTGTTGCGATATTCGATGTATCTATTTATGCCCTTAAAGCCAATTCCATAAGTAACATTGATTTTTGCTAATAACAGGACAAACCGGCACTTTTTTATTTTCAGTGAAAATAACTCTGGAGTAGTTATGAGTGAGTTTTTTTTGTTGCGATATTCGATGTATCTATTTATGCCCCTAAAGCAAATTCCATAAGTTACATTGATTTTTGCTAATAACAGGACAAACCGGCACTTTTTTATTTTCAGTGAAAATAACTCTGGAGTAGTTATGAGTGAGTTTTTTTTGTTGCGATATTCGATGTATCTATTTATGCCCTTAAAGCCAATTCCATAAGTAACATTGATTTTTGCTAATAACAGGACAAACCGGCACTTTTTTATTTTCAGTGAAAATAACTCTGGAGTAGTTATGAGTGAGTTTTTTTTGTTGCGATATTCGATGTATCTATTTATGCCCCTAAAGCAAATTCCATAAGTTACATTGATTTTTGCTAATAACAGGACAAACCGGCACTTTTTTATTTTCAGTGAAAATAACTCTGGAGTAGTTATGAGTGAGTTTTTTTTGTTGCGATATTCGATGTATCTATTTATGCCCCTAAAGCAAATTCCATAAGTTACATTGATTTTTGCTAATAACAGGACAAACCGGCACTTTTTTATTTTCAGTGAAAATAACTCTGGAGTAGTTATGAGTGAGTTTTTTTGTTGCGATATTCGATGTATCTATTTATGCCCCTAAAGCCAATTCTATAAGTTACATTGATTTTTGCTAATAACAGGACAAACCGGCACTTTTTTATTTTCAGTGAAAATAACTCTGGAGTAGTTATGAGTGAGTTTTTTTTTGTTGCGATATTCGATGTATCTATTTATGCCACTAAAGCCAATTCTATAAGTTACATTGATTTTTGCTAATAACAGGACAAACCGGCACTTTTTTATTTTCAGTGTAAATAACTCTGGACCAGTTATGAGTGAGTTTTTTTTGTTGCGATATTCGATGTATCTATTTATGCCCCTAAAGCAAATTCCATAAAATACATTGATTTTTGCTAATAACAGGACAAACCGGCACTTTTTTATTTTCAGTGTAAATAACTCTGCAGTAGTTATGAGTGAGTTTTTTTTGTTGCGATATTCGATGTATCTATTTATGCCCCTAAAGCAAATTCCATAAGTTACATTGATTTTTGCTAATAACAGGACAAACCGGCACTTTTTTATTTTCAGTGAAAATAACTCTGGAGTAGTTATGAGTGAGTTTTTTTTGTTGCGATATTCGATGTATCTATTTATGCCCCTAAAGCCAATTCTGTAAGTTACATTGATTTTTGCTAATAACAGGACAAACCGGCACTTTTTTATTTTCAGTGAAAATAACTCTGGAGTAGTTATGAGTGAGTTTTTTTTGTTGCGATATTCGATGTATCTATTTATGCCCTTAAAGCCAATTCCATAAGTAACATTGATTTTTGCTAATAACAGGACAAACCGGCACTTTTTTATTTTCAGTGAAAATAACTCTGGAGTAGTTATGAGTGAGTTTTTTTTGTTGCGATATTCGATGTATCTATTTATGCCCCTAAAGCCAATTCTATAAGTTACATTGATTTTTGCTAATAACAGGACAAACCGGCACTTTTTTATTTTCAGTGTAAATAACTCTGGACCAGTTATGAGTGAGTTTTTTTTGTTGCGATATTCGATGTATCTATTTATGCCCCTAAAGCAAATTCCATAAGTTACATTGATTTTTGCTAATAACAGGACAAACCGGCACTTTTTTATTTTCAGTGAAAATAACTCTGGAGTAGTTATGAGTGAGTTTTTTTTGTTGCGATATTCGATGTATCTATTTATGCCCCTAAAGCCAATTCTATAAGTTACATTGATTTTTGCTAATAACAGGACAAACCGGCACTTTTTTATTTTCAGTGAAAATAACTCAGGAGTAGTTATGAGTGAATTTTTTTTGTTGCGATATTCGATGTATCTATTTATGCCCTTAAAGCCAATTCCATAAGTAACATTGATTTTTGCTAATAACAGGACAAACCGGCACTTTTTTATTTTCAGTGAAAATAACTCTGGAGTAGTTATGAGTGAGTTTTTTTTGTTGCGATATTCGATGTATCTATTTATGCCACTAAAGCCAATTCTATAAGTTACATTGATTTTTGCTAATAACAGGACAAACCGGCACTTTTTTATTTTCAGTGAAAATAACTCTGGAGTAGTTATGAGTGAGTTTTTTTTTGTTGCGATATTCGATGTATCTATTTGTGCCCCTAAAGCCAATTCTATAAGTTACATTGATTTTTGCTAATAACAGGACAAACCGGCACTTTTTTATTTTCAGTGAAAATAACTCTGGAGTAGTTATGAGTGAGTTTTTTTTGTTGCGATATTCGATGTATCTATTTATGCCCCTAAAGCAAATTCCATAAGTTACATTGATTTTTGCTAATAACAGGACAAACCGGCACTTTTTTATTTTCAGTGTAAATAACTCTGGACCAGTTATGAGTGAGTTTTTTTTGTTGCGATATTCGATGTATCTATTTATGCCACTAAAGCCAATTCTATAAGTTACATTGATTTTTGCTAATAACAGGACAAACCGGCACTTTTTTATTTTCAGTGAAAATAACTCTGGAGTAGTTATGAGTGAGTTTTTTTTTGTTGCGATATTCGATGTATCTATTTGTGCCCCTAAAGCCAATTCTATAAGTTACATTGATTTTTGCTAATAACAGGACAAACCGGCACTTTTTTATTTTCAGTGAAAATAACTCTGGAGTAGTTATGAGTGAGTTTTTTTTGTTGCGATATTCGATGTATCTATTTATGCCCTTAAAGCCAATTCCATAAGTAACATTGATTTTTGCTAATAACAGGACAAACCGGCACTTTTTTATTTTCAGTGAAAATAACTCTGGAGTAGTTATGAGTGAGTTTTTTTTGTTGCGATATTCGATGTATCTATTTATGCCACTAAAGCCAATTCTATAAGTTACATTGATTTTTGCTAATAACAGGACAAACCGGCACTTTTTTATTTTCAGTGAAAATAACTCTGGAGTAGTTATGAGTGAGTTTTTTTTTGTTGCGATATTCGATGTATCTATTTGTGCCCCTAAAGCCAATTCTATAAGTTACATTTATTTTTGCTAATAACAGGACAAACCGGCACTTTTTTATTTTCAGTGAAAATAACTCTGGAGTAGTTATGAGTGAGTTTTTTTTGTTGCGATATTCGATGTATCTATTTATGCCCTTAAAGCCAATTCCATAAGTAACATTGATTTTTGCTAATAACAGGACAAACCGGCACTTTTTTATTTTCAGTGAAAATAACTCTGGAGTAGTTATGAGTGAGTTTTTTTTGTTGCGATATTCGATGTATCTATTTATGCCCCTAAAGCCAATTCTATAAGTTACATTGATTTTTGCTAATAACAGGACAAACCGGCACTTTTTTATTTTCAGTGAAAATAACTCTGGAGTAGTTATGAGTGAGTTTTTTTTTGTTGCGATATTCGATGTATCTATTTGTGCCCCTAAAGCCAATTCTATAAGTTACATTGATTTTTGCTAATAACAGGACAAACCGGCACTTTTTTATTTTCAGTGAAAATAACTCTGGAGTAGTTATGAGTGAGTTTTTTTTGTTGCGATATTCGATGTATCTATTTATGCCCCTAAAGCAAATTCCATAAGTTACATTGATTTTTGCTAATAACAGGACAAACCGGCACTTTTTTATTTTCAGTGAAAATAACTCTGGAGTAGTTATGAGTGAGTTTTTTTGTTGCGATATTCGATGTATCTATTTATGCCCCTAAAGCCAATTCTATAAGTTACATTGATTTTTGCTAATAACAGGACAAACCGGCACTTTTTTATTTTCAGTGAAAATAACTCTGGAGTAGTTATGAGTGAGTTTTTTTTGTTGCGATATTCGATGTATCTATTTATGCCACTAAAGCCAATTCTATAAGTTACATTGATTTTTGCTAATAACAGGACAAACCGGCACTTTTTTATTTTCAGTGTAAATAACTCTGGACCAGTTATGAGTGAGTTTTTTTTGTTGCGATATTCGATGTACCTATTTATGCCCCTAAAGCCAATTCTATAAGTTACATTGATTATTGCTAATAACAGGACAAACCGGCACTTTTTTATTTTCAGTGAAAATAACTCTGGAGTAGTTATGAGTGAGTTTTTTTTGTTGCGATATTCGATGTATCTATTTATGCCCCTAAAGCCAATTCCATAAGTTACATTGATTTTTGCTAATAACAGGACAAACCGGCACTTTTTTATTTTCAGTGAAAATAACTCTGGAGTAGTTATGAGTGAGTTTTGTTTTGTTGCGATATTCGATGTATCTATTTATGCCCCTAAAGCCAATTCTATAAGTCACATTGATTTTTGCTAATAACAGGACAAACCGGCACTTTTTTATTTTCAGTGAAAATAACTCTGGAGTAGTTATGAGTGAGTTTTTTTTGTTGCGATATTCGATGTATCTATTTATGCCCCTAAAGCCAATTCTATAAGTTACATTGATTTTTGCTTATAACAGGACAAACCGGCACTTTTTTATTTTCAGTGAAAATAACTCTGGAGTAGTTATGAGTGAGTTTTTTTTGTTGCGATATTCGATGTATCTATTTATGCCCCTAAAGCCAATTCTATAAGTAACATTGATTTTTGCTAATAACAGGACAAACCGGCACTTTTTTATTTTCAGTGAAAATAACTCTGGAGTAGTTATGAGTGAAATTTTTTTGTTGCGATATTCGATGTACCTATTTATGCCCCTAAAGCCAATTCTATAAGTTACATTGATTTTTGCTAATAACAGGACAAACCGGCACTTTTTTATTTTCAGTGAAAATAACTCTGGAGTAGTTATGAGTGAGTTTTTTTTGTTGCGATATTCGATGTATCTATTTACGCCCCTAAAGCCAATTCTATAAGTAACATTGATTTTTGCTAATAACAGGACAAACCGGCACTTTTTTATTTTTAGTGTAAATAACTCTGGACCAGTTATGAGTGAGTTTTTTTTGTCGCGATATTCGATGTATCTATTTATGCCCCTAAAGCCAATTCTATAAGTTACATTGATTTTTGCTAATAACAAGACAAACCGGCACTTTTTTATTTTCAGTAAAAATAACTCTGGAGTAGTTATGAGTGAGGTTTTTTTGTTGCGATATTCGATGTATCTATTTATGCTCCTAAAGCCAATTCTATAAGTAAGATTGATTTTTGCTAATAACAGGACAAACCGGCACTTTTTTATTTTCAGTGTAAATAACTCTGGACCAGTTATGAGTGAGTTTTTTTTTGTTGCGATATTCAATGTATCTATTTATGCCCCTAAAGCCAATTCTATAAGTTACATTGATTTTTGCTAATAACAGGACAAACCGGCACTTTTTTATTTTCAGTGAAAATAACTCTGGACCAGTTATGAGTGAGTTTTTTTTGTTGCGATATTCGATGTATCTATTTATGCCCCTAAAGCAAACTCCATAAAATACATTGATTTTTGCTAATAACAGGACAAACCGGCACTTTTTTATTTTCAGTGAAAATAACTCTGGAGTAGTTATGAGTGAGTTTTTTTTGTTGCGATATTCGATGTATCTATTTATGCCCTTAAAGCCAATTCCATAAGTAACATTGATTTTTGCTAATAACAGGACAAACCGGCACTTTTTTATTTTCAGTGAAAATAACTCTGGAGTAGTTATGAGTGAGTTTTTTTTGTTGCGATATTCGATGTATCTATTTATGCCACTAAAGCCAATTCTATAAGTTACATTGATTTTTGCTAATAACAGGACAAACCGGCACTTTTTTATTTTCAGTGTAAATAACTCTGGACCAGTTATGAGTGAGTTTTTTTTGTTGCGATATTCGATGTATCTATTTATGCCCCTAAAGCAAATTCCATAAAATACATTGATTTTTGCTAATAACAGGACAAACCGGCACTTTTTTATTTTCAGTGAAAATAACTCTGGAGTAGTTATGAGTGAGTTTTTTTTGTTGCGATATTCGATGTATCTATTTATGCCCTTAAAGCCAATTCCATAAGTAACATTGATTTTTGCTAATAACAGGACAAACCGGCACTTTTTTATTTTCAGTGAAAATAACTCTGGAGTAGTTATGAGTGAGTTTTTTTTGTTGCGATATTCGATGTATCTATTTATGCCACTAAAGCCAATTCTATAAGTTACATTGATTTTTGCTAATAACAGGACAAACCGGCACTTTTTTATTTTCAGTGTAAATAACTCTGGACCAGTTATGAGTGAGTTTTTTTTGTTGCGATATTCGATGTATCTATTTATGCCCCTAAAGCAAATTCCATAAAATACATTGATTTTTGCTAATAACAGGACAAACCGGCACTTTTTTATTTTCAGTGTAAATAACTCTGCAGTAGTTATGAGTGAGTTTTTTTTGTTGCGATATTCGATGTATCTATTTATGCCCCTAAAGCAAATTCCATAAGTTACATTGATTTTTGCTAATAACAGGACAAACCGGCACTTTTTTATTTTCAGTGAAAATAACTCTGGAGTAGTTATGAGTGAGTTTTTTTTGTTGCGATATTCGATGTATCTATTTATGCCCCTAAAGCCAATTCTGTAAGTTACATTGATTTTTGCTAATAACAGGACAAACCGGCACTTTTTTATTTTCAGTGAAAATAACTCTGGAGTAGTTATGAGTGAGTTTTTTTTGTTGCGATATTCGATGTATCTATTTATGCCCTTAAAGCCAATTCCATAAGTAACATTGATTTTTGCTAATAACAGGACAAACCGGCACTTTTTTATTTTCAGTGAAAATAACTCTGGAGTAGTTATGAGTGAGTTTTTTTTGTTGCGATATTCGATGTATCTATTTATGCCCCTAAAGCCAATTCTATAAGTTACATTGATTTTTGCTAATAACAGGACAAACCGGCACTTTTTTATTTTCAGTGTAAATAACTCTGGACCAGTTATGAGTGAGTTTTTTTTGTTGCGATATTCGATGTATCTATTTATGCCCCTAAAGCAAATTCCATAAGTTACATTGATTTTTGCTAATAACAGGACAAACCGGCACTTTTTTATTTTCAGTGAAAATAACTCTGGAGTAGTTATGAGTGAGTTTTTTTTGTTGCGATATTCGATGTATCTATTTATGCCCCTAAAGCCAATTCTATAAGTTACATTGATTTTTGCTAATAACAGGACAAACCGGCACTTTTTTATTTTCAGTGAAAATAACTCAGGAGTAGTTATGAGTGAGTTTTTTTTGTTGCGATATTCGATGTATCTATTTATGCCCTTAAAGCCAATTCCATAAGTAACATTGATTTTTGCTAATAACAGGACAAACCGGCACTTTTTTATTTTCAGTGAAAATAACTCTGGAGTAGTTATGAGTGAGTTTTTTTTGTTGCGATATTCGATGTATCTATTTATGCCACTAAAGCCAATTCTATAAGTTACATTGATTTTTGCTAATAACAGGACAAACCGGCACTTTTTTATTTTCAGTGAAAATAACTCTGGAGTAGTTATGAGTGAGTTTTTTTTTGTTGCGATATTCGATGTATCTATTTGTGCCCCTAAAGCCAATTCTATAAGTTACATTGATTTTTGCTAATAACAGGACAAACCGGCACTTTTTTATTTTCAGTGAAAATAACTCTGGAGTAGTTATGAGTGAGTTTTTTTTGTTGCGATATTCGATGTATCTATTTATGCCCCTAAAGCAAATTCCATAAGTTACATTGATTTTTGCTAATAACAGGACAAACCGGCACTTTTTTATTTTCAGTGTAAATAACTCTGGACCAGTTATGAGTGAGTTTTTTTTGTTGCGATATTCGATGTATCTATTTATGCCACTAAAGCCAATTCTATAAGTTACATTGATTTTTGCTAATAACAGGACAAACCGGCACTTTTTTATTTTCAGTGAAAATAACTCTGGAGTAGTTATGAGTGAGTTTTTTTTTGTTGCGATATTCGATGTATCTATTTGTGCCCCTAAAGCCAATTCTATAAGTTACATTGATTTTTGCTAATAACAGGACAAACCGGCACTTTTTTATTTTCAGTGAAAATAACTCTGGAGTAGTTATGAGTGAGTTTTTTTTGTTGCGATATTCGATGTATCTATTTATGCCCTTAAAGCCAATTCCATAAGTAACATTGATTTTTGCTAATAACAGGACAAACCGGCACTTTTTTATTTTCAGTGAAAATAACTCTGGAGTAGTTATGAGTGAGTTTTTTTTGTTGCGATATTCGATGTATCTATTTATGCCACTAAAGCCAATTCTATAAGTTACATTGATTTTTGCTAATAACAGGACAAACCGGCACTTTTTTATTTTCAGTGAAAATAACTCTGGAGTAGTTATGAGTGAGTTTTTTTTTGTTGCGATATTCGATGTATCTATTTGTGCCCCTAAAGCCAATTCTATAAGTTACATTTATTTTTGCTAATAACAGGACAAACCGGCACTTTTTTATTTTCAGTGAAAATAACTCTGGAGTAGTTATGAGTGAGTTTTTTTTGTTGCGATATTCGATGTATCTATTTATGCCCTTAAAGCCAATTCCATAAGTAACATTGATTTTTGCTAATAACAGGACAAACCGGCACTTTTTTATTTTCAGTGAAAATAACTCTGGAGTAGTTATGAGTGAGTTTTTTTTGTTGCGATATTCGATGTATCTATTTATGCCCCTAAAGCCAATTCTATAAGTTACATTGATTTTTGCTAATAACAGGACAAACCGGCACTTTTTTATTTTCAGTGAAAATAACTCTGGAGTAGTTATGAGTGAGTTTTTTTTTGTTGCGATATTCGATGTATCTATTTGTGCCCCTAAAGCCAATTCTATAAGTTACATTGATTTTTGCTAATAACAGGACAAACCGGCACTTTTTTATTTTCAGTGTAAATAACTCTGGACCAGTTATGAGTGAGTTTTTTTTGTTGCGATATTCGATGTATCTATTTATGCCCCTAAAGCAAATTCCATAAAATACATTGATTTTTGCTAATAACAGGACAAACCGGCACTTTTTTATTTTCAGTGAAAATAACTCTGGAGTAGTTATGAGTGAGTTTTTTTTGTTGCGATATTCGATGTATCTATTTATGCCCCTAAAGCCAATTCTATAAGTTACATTGATTTTTGCTAATAACAGGACAAACCGGCACTTTTTTATTTTCAGTGAAAATAACTCTGGAGTAGTTATGAGTGAGTTTTTTTTGTTGCGATATTCGATGTATCTATTTATGCCACTAAAGCCAATTCTATAAGTTACATTGATTTTTGCTAATAACAGGACAAACCGGCACTTTTTTATTTTCAGTGTAAATAACTCTGGACCAGTTATGAGTGAGTTTTTTTTGTTGCGATATTCGATGTACCTATTTATGCCCCTAAAGCCAATTCTATAAGTTACATTGATTATTGCTAATAACAGGACAAACCGGCACTTTTTTATTTTCAGTGAAAATAACTCTGGAGTAGTTATGAGTGAGTTTTTTTTGTTGCGATATTCGATGTATCTATTTATGCCCCTAAAGCCAATTCTATAAGTTACATTGATTTTTGCTAATAACAGGACAAACCGGCACTTTTTTATTTTCAGTGAAAATAACTCTGGAGTAGTTATGAGTGAGTTTTTTTTGTTGCGATATTCGATGTATCTATTTATGCCCTTAAAGCCAATTCCATAAGTTACATTGATTTTTGCTAATAACAGGACAAACCGGCACTTTTTTATTTTCAGTGAAAATAACTCTGGAGTAGTTATGAGTGAGTTTTGTTTTGTTGCGATATTCGATGTATCTATTTATGCCCCTAAAGCCAATTCTATAAGTCACATTGATTTTTGCTAATAACAGGACAAACCGGCACTTTTTTATTTTCAGTGAAAATAACTCTGGAGTAGTTATGAGTGAGTTTTTTTTGTTGCGATATTCGATGTATCTATTTATGCCCCTAAAGCCAATTCTATAAGTTACATTGATTTTTGCTTATAACAGGACAAACCGGCACTTTTTTATTTTCAGTGAAAATAACTCTGGAGTAGTTATGAGTGAGTTTTTTTTGTTGCGATATTCGATGTATCTATTTATGCCCCTAAAGCCAATTCTATAAGTAACATTGATTTTTGCTAATAACAGGACAAACCGGCACTTTTTTATTTTCAGTGAAAATAACTCTGGAGTAGTTATGAGTGAAATTTTTTTGTTGCGATATTCGATGTACCTATTTATGCCCCTAAAGCCAATTCTATAAGTAACATTGATTTTTGCTAATAACAGGACAAACCGGCACTTTTTTATTTTCAGTGAAAATAACTCTGGAGTAGTTATGAGTGAGTTTTTTTTGTTGCGATATTCGATGTATCTATTTACGCCCCTAAAGCCAATTCTATAAGTAACATTGATTTTTGCTAATAACAGGACAAACCGGCACTTTTTTATTTTTAGTGTAAATAACTCTGGACCAGTTATGAGTGAGTTTTTTTTGTCGCGATATTCGATGTATCTATTTATGCCCCTAAAGCCAATTCTATAAGTTACATTGATTTTTGCTAATAACAAGACAAACCGGCACTTTTTTATTTTCAGTAAAAATAACTCTGGAGTAGTTATGAGTGAGGTTTTTTTGTTGCGATATTCGATGTATCTATTTATGCTCCTAAAGCCAATTCTATAAGTAAGATTGATTTTTGCTAATAACAGGACAAACCGGCACTTTTTTATTTTCAGTGTAAATAACTCTGGACCAGTTATGAGTGAGTTTTTTTTTGTTGCGATATTCAATGTATCTATTTATGCCCCTAAAGCCAATTCTATAAGTTACATTGATTTTTGCTAATAACAGGACAAACCGGCACTTTTTTATTTTCAGTGAAAATAACTCTGGACCAGTTATGAGTGAGTTTTTTTTGTTGCGATATTCGATGTATCTATTTATGCCCCTAAAGCAAACTCCATAAAATACATTGATTTTTGCTAATAACAGGACAAACCGGCACTTTTTTATTTTCAGTGAAAATAACTCTGGAGTAGTTATGAGTGAGTTTTTTTTGTTGCGATATTCGATGTATCTATTTATGCCCTTAAAGCCAATTCCATAAGTAACATTGATTTTTGCTAATAACAGGACAAACCGGCACTTTTTTATTTTCAGTGAAAATAACTCTGGAGTAGTTATGAGTGAGTTTTTTTTGTTGCGATATTCGATGTATCTATTTATGCCACTAAAGCCAATTCTATAAGTTACATTGATTTTTGCTAATAACAGGACAAACCGGCACTTTTTTATTTTCAGTGTAAATAACTCTGGACCAGTTATGAGTGAGTTTTTTTTGTTGCGATATTCGATGTATCTATTTATGCCCCTAAAGCAAATTCCATAAAATACATTGATTTTTGCTAATAACAGGACAAACCGGCACTTTTTTATTTTCAGTGAAAATAACTCTGGAGTAGTTATGAGTGAGTTTTTTTTGTTGCGATATTCGATGTATCTATTTATGCCCTTAAAGCCAATTCCATAAGTAACATTGATTTTTGCTAATAACAGGACAAACCGGCACTTTTTTATTTTCAGTGAAAATAACTCTGGAGTAGTTATGAGTGAGTTTTTTTTGTTGCGATATTCGATGTATCTATTTATGCCCCTAAAGCAAATTCCATAAGTTACATTGATTTTTGCTAATAACAGGACAAACCGGCACTTTTTTATTTTCAGTGAAAATAACTCTGGAGTAGTTATGAGTGAGTTTTTTTTGTTGCGATATTCGATGTATCTATTTATGCCCCTAAAGCAAATTCCATAAGTTACATTGATTTTTGCTAATAACAGGACAAACCGGCACTTTTTTATTTTCAGTGAAAATAACTCTGGAGTAGTTATGAGTGAGTTTTTTTGTTGCGATATTCGATGTATCTATTTATGCCCCTAAAGCCAATTCTATAAGTTACATTGATTTTTGCTAATAACAGGACAAACCGGCACTTTTTTATTTTCAGTGAAAATAACTCTGGAGTAGTTATGAGTGAGTTTTTTTTGTTGCGATATTCGATGTATCTATTTATGCCACTAAAGCCAATTCTATAAGTTACATTGATTTTTGCTAATAACAGGACAAACCGGCACTTTTTTATTTTCAGTGTAAATAACTCTGGACCAGTTATGAGTGAGTTTTTTTTGTTGCGATATTCGATGTATCTATTTATGCCCCTAAAGCAAATTCCATAAAATACATTGATTTTTGCTAATAACAGGACAAACCGGCACTTTTTTATTTTCAGTGTAAATAACTCTGCAGTAGTTATGAGTGAGTTTTTTTTGTTGCGATATTCGATGTATCTATTTATGCCCCTAAAGCAAATTCCATAAGTTACATTGATTTTTGCTAATAACAGGACAAACCGGCACTTTTTTATTTTCAGTGAAAATAACTCTGGAGTAGTTATGAGTGAGTTTTTTTTGTTGCGATATTCGATGTATCTATTTATGCCCCTAAAGCCAATTCTGTAAGTTACATTGATTTTTGCTAATAACAGGACAAACCGGCACTTTTTTATTTTCAGTGAAAATAACTCTGGAGTAGTTATGAGTGAGTTTTTTTTGTTGCGATATTCGATGTATCTATTTATGCCCCTAAAGCAAATTCCATAAGTTACATTGATTTTTGCTAATAACAGGACAAACCAGCACTTTTTTATTTTCAGTGAAAATAACTCTGGAGTAGTTATGAGTGAGTTTTTTTGTTGCGATATTCGATGTATCTATTTATGCCCCTAAAGCCAATTCTATAAGTTACATTGATTTTTGCTAATAACAGGACAAACCGGCACTTTTTTATTTTCAGTGAAAATAACTCTGGAGTAGTTATGAGTGAGTTTTTTTTTGTTGCGATATTCGATGTATCTATTTATGCCACTAAAGCCAATTCTATAAGTTACATTGATTTTTGCTAATAACAGGACAAACCGGCACTTTTTTATTTTCAGTGAAAATAACTCTGGAGTAGTTA
The DNA here is from genome assembly GCA_949125355.1 of Agriopis leucophaearia. Classification (NCBI taxonomy): domain Eukaryota; kingdom Metazoa; phylum Arthropoda; class Insecta; order Lepidoptera; family Geometridae; genus Agriopis; species Agriopis leucophaearia. The sequence goes on from OX421285.1 coordinate 990,501, forward strand.
TGAGTGAGTTTTTTTTGTTGCGATATTCGATGTATCTATTTATGCCCCTAAAGCAAATTCCATAAGTTACATTGATTTTTGCTAATAACAGGACAAACCGGCACTTTTTTATTTTCAGTGAAAATAACTCTGGAGTAGTTATGAGTGAGTTTTTTTGTTGCGATATTCGATGTATCTATTTATGCCCCTAAAGCCAATTCTATAAGTTACATTGATTTTTGCTAATAACAGGACAAACCGGCACTTTTTTATTTTCAGTGAAAATAACTCTGGAGTAGTTATGAGTGAGTTTTTTTTGTTGCGATATTCGATGTATCTATTTATGCCACTAAAGCCAATTCTATAAGTTACATTGATTTTTGCTAATAACAGGACAAACCGGCACTTTTTTATTTTCAGTGTAAATAACTCTGGACCAGTTATGAGTGAGTTTTTTTTGTTGCGATATTCGATGTATCTATTTATGCCCCTAAAGCAAATTCCATAAAATACATTGATTTTTGCTAATAACAGGACAAACCGGCACTTTTTTATTTTCAGTGTAAATAACTCTGCAGTAGTTATGAGTGAGTTTTTTTTGTTGCGATATTCGATGTATCTATTTATGCCCCTAAAGCAAATTCCATAAGTTACATTGATTTTTGCTAATAACAGGACAAACCGGCACTTTTTTATTTTCAGTGAAAATAACTCTGGAGTAGTTATGAGTGAGTTTTTTTTGTTGCGATATTCGATGTATCTATTTATGCCCCTAAAGCCAATTCTGTAAGTTACATTGATTTTTGCTAATAACAGGACAAACCGGCACTTTTTTATTTTCAGTGAAAATAACTCTGGAGTAGTTATGAGTGAGTTTTTTTTGTTGCGATATTCGATGTATCTATTTATGCCCCTAAAGCAAATTCCATAAGTTACATTGATTTTTGCTAATAACAGGACAAACCGGCACTTTTTTATTTTCAGTGAAAATAACTCTGGAGTAGTTATGAGTGAGTTTTTTTGTTGCGATATTCGATGTATCTATTTATGCCCCTAAAGCCAATTCTATAAGTTACATTGATTTTTGCTAATAACAGGACAAACCGGCACTTTTTTATTTTCAGTGAAAATAACTCTGGAGTAGTTATGAGTGAGTTTTTTTTTGTTGCGATATTCGATGTATCTATTTATGCCACTAAAGCCAATTCTATAAGTTACATTGATTTTTGCTAATAACAGGACAAACCGGCACTTTTTTATTTTCAGTGTAAATAACTCTGGACCAGTTATGAGTGAGTTTTTTTTGTTGCGATATTCGATGTATCTATTTATGCCCCTAAAGCAAATTCCATAAAATACATTGATTTTTGCTAATAACAGGACAAACCGGCACTTTTTTATTTTCAGTGTAAATAACTCTGCAGTAGTTATGAGTGAGTTTTTTTTGTTGCGATATTCGATGTATCTATTTATGCCCCTAAAGCAAATTCCATAAGTTACATTGATTTTTGCTAATAACAGGACAAACCGGCACTTTTTTATTTTCAGTGAAAATAACTCTGGAGTAGTTATGAGTGAGTTTTTTTTGTTGCGATATTCGATGTATCTATTTATGCCCCTAAAGCCAATTCTGTAAGTTACATTGATTTTTGCTAATAACAGGACAAACCGGCACTTTTTTATTTTCAGTGAAAATAACTCTGGAGTAGTTATGAGTGAGTTTTTTTTGTTGCGATATTCGATGTATCTATTTATGCCCTTAAAGCCAATTCCATAAGTAACATTGATTTTTGCTAATAACAGGACAAACCGGCACTTTTTTATTTTCAGTGAAAATAACTCTGGAGTAGTTATGAGTGAGTTTTTTTTGTTGCGATATTCGATGTATCTATTTATGCCCCTAAAGCCAATTCTATAAGTTACATTGATTTTTGCTAATAACAGGACAAACCGGCACTTTTTTATTTTCAGTGTAAATAACTCTGGACCAGTTATGAGTGAGTTTTTTTTGTTGCGATATTCGATGTATCTATTTATGCCCCTAAAGCAAATTCCATAAGTTACATTGATTTTTGCTAATAACAGGACAAACCGGCACTTTTTTATTTTCAGTGAAAATAACTCTGGAGTAGTTATGAGTGAGTTTTTTTTGTTGCGATATTCGATGTATCTATTTATGCCCCTAAAGCCAATTCTATAAGTTACATTGATTTTTGCTAATAACAGGACAAACCGGCACTTTTTTATTTTCAGTGAAAATAACTCTGGAGTAGTTATGAGTGAGTTTTTTTTGTTGCGATATTCGATGTATCTATTTATGCCCTTAAAGCCAATTCCATAAGTAACATTGATTTTTGCTAATAACAGGACAAACCGGCACTTTTTTATTTTCAGTGAAAATAACTCTGGAGTAGTTATGAGTGAGTTTTTTTTGTTGCGATATTCGATGTATCTATTTATGCCACTAAAGCCAATTCTATAAGTTACATTGATTTTTGCTAATAACAGGACAAACCGGCACTTTTTTATTTTCAGTGAAAATAACTCTGGAGTAGTTATGAGTGAGTTTTTTTGTTGCGATATTCGATGTATCTATTTATGCCCCTAAAGCCAATTCTATAAGTTACATTGTTTTTTGCTAATAACAGGACAAACCGGCACTTTTTTATTTTCAGTGAAAATAACTCTGGAGTAGTTATGAGTGAGTTTTTTTTGTTGCGATATTCGATGTATCTATTTATGCCCCTAAAGCCAATTCTATAAGTTACATTGTTTTTTGCTAATAACAGGACAAACCGGCACTTTTTTATTTTCAGTGAAAATAACTCTGGAGTAGTTATGAGTGAGTTTTTTTTGTTGCGATATTCGATGTATCTATTTATGCCCCTAAAGCCAATTCTATAAGTTACATTGATTTTTGCTAATAACAGGACAAACCGGCACTTTTTTATTTTCAGTGAAAATAACTCTGGAGTAGTTATGAGTGAGTTTTTTTTGTTGCGATATTCGATGTATCTATTTATGCCCCTAAAGCCAATTCTATAAGTAACATTGATTTTTGCTAATAACAGGACAAACCGGCACTTTTTTATTTTCAGTGAAAATAACTCTGGAGTAGTTATGAGTGAAATTTTTTTGTTGCGATATTCGATGTACCTATTTATGCCCCTAAAGCCAATTCCATAAGTAACATTGATTTTTGCTAATAACAGGACAAACCGGCACTTTTTTATTTTCAGTGAAAATAACTCTGGAGTAGTTATGAGTGAGTTTTTTTTGTTGCGATATTCGATGTATCTATTTACGCCCCTAAAGCCAATTCTATAAGTAACATTGATTTTTGCTAATAACAGGACAAACCGGCACTTTTTTATTTTTAGTGTAAATAACTCTGGACCAGTTATGAGTGAGTTTTTTTTGTCGCGATATTCGATGTATCTATTTATGCCCCTAAAGCTAATTCCATAAGTTACATTGATTTTTGCTAATAACAAGACAAACCGGCACTTTTTTATTTTCAGTAAAAATAACTCTGGAGTAGTTATGAGTGAGGTTTTTTTGTTGCGATATTCGATGTATCTATTTATGCTCCTAAAGCCAATTCTATAAGTAAGATTGATTTTTGCTAATAACAGGACAAACCGGCACTTTTTTATTTTCAGTGTAAATAACTCTGGACCAGTTATGAGTGAGTTTTTTTTGTTGCGATATTCAATGTATCTATTTATGCCCCTAAAGCCAATTCTATAAGTTACATTGATTTTTGCTAATAACAGGACAAACCGGCACTTTTTTATTTTCAGTGAAAATAACTCTGGACCAGTTATGAGTGAGTTTTTTTTGTTGCGATATTCGATGTATCTATTTATGCCCCTAAAGCAAACTCCATAAAATACATTGATTTTTGCTAATAACAGGACAAACCGGCACTTTTTTATTTTCAGTGAAAATAACTCTGGAGTAGTTATGAGTGAGTTTTTTTTGTTGCGATATTCGATGTATCTATTTATGCCCTTAAAGCCAATTCCATAAGTAACATTGATTTTTGCTAATAACAGGACAAACCGGCACTTTTTTATTTTCAGTGAAAATAACTCTGGAGTAGTTATGAGTGAGTTTTTTTTGTTGCGATATTCGATGTATCTATTTATGCCACTAAAGCCAATTCTATAAGTTACATTGATTTTTGCTAATAACAGGACAAACCGGCACTTTTTTATTTTCAGTGTAAATAACTCTGGACCAGTTATGAGTGAGTTTTTTTTGTTGCGATATTCGATGTATCTATTTATGCCCCTAAAGCAAATTCCATAAAATACATTGATTTTTGCTAATAACAGGACAAACCGGCACTTTTTTATTTTCAGTGAAAATAACTCTGGAGTAGTTATGAGTGAGTTTTTTTTGTTGCGATATTCGATGTATCTATTTATGCCCCTAAAGCAAATTCCATAAGTTACATTGATTTTTGCTAATAACAGGACAAACCGGCACTTTTTTATTTTCAGTGAAAATAACTCTGGAGTAGTTATGAGTGAGTTTTTTTTGTTGCGATATTCGATGTATCTATTTATGCCCTTAAAGCCAATTCCATAAGTAACATTGATTTTTGCTAATAACAGGACAAACCGGCACTTTTTTATTTTCAGTGAAAATAACTCTGGAGTAGTTATGAGTGAGTTTTTTTTGTTGCGATATTCGATGTATCTATTTATGCCACTAAAGCCAATTCTATAAGTTACATTGATTTTTGCTAATAACAGGACAAACCGGCACTTTTTTATTTTCAGTGTAAATAACTCTGGACCAGTTATGAGTGAGTTTTTTTTGTTGCGATATTCGATGTATCTATTTATGCCCCTAAAGCAAATTCCATAAAATACATTGATTTTTGCTAATAACAGGACAAACCGGCACTTTTTTATTTTCAGTGAAAATAACTCTGGAGTAGTTATGAGTGAGTTTTTTTTGTTGCGATATTCGATGTATCTATTTATGCCCCTAAAGCAAATTCCATAAGTTACATTGATTTTTGCTAATAACAGGACAAACCGGCACTTTTTTATTTTCAGTGAAAATAACTCTGGAGTAGTTATGAGTGAGTTTTTTTTGTTGCGATATTCGATGTATCTATTTATGCCCTTAAAGCCAATTCCATAAGTAACATTGATTTTTGCTAATAACAGGACAAACCGGCACTTTTTTATTTTCAGTGAAAATAACTCTGGAGTAGTTATGAGTGAGTTTTTTTTGTTGCGATATTCGATGTATCTATTTATGCCCCTAAAGCAAATTCCATAAGTTACATTGATTTTTGCTAATAACAGGACAAACCGGCACTTTTTTATTTTCAGTGAAAATAACTCTGGAGTAGTTATGAGTGAGTTTTTTTTGTTGCGATATTCGATGTATCTATTTATGCCCCTAAAGCAAATTCCATAAGTTACATTGATTTTTGCTAATAACAGGACAAACCGGCACTTTTTTATTTTCAGTGAAAATAACTCTGGAGTAGTTATGAGTGAGTTTTTTTGTTGCGATATTCGATGTATCTATTTATGCCCCTAAAGCCAATTCTATAAGTTACATTGATTTTTGCTAATAACAGGACAAACCGGCACTTTTTTATTTTCAGTGAAAATAACTCTGGAGTAGTTATGAGTGAGTTTTTTTTTGTTGCGATATTCGATGTATCTATTTATGCCACTAAAGCCAATTCTATAAGTTACATTGATTTTTGCTAATAACAGGACAAACCGGCACTTTTTTATTTTCAGTGTAAATAACTCTGGACCAGTTATGAGTGAGTTTTTTTTGTTGCGATATTCGATGTATCTATTTATGCCCCTAAAGCAAATTCCATAAAATACATTGATTTTTGCTAATAACAGGACAAACCGGCACTTTTTTATTTTCAGTGTAAATAACTCTGCAGTAGTTATGAGTGAGTTTTTTTTTGTTGCGATATTCGATGTATCTATTTATGCCCCTAAAGCAAATTCCATAAGTTACATTGATTTTTGCTAATAACAGGACAAACCGGCACTTTTTTATTTTCAGTGAAAATAACTCTGGAGTAGTTATGAGTGAGTTTTTTTTGTTGCGATATTCGATGTATCTATTTATGCCCCTAAAGCCAATTCTGTAAGTTACATTGATTTTTGCTAATAACAGGACAAACCGGCACTTTTTTATTTTCAGTGAAAATAACTCTGGAGTAGTTATGAGTGAGTTTTTTTTGTTGCGATATTCGATGTATCTATTTATGCCCTTAAAGCCAATTCCATAAGTAACATTGATTTTTGCTAATAACAGGACAAACTGGCACTTTTTTATTTTCAGTGAAAATAACTCTGGAGTAGTTATGAGTGAGTTTTTTTTGTTGCGATATTCGATGTATCTATTTATGCCCCTAAAGCCAATTCTATAAGTTACATTGATTTTTGCTAATAACAGGACAAACCGGCACTTTTTTATTTTCAGTGTAAATAACTCTGGACCAGTTATGAGTGAGTTTTTTTTGTTGCGATATTCGATGTATCTATTTATGCCCCTAAAGCAAATTCCATAAGTTACATTGATTTTTGCTAATAACAGGACAAACCGGCACTTTTTTATTTTCAGTGAAAATAACTCTGGAGTAGTTATGAGTGAGTTTTTTTTGTTGCGATATTCGATGTATCTATTTATGCCCCTAAAGCCAATTCTATAAGTTACATTGATTTTTGCTAATAACAGGACAAACCGGCACTTTTTTATTTTCAGTGAAAATAACTCTGGAGTAGTTATGAGTGAGTTTTTTTTGTTGCGATATTCGATGTATCTATTTATGCCCTTAAAGCCAATTCCATAAGTAACATTGATTTTTGCTAATAACAGGACAAACCGGCACTTTTTTATTTTCAGTGAAAATAACTCTGGAGTAGTTATGAGTGAGTTTTTTTTGTTGCGATATTCGATGTATCTATTTATGCCACTAAAGCCAATTCTATAAGTTACATTGATTTTTGCTAATAACAGGACAAACCGGCACTTTTTTATTTTCAGTGAAAATAACTCTGGAGTAGTTATGAGTGAGTTTTTTTGTTGCGATATTCGATGTATCTATTTATGCCCCTAAAGCCAATTCTATAAGTTACATTGATTTTTGCTAATAACAGGACAAACCGGCACTTTTTTATTTTCAGTGAAAATAACTCTGGAGTAGTTATGAGTGAGTTTTTTTTGTTGCGATATTCGATGTATCTATTTATGCCCTTAAAGCCAATTCCATAAGTAACATTGATTTTTGCTAATAACAGGACAAACCGGCACTTTTTTATTTTCAGTGAAAATAACTCTGGAGTAGTTATGAGTAAGTTTTTTTTGTTGCGATATTCGATGTATCTATTTATGCCCCTAAAGCCAATTCTATAAGTTACATTGATTTTTGCTAATAACAGGACAAACCGGCACTTTTTTATTTTCAGTGAAAATAACTCTGGAGTAGTTATGAGTGAGTTTTTTTTGTTGCGATATTCGATGTATCTATTTATGCCCTTAAAGCCAATTCCATAAGTAACATTGATTTTTGCTAATAACAGGACAAACCGGCACTTTTTTATTTTCAGTGAAAATAACTCTGGAGTAGTTATGAGTGAGTTTTTTTTGTTGCGATATTCGATGTATCTATTTACGCCCCTAAAGCCAATTCTATAAGTTACATTGATTTTTGCTAATAACAGGACAAACCGGCACTTTTTTATTTTCAGTGAAAATAACTCTGGAGTAGTTATGAGTGAGTTTTTTTTGTTGCGATATTCGATGTATCTATTTATGCCCCTAAAGCAAACTCCATAAAATACATTGATTTTTGTTAATAACAGGACAAACCGGCACTTTTTTATTTTCAGTGTAAATAACTCTGGACCAGTTATGAGTGAGTTTTTTTTGTTGCGATATTCGATGTATCTATTTATGCCCCTAAAGCAAATTCCATAAGTTACATTGATTTTTGCTAATAACAGGACAAACCGGCACTTTTTTATTTTCAGTGAAAATAACTCTGGAGTAGTTATGAGTGAGTTTTTTTTGTTGCGATATTCGATGTATCTATTTATGCCCCTAAAGCCAATTCTATAAGTTACATTGATTTTTGCTAATAACAGGACAAACCGGCACTTTTTTATTTTCAGTGAAAATAACTCTGGAGTAGTAGTTATGAGTGAGTTTTTTTTGTTGCGATATTCGATGTATCTATTTATGCCCCTAAAGCCAATTCTATAAGTTACATTGATTTTTGCTAATAACAGGACAAACCGGCACTTTTTTATTTTCAGTGAAAATAACTCTGGAGTAGTTATGAGTGAGTTTTTTTTGTTGCGATATTCGATGTATCTATTTATGACCCTAAAGCCAATTCTATAAGTTACATTGATTTTTGCTAATAACAGGACAAACCGGCACTTTTTTATTTTCAGTGAAAATAACTCTGGAGTAGTTATGAGTGAGTTTTTTTTGTTGCGATATTCGATGTATCTATTTATGCCCTTAAAGCCAATTCCATAAGTAACATTGATTTTTGCTAATAACAGGACAAACCGGCACTTTTTTATTTTCAGTGAAAATAACTCTGGAGTAGTTATGAGTGAGTTTTTTTTGTTGCGATATTCGTTGTATCTATTTATGCCCCTAAAGCCAATTCTATAAGTTACATTGATTTTTGCTAATAACAGGACAAACCGGCACTTTTTTATTTTCAGTGTAAATAACTCTGGACCAGTTATGAGTGAGTTTTTTTTGTTGCGATATTCGATGTATCTATTTATGCCCCTAAAGCCAATTCCATAAGTAACATTGATTTTTGCTAATAACAGGACAAACCGGCACTTTTTTATTTTCAATGAAAATAACTCTGGAGTAGTTATGAGTGAGTTTTTTTTGTTGCGATATTCGATGTATCTATTTATGCCCCTAAAGCCAATTCTATAAGTTACATTGATTTTTGCTAATAACAGGACAAACCGGCACTTTTTTATTTTCAGTGAAAATAACTCTGGAGTAGTTATGAGTGAGTTTTTTTTGTTGCGATATTCGATGTATCTATTTATGCCCCTAAAGCCAATTCTATAAGTTACATTGATTTTTGCTAATAACAGGACAAACCGGCACTTTTTTATTTTCAGTGAAAATAACTCTGGAGTAGTTATGAGTAAGTTTTTTTTGTTGCGATATTCGATGTATCTATTTATGCCCCTAAAGCCAATTCTATAAGTTACATTGATTTTTGCTAATAACAGGACAAACCGGCACTTTTTTATTTTCAGTGAAAATAACTCTGGAGTAGTTATGAGTGAGTTTTTTTTGTTGCGATATTCGATGTATCTATTTATGCCCTTAAAGCCAATTCCATAAGTAACATTGATTTTTGCTAATAACAGGACAAACCGGCACTTTTTTATTTTCAGTGAAAATAACTCTGGAGTAGTTATGAGTGAGTTTTTTTTGTTGCGATATTCGATGTATCTATTTACGCCCCTAAAGCCAATTCTATAAGTTACATTGATTTTTGCTAATAACAGGACAAACCGGCACTTTTTTATTTTCAGTGAAAATAACTCTGGACCAGTTATGAGTGAGTTTTTTTTGTTGCGATATTTGATGTATCTATTTATGCCCCTAAAGCCAATTCTATAAGTTACATTGATTTTTGCTAATAACAGGACAAACCGGCACTTTTTTATTTTCAGTGAAAATAACTCTGGAGTAGTTATGAGTAAGTTTTTTTTGTTGCGATATTCGATGTATCTATTTATGCCCCTAAAGCAAATTCCATAAGTTACATTGATTTTTGCTAATAACAGGACAAACCGGCACTTTTTTATTTTCAGTGAAAATAACTCTGGAGTAGTTATGAGTGAGTTTTTTTTGTTGCGATATTCGATGTATCTATTTATGCCCCTAAAGCCAATTCTATAAGTTACATTGATTTTTGCTAATAACAGGACAAACCGGCACTTTTTTATTTTCAGTGAAAATAACTCTGGAGTAGTAGTTATGAGTGAGTTTTTTTTGTTGCGATATTCGATGTATCTATTTATGCCCCTAAAGCCAATTCTATAAGTTACATTGATTTTTGCTAATAACAGGACAAACCGGCACTTTTTTATTTTCAGTGAAAATAACTCTGGAGTAGTTATGAGTGAGTTTTTTTGTTGCGATATTCGATGTATCTATTTATGACCCTAAAGCCAATTCTATAAGTTACATTGATTTTTGCTAATAACAGGACAAACCGGCACTTTTTTATTTTCAGTGAAAATAACTCTGGAGTAGTTATGAGTGAGTTTTTTTTGTTGCGATATTCGATGTATCTATTTATGCCCTTAAAGCCAATTCCATAAGTAACATTGATTTTTGCTAATAACAGGACAAACCGGCACTTTTTTATTTTCAGTGAAAATAACTCTGGAGTAGTTATGAGTAAGTTTTTTTTGTTGCGATATTCGATGTATCTATTTATGCCCCTAAAGCCAATTCTATAAGTTACATTGATTTTTGCTAATAACAGGACAAACCGGCACTTTTTTATTTTCAGTGAAAATAACTCTGGAGTAGTTATGAGTGAGTTTTTTTTGTTGCGATATTCGATGTATCTATTTATGCCCCTAAAGCCAATTCTATAAGTTACATTGATTTTTGCTAATAACAGGACAAACCGGCACTTTTTTATTTTCAGTGAAATTAACTCTGGAGTAGTTATGAGTGAGTTTTTTTTGTTGCGATATTCGATGTATCTATTTGTGCCCCTAAAGCCAATTCTATAAGTTACATTGATTTTTGCTAATAACAGGACAAACCGGCACTTTTTTATTTTCAGTGAAAATAACTCTGGAGTAGTTATGAGTGAGTTTTTTTTGTTGCGATATTCGATGTATCTATTTATGCCCCTAAAGCCAATTCTATAAAATACATTGATTTTGCTAATAACAGGACAAACCGGCACTTTTTTATTTTCAGTGTAAATAACTCTGGACCAGTTATGAGTGAGTTTTTTTGTTGCGATATTCGATGTATCTATTTATGCCCCTAAAGCCAATTCCATAAGTAACATTGATTTTTGCTAATAACAGGACAAACCGGCACTTTTTTATTTTCAGTGTAAATAACTCTGGACCAGTTATGAGTGAGTTTTTTTTGTTGCGATATTCGATGTATCTATTTATGCCCCTAAAGCAAATTCCATAAGTTACATTGATTTTTGCTAATAACAGGACAAACCGGCACTTTTTTATTTTCAGTGAAAATAACTCTGGAGTAGTTATGAGTGAGTTTTTTTTGTTGCGATATTCGATGTATCTATTTATGCCCCTAAAGCCAATTCTATAAGTTACATTGATTTTTGCTAATAACAGGACAAACCGGCACTTTTTTATTTTCAGTGAAAATAACTCTGGAGTAGTAGTTATGAGTGAGTTTTTTTTGTTGCGATATTCGATGTATCTATTTATGCCCCTTAAGCCAATTCTATAAGTTACATTGATTTTTGCTAATAACAGGACAAACCGGCACTTTTTTATTTTCAGTGAAAATAACTCTGGAGTAGTTATGAGTGAGTTTTTTTTGTTGCGATATTCGATGTATCTATTTATGACCCTAAAGCCAATTCTATAAGTTACATTGATTTTTGCTAATAACAGGACAAACCGGCACTTTTTTATTTTCAGTGAAAATAACTCTGGAGTAGTTATGAGTGAGTTTTTTTTGTTGCGATATTCGATGTATCTATTTATGCCCTTAAAGCCAATTCCATAAGTAACATTGATTTTTGCTAATAACAGGACAAACCGGCACTTTTTTATTTTCAGTGAAAATAACTCTGGAGTAGTTATGAGTAAGTTTTTTTTGTTGCGATATTCGATGTATCTATTTATGCCCCTAAAGCCAATTCTATAAGTTACATTGATTTTTGCTAATAACAGGACAAACCGGCACTTTTTTATTTTCAGTGTAAATAACTCTGGACCAGTTATGAGTGACTTTTTTTTGTTGCGATATTCGATGTATCTATTTATGCCCCTAAAGCCAATTCCATAAGTAACATTGATTTTTGCTAATAACAGGACAAACCGGCACTTTTTTATTTTCAGTGAAAATAACTCTGGAGTAGTTATGAGTGAGTTTTTTTTGTTGCGATATTCGATGTATCTATTTATGCCCCTAAAGCCAATTCTATAAGTTACATTGATTTTTGCTAATAACAGGACAAACCGGCACTTTTTTATTTTCAGTGAAAATAACTCTGGCGTAGTTATGAGTGAGTTTTTTTTGTTGCGATATTCGATGTATCTATTTGTGCCCCTAAAGCCAATTCTATAAGTTACATTGATTTTTGCTAATAACAGGACAAACCGGCACTTTTTTATTTTCAGTGAAAATAACTCTGGAGTAGTTATGAGTGAGTTTTTTTTGTTGCGATTTTCGATGTATCTATTTATGCCCCTAAAGCCAATTCTATAAAATACATTGATTTTGCTAATAACAGGACAAACCGGCACTTTTTTATTTTCAGTGTAAATAACTCTGGACCAGTTATGAGTGAGTTTTTTTGTTGCGATATTCGATGTATCTATTTATGCCCCTAAAGCCAATTCCATAAGTAACATTGATTTTTGCTAATAACAGGACAAACCGGCACTTTTTTATTTTCAGTGAAAATAACTCTGGAGTAGTTATGAGTGAGTTTTTTTTGTTGCGATATTCGATGTATCTATTTATGCCCCTAAAGCAAATTCCATAAGTTACATTGAATTTTGCTAATAACAGGACAAACCGGCACTTTTTTATTTTCAGTGAAAATAACTCTGGAGTAGTTATGAGTGAGTTTTTTTTGTTGCGATATTCGATGTATCTATTTATGCCCTTAAAGCCAATTCCATAAGTAACATTGATTTTTGCTAATAACAGGACAAACCGGCACTTTTTTATTTTCAGTGAAAATAACTCTGGAGTAGTTATGAGTAAGTTTTTTTTGTTGCGATATTCGATGTATCTATTTATGCCCCTAAAGCCAATTCTATAAGTTACATTGATTTTTGCTAATAACAGGACAAACCGGCACTTTTTTATTTTCAGTGAAAATAACTCTGGAGTAGTTATGAGTAAGTTTTTTTTGTTGCGATATTCGATGTATCTATTTATGCCCCTAAAGCCAATTCTATAAGTTACATTGATTTTTGCTAATAACAGGACAAACCGGCACTTTTTTATTTTCAGTGAAAATAACTCTGGAGTAGTTATGAGTGAGTTTTTTTTTGTTGCGATATTCGATGTATCTATTTATGCCCTTAAAGCCAATTCCATAAGTAACATTGATTTTTGCTAATAACAGGACAAACCGGCACTTTTTTATTTTCAGTGAAAATAACTCTGGAGTAGTTATGAGTGAGTTTTTTTTGTTGCGATATTCGATGTATCTATTTATGCCCCTAAAGCAAATTCCATAAGTAACATTGATTTTTGCTAATAACAGGACAAACCGGCACTTTTTTATTTTCAGTGAAAATAACTCTGGAGTAGTTATGAGTGAGTTTTTTTTGTTGCGATATTCGATGTATCTATTTATGCCCCTAAAGCCAATTCTATAAAATACATTGATTTTGCTAATAACAGGACAAACCGGCACTTTTTTATTTTCAGTGTAAATAACTCTGGACCAGTTATGAGTGAGTTTTTTTTGTTGCGATATTCGATGTATCTATTTATGCCCCTAAAGCCAATTCCATAAGTTATATTGATTTTTGCTAATAACAGGACAAACCGGCACTTTTTTATTTTCAGTGAAAATAACTCTGGAGTAGTTATGAGTGAGTTTTTTTTGTTGCGATATTCGATGTATCTATTTATGACCCTAAAGCCAATTCTATAAGTTACATTGATTTTTGCTAATAACAGGACAAACCGGCACTTTTTTATTTTCAGTGAAAATAACTCTGGAGTAGTTATGAGTGAGTTTTTTTTGTTGCGATATTCGATGTATCTATTTATGCCCTTAAAGCCAATTCCATAAGTAACATTGATTTTTGCTAATAACAGGACAAACCGGCACTTTTTTATTTTCAGTGAAAATAACTCTGGAGTAGTTATGAGTAAGTTTTTTTTGTTGCGATATTCGATGTATCTATTTATGCCCCTAAAGCCAATTCTATAAGTTACATTGATTTTTGCTAATAACAGGACAAACCGGCACTTTTTTATTTTCAGTGTAAATAACTCTGGACCAGTTATGAGTGACTTTTTTTTGTTGCGATATTCGATGTATCTATTTATGCCCCTAAAGCCAATTCCATAAGTAACATTGATTTTTGCTAATAACAGGACAAACCGGCACTTTTTTATTTTCAGTGAAAATAACTCTGGAGTAGTTATGAGTGAGTTTTTTTTGTTGCGATATTCGATGTATCTATTTATGCCCCTAAAGCCAATTCTATAAGTTACATTGATTTTTGCTAATAACAGGACAAACCGGCACTTTTTTATTTTCAGTGAAAATAACTCTGGAGTAGTTATGAGTGAGTTTTTTTTGTTGCGATATTCGATGTATCTATTTATGCCCTTAAAGCCAATTCCATAAGTAACATTGATTTTTGCTAATAACAGGACAAACCGGCACTTTTTTATTTTCAGTGAAAATAACTCTGGAGTAGTTATGAGTAAGTTTTTTTTGTTGCGATATTCGATGTATCTATTTATGCCCCTAAAGCCAATTCTATAAGTTACATTGATTTTTGCTAATAACAGGACAAACCGGCACTTTTTTATTTTCAGTGTAAATAACTCTGGACCAGTTATGAGTGACTTTTTTTTGTTGCGATATTCGATGTATCTATTTATGCCCCTAAAGCCAATTCCATAAGTAACATTGATTTTTGCTAATAACAGGACAAACCGGCACTTTTTTATTTTCAGTGAAAATAACTCTGGAGTAGTTATGAGTGAGTTTTTTTTGTTGCGATATTCGATGTATCTATTTATGCCCCTAAAGCCAATTCTATAAGTTACATTGATTTTTGCTAATAACAGGACAAACCGGCACTTTTTTATTTTCAGTGAAAATAACTCGAGTAGTTATGAGTGAGTTTTTTTTGTTGCAATATTCGATGTATCTATTTGTGCCCCTAAAGCCAATTCTATAAGTTACATTGATTTTTGCTAATAACAGGACAAACCGGCACTTTTTTATTTTCAGTGAAAATAACTCTGGAGTAGTTATGAGTGAGTTTTTTTTGTTGCGATTTTCGATGTATCTATTTATGCCCCTAAAGCCAATTCTATAAAATACATTGATTTTGCTAATAACAGGACAAACCGGCACTTTTTTATTTTCAGTGTAAATAACTCTGGACCAGTTATGAGTGAGTTTTTTTGTTGCGATATTCGATGTATCTATTTATGCCCCTAAAGCCAATTCCATAAGTAACATTGATTTTTGCTAATAACAGGACAAACCGGCACTTTTTTATTTTCAGTGAAAATAACTCTGGAGTAGTTATGAGTGAGTTTTTTTTGTTGCGATATTCGATGTATCTATTTATGCCCCTAAAGCAAATTCCATAAGTTACATTGAATTTTGCTAATAACAGGACAAACCGGCACTTTTTTATTTTCAGTGAAAATAACTCTGGAGTAGTTATGAGTGAGTTTTTTTTGTTGCGATATTCGATGTATCTATTTATGCCCTTAAAGCCAATTCCATAAGTAACATTGATTTTTGCTAATAACAGGACAAACCGGCACTTTTTTTATTTTCAGTGAAAATAACTCTGGAGTAGTTATGAGTAAGTTTTTTTTGTTGCGATATTCGATGTATCTATTTATGCCCCTAAAGCCAATTCTATAAGTTACATTGATTTTTGCTAATAACAGGACAAACCGGCACTTTTTTATTTTCAGTGAAAATAACTCTGGAGTAGTTATGAGTAAGTTTTTTTTGTTGCGATATTCGATGTATCTATTTATGCCCCTAAAGCCAATTCTATAAGTTACATTGATTTTTGCTAATAACAGGACAAACCGGCACTTTTTTATTTTCAGTGAAAATAACTCTGGAGTAGTTATGAGTGAGTTTTTTTTTGTTGCGATATTCGATGTATCTATTTATGCCCTTAAAGCCAATTCCATAAGTAACATTGATTTTTGCTAATAACAGGACAAACCGGCACTTTTTTATTTTCAGTGAAAATAACTCTGGAGTAGTTATGAGTGAGTTTTTTTTGTTGCGATATTCGATGTATCTATTTATGCCCCTAAAGCAAATTCCATAAGTTACATTGATTTTTGCTAATAACAGGACAAACCGGCACTTTTTTATTTTCAGTGAAAATAACTCTGGAGTAGTTATGAGTGAGTTTTTTTTGTTGCGATATTCGATGTATCTATTTATGCCCCTAAAGCCAATTCTATAAAATACATTGATTTTGCTAATAACAGGACAAACCGGCACTTTTTTATTTTCAGTGTAAATAACTCTGGACCAGTTATGAGTGAGTTTTTTTGTTGCGATATTCGATGTATCTATTTATGCCCCTAAAGCCAATTCCATAAGTTACATTGATTTTTGCTAATAACAGGACAAACCGGCACTTTTTTATTTTCAGTGAAAATAACTCTGGAGTAGTTATGAGTGAGTTTTTTTTGTTGCGATATTCGATGTATCTATTTATGCCCCTAAAGCCAATTCTATAAGTTACATTGATTTTTGCTAATAACAGGACAAACCGGCACTTTTTTATTTTCAGTGAAAATAACTCTGGAGTAGTTATGAGTGAGTTTTTTTTGTTGCGATATTCGATGTATCTATTTATGCCCCTAAAGCCAATTCTATAAGTTACATTGATTTTTGCTAATAACAGGACAAACCGGCACTTTTTTATTTTCAGTGAAAATAACTCTGGAGTAGTTATGAGTGAGTTTTTTTTTGTTGCGATATTTGATGTATCTATTTACGCCCCTAAAGCCAATTCCATAAGTAACATTGATTTTTGCTAATAACAGGACAAACCGGCACTTTTTTATTTTCAGTGTAAATAACTCTGGACCAGTTATGAGTGAGTTTTTTTGTTGCGATATTCGATGTATCTATTTATGCCCCTAAAGCCAATTCCATAAGTAACATTGATTTTTGCTAATAACAGGACAAACCGGCACTTTTTTATTTTCAGTGTAAATAACTCTGGACCAGTTATGAGTGAGTTTTTTTTGTTGCGATATTCGATGTATCTATTTATGCCCCTAAAGCAAATTCCATAAGTTACATTGATTTTTGCTAATAACAGGACAAACCGGCACTTTTTTATTTTCAGTGAAAATAACTCTGGAGTAGTTATGAGTGAGTTTTTTTTGTTGCGATATTCGATGTATCTATTTATGCCCCTAAAGCCAATTCTATAAGTTACATTGATTTTTGCTAATAACAGGACAAACCGGCACTTTTTTATTTTCAGTGAAAATAACTCTGGAGTAGTAGTTATGAGTGAGTTTTTTTTGTTGCGATATTCGATGTATCTATTTATGCCCCTTAAGCCAATTCTATAAGTTACATTGATTTTTGCTAATAACAGGACAAACCGGCACTTTTTTATTTTCAGTGAAAATAACTCTGGAGTAGTTATGAGTGAGTTTTTTTTGTTGCGATATTCGATGTATCTATTTATGACCCTAAAGCCAATTCTATAAGTTACATTGATTTTTGCTAATAACAGGACAAACCGGCACTTTTTTATTTTCAGTGAAAATAACTCTGGAGTAGTTATGAGTGAGTTTTTTTTGTTGCGATATTCGATGTATCTATTTATGCCCTTAAAGCCAATTCCATAAGTAACATTGATTTTTGCTAATAACAGGACAAACCGGCACTTTTTTATTTTCAGTGAAAATAACTCTGGAGTAGTTATGAGTAAGTTTTTTTTGTTGCGATATTCGATGTATCTATTTATGCCCCTAAAGCCAATTCTATAAGTTACATTGATTTTTGCTAATAACAGGACAAACCGGCACTTTTTTATTTTCAGTGTAAATAACTCTGGACCAGTTATGAGTGAGTTTTTTTTGTTGCGATATTCGATGTATCTATTTATGCCCCTAAAGCCAATTCCATAAGTAACATTGATTTTTGCTAATAACAGGACAAACCGGCACTTTTTTATTTTCAGTGAAAATAACTCTGGAGTAGTTATGAGTGAGTTTTTTTTGTTGCGATATTCGATGTATCTATTTATGCCCCTAAAGCCAATTCTATAAGTTACATTGATTTTTGCTAATAACAGGACAAACCGGCACTTTTTTATTTTCAGTGAAAATAACTCTGGAGTAGTTATGAGTTTTTTTTGTTGCGATATTCGATGTATCTATTTGTGCCCCTAAAGCCAATTCTATAAGTTACATTGATTTTTGCTAATAACAGGACAAACCGGCACTTTTTTATTTTCAGTGAAAATAACTCTGGAGTAGTTATGAGTGAGTTTTTTTTGTTGCGATTTTCGATGTATCTATTTATGCCCCTAAAGCCAATTCTATAAAATACATTGATTTTGCTAATAACAGGACAAACCGGCACTTTTTTATTTTCAGTGTAAATAACTCTGGACCAGTTATGAGTGAGTTTTTTTGTTGCGATATTCGATGTATCTATTTATGCCCCTAAAGCCAATTCCATAAGTAACATTGATTTTTGCTAATAACAGGACAAACCGGCACTTTTTTATTTTCAGTGAAAATAACTCTGGAGTAGTTATGAGTGAGTTTTTTTTGTTGCGATATTCGATGTATCTATTTATGCCCCTAAAGCAAATTCCATAAGTTACATTGAATTTTGCTAATAACAGGACAAACCGGCACTTTTTTATTTTCAGTGAAAATAACTCTGGAGTAGTTATGAGTGAGTTTTTTTTGTTGCGATATTCGATGTATCTATTTATGCCCTTAAAGCCAATTCCATAAGTAACATTGATTTTTGCTAATAACAGGACAAACCGGCACTTTTTTATTTTCAGTGAAAATAACTCTGGAGTAGTTATGAGTAAGTTTTTTTTGTTGCGATATTCGATGTATCTATTTATGCCCCTTAAGCCAATTCTATAAGTTACATTGATTTTTGCTAATAACAGGACAAACCGGCACTTTTTTATTTTCAGTGAAAATAACTCTGGAGTAGTTATGAGTGAGTTTTTTTTGTTGCGATATTCGATGTATCTATTTATGACCCTAAAGCCAATTCTATAAGTTACATTGATTTTTGCTAATAACAGGACAAACCGGCACTTTTTTATTTTCAGTGAAAATAACTCTGGAGTAGTTATGAGTGAGTTTTTTTTGTTGCGATATTCGATGTATCTATTTATGCCCCTAAAGCAAATTCCATAAGTTACATTGATTTTTGCTAATAACAGGACAAACCGGCACTTTTTTATTTTCAGTGAAAATAACTCTGGAGTAGTTATGAGTGAGTTTTTTTTGTTGCGATATTCGATGTATCTATTTATGCCCCTAAAGCCAATTCTATAAGTTACATTGATTTTTGCTAATAACAGGACAAACCGGCACTTTTTTATTTTCAGTGAAAATAACTCTGGAGTAGTAGTTATGAGTGAGTTTTTTTTGTTGCGATATTCGATGTATCTATTTATGCCCCTTAAGCCAATTCTATAAGTTACATTGATTTTTGCTAATAACAGGACAAACCGGCACTTTTTTATTTTCAGTGAAAATAACTCTGGAGTAGTTATGAGTGAGTTTTTTTTGTTGCGATATTCGATGTATCTATTTATGACCCTAAAGCCAATTCTATAAGTTACATTGATTTTTGCTAATAACAGGACAAACCGGCACTTTTTTATTTTCAGTGAAAATAACTCTGGAGTAGTTATGAGTGAGTTTTTTTTGTTGCGATATTCGATGTATCTATTTATGCCCTTAAAGCCAATTCCATAAGTAACATTGATTTTTGCTAATAACAGGACAAACCGGCACTTTTTTATTTTCAGTGAAAATAACTCTGGAGTAGTTATGAGTAAGTTTTTTTTGTTGCGATATTCGATGTATCTATTTATGCCCCTAAAGCCAATTCTATAAGTTACATTGATTTTTGCTAATAACAGGACAAACCGGCACTTTTTTATTTTCAGTGTAAATAACTCTGGACCAGTTATGAGTGAGTTTTTTTTGTTGCGATATTCGATGTATCTATTTATGCCCCTAAAGCCAATTCCATAAGTAACATTGATTTTTGCTAATAACAGGACAAACCGGCACTTTTTTATTTTCAGTGAAAATAACTCTGGAGTAGTTATGAGTGAGTTTTTTTTGTTGCGATATTCGATGTATCTATTTATGCCCCTAAAGCCAATTCTATAAGTTACATTGATTTTTGCTAATAACAGGACAAACCGGCACTTTTTTATTTTCAGTGAAAATAACTCTGGAGTAGTTATGAGTTTTTTTTGTTGCGATATTCGATGTATCTATTTGTGCCCCTAAAGCCAATTCTATAAGTTACATTGATTTTTGCTAATAACAGGACAAACCGGCACTTTTTTATTTTCAGTGAAAATAACTCTGGAGTAGTTATGAGTGAGTTTTTTTTGTTGCGATTTTCGATGTATCTATTTATGCCCCTAAAGCCAATTCTATAAAATACATTGATTTTGCTAATAACAGGACAAACCGGCACTTTTTTATTTTCAGTGTAAATAACTCTGGACCAGTTATGAGTGAGTTTTTTTGTTGCGATATTCGATGTATCTATTTATGCCCCTAAAGCCAATTCCATAAGTAACATTGATTTTTGCTAATAACAGGACAAACCGGCACTTTTTTATTTTCAGTGAAAATAACTCTGGAGTAGTTATGAGTGAGTTTTTTTTGTTGCGATATTCGATGTATCTATTTATGCCCCTAAAGCAAATTCCATAAGTTACATTGAATTTTGCTAATAACAGGACAAACCGGCACTTTTTTATTTTCAGTGAAAATAACTCTGGAGTAGTTATGAGTGAGTTTTTTTTGTTGCGATATTCGATGTATCTATTTATGCCCTTAAAGCCAATTCCATAAGTAACATTGATTTTTGCTAATAACAGGACAAACCGGCACTTTTTTTATTTTCAGTGAAAATAACTCTGGAGTAGTTATGAGTAAGTTTTTTTTGTTGCGATATTCGATGTATCTATTTATGCCCCTAAAGCCAATTCTATAAGTTACATTGATTTTTGCTAATAACAGGACAAACCGGCACTTTTTTATTTTCAGTGAAAATAACTCTGGAGTAGTTATGAGTAAGTTTTTTTTGTTGCGATATTCGATGTATCTATTTATGCCCCTAAAGCCAATTCTATAAGTTACATTGATTTTTGCTAATAACAGGACAAACCGGCACTTTTTTATTTTCAGTGAAAATAACTCTGGAGTAGTTATGAGTGAGTTTTTTTTGTTGCGATATTCGATGTATCTATTTATGCCCCTAAAGCAAATTCCATAAGTTACATTGATTTTTGCTAATAACAGGACAAACCGGCACTTTTTTATTTTCAGTGAAAATAACTCTGGAGTAGTTATGAGTGAGTTTTTTTGTTGCGATATTCGATGTATCTATTTATGCCCCTAAAGCCAATTCTATAAGTTACATTGATTTTTGCTAATAACAGGACAAACCGGCACTTTTTTATTTTCAGTGAAAATAACTCTGGAGTAGTTATGAGTGAGTTTTTTTTTGTTGCGATATTCGATGTATCTATTTATGCCACTAAAGCCAATTCTATAAGTTACATTGATTTTTGCTAATAACAGGACAAACCGGCACTTTTTTATTTTCAGTGAAAATAACTCTGGAGTAGTTATGAGTGAGTTTTTTTTGTTGCGATATTCGATGTATCTATTTATGCCCTTAAAGCCAATTCTATAAGTTACATTGATTTTTGCTAATAACAGGACAAACCGGCACTTTTTTATTTTCAGTGAAAATAACTCTGGAGTAGTTATGAGTGAGTTTTTTTTGTTGCGATATTCGATGTATCTATTTATGCCCTTAAAGCCAATTCCATAAGTAACATTGATTTTTGCTAATAACAGGACAAACCGGCACTTTTTTATTTTCAGTGAAAATAACTCTGGAGTAGTTATGAGTAAGTTTTTTTTGTTGCGATATTCGATGTATCTATTTATGCCCCTAAAGCCAATTCTATAAGTTACATTGATTTTTGCTAATAACAGGACAAACCGGCACTTTTTTATTTTCAGTGTAAATAACTCTGGACCAGTTATGAGTGAGTTTTTTTTGTTGCGATATTCGATGTATCTATTTATGCCCCTAAAGCCAATTCCATAAGTAACATTGATTTTTGCTAATAACAGGACAAACCGGCACTTTTTTATTTTCAGTGAAAATAACTCTGGAGTAGTTATGAGTGAGTTTTTTTTGTTGCGATATTCGATGTATCTATTTATGCCCCTAAAGCCAATTCTATAAGTTACATTGATTTTTGCTAATAACAGGACAAACCGGCACTTTTTTATTTTCAGTGAAAATAACTCTGGAGTAGTTATGAGTTTTTTTTGTTGCGATATTCGATGTATCTATTTGTGCCCCTAAAGCCAATTCTATAAGTTACATTGATTTTTGCTAATAACAGGACAAACCGGCACTTTTTTATTTTCAGTGAAAATAACTCTGGAGTAGTTATGAGTGAGTTTTTTTTGTTGCGATTTTCGATGTATCTATTTATGCCCCTAAAGCCAATTCTATAAAATACATTGATTTTGCTAATAACAGGACAAACCGGCACTTTTTTATTTTCAGTGTAAATAACTCTGGACCAGTTATGAGTGAGTTTTTTTGTTGCGATATTCGATGTATCTATTTATGCCCCTAAAGCCAATTCCATAAGTAACATTGATTTTTGCTAATAACAGGACAAACCGGCACTTTTTTATTTTCAGTGAAAATAACTCTGGAGTAGTTATGAGTGAGTTTTTTTTGTTGCGATATTCGATGTATCTATTTATGCCCCTAAAGCAAATTCCATAAGTTACATTGAATTTTGCTAATAACAGGACAAACCGGCACTTTTTTATTTTCAGTGAAAATAACTCTGGAGTAGTTATGAGTGAGTTTTTTTTGTTGCGATATTCGATGTATCTATTTATGCCCTTAAAGCCAATTCCATAAGTAACATTGATTTTTGCTAATAACAGGACAAACCGGCACTTTTTTTATTTTCAGTGAAAATAACTCTGGAGTAGTTATGAGTAAGTTTTTTTTGTTGCGATATTCGATGTATCTATTTATGCCCCTAAAGCCAATTCTATAAGTTACATTGATTTTTGCTAATAACAGGACAAACCGGCACTTTTTTATTTTCAGTGAAAATAACTCTGGAGTAGTTATGAGTAAGTTTTTTTTGTTGCGATATTCGATGTATCTATTTATGCCCCTAAAGCCAATTCTATAAGTTACATTGATTTTTGCTAATAACAGGACAAACCGGCACTTTTTTATTTTCAGTGAAAATAACTCTGGAGTAGTTATGAGTGAGTTTTTTTTGTTGCGATATTCGATGTATCTATTTATGCCCTTAAAGCCAATTCCATAAGTAACATTGATTTTTGCTAATAACAGGACAAACCGGCACTTTTTTATTTTCAGTGAAAATAACTCTGGAGTAGTTATGAGTGAGTTTTTTTTGTTGCGATATTCGATGTATCTATTTATGCCCCTAAAGCCAATTCTATAAAATACATTGATTTTGCTAATAACAGGACAAACCGGCACTTTTTTATTTTCAGTGTAAATAACTCTGGACCAGTTATGAGTGAGTTTTTTTTGTTGCGATATTCGATGTATCTATTTATGCCCCTAAAGCCAATTCCATAAGTTACATTGATTTTTGCTAATAACAGGACAAACCGGCACTTTTTTATTTTCAGTGAAAATAACTCTGGAGTAGTTATGAGTGAGTTTTTTTTGTTGCGATATTCGATGTATCTATTTATGCCCCTAAAGCCAATTCTATAAGTTACATTGATTTTTGCTAATAACAGGACAAACCGGCACTTTTTTATTTTCAGTGAAAATAACTCTGGAGTAGTTATGAGTGAGTTTTTTTTGTTGCGATATTCGATGTATCTATTTATGCCCCTAAAGCCAATTCTATAAGTTACATTGATTTTTGCTAATAACAGGACAAACCGGCACTTTTTTATTTTCAGTGAAAATAACTCTGGAGTAGTTATGAGTGAGTTTTTTTTTGTTGCGATATTTGATGTATCTATTTACGCCCCTAAAGCCAATTCTATAAGTTACATTGATTTTTGCTAATAACAGGACAAACCGGCACTTTTTTATTTTCAGTGAAAATTAACTCTGGAGTAGTTATGGGTGAGTTTTTTTTGATGCGATATTCGATGTATCTATTTATGACCCTAAAGCCAATTCTATAAGTTACATTGATTTTTGCTAATAACAGGACAAACCGGCACTTTTTTATTTTCAGTGAAAATAACTCTGGAGTAGTTATGAGTGAGTTTTTTTTGTTGCGATATTCGATGTATCTATTTATGCCCTTAAAGCCAATTCCATAAGTAACATTGATTTTTGCTAATAACAGGACAAACCGGCACTTTTTTATTTTCAGTGAAAATAACTCTGGAGTAGTTATGAGTAAGTTTTTTTTGTTGCGATATTCGATGTATCTATTTATGCCCCTAAAGCCAATTCTATAAGTTACATTGATTTTTGCTAATAACAGGACAAACCGGCACTTTTTTATTTTCAGTGAAAATAACTCTGGAGTAGTTATGAGTGAGTTTTTTTTGTTGCGATATTCGATGTATCTATTTATGCCCTTAAAGCCAATTCCATAAGTAACATTGATTTTTGCTAATAACAGGACAAACCGGCACTTTTTTATTTTCAGTGTAAATAACTCTGGACCAGTTATGAGTGAGTTTTTTTTGTTGCGATATTCGATATATCTATTTATGCCCCTAAAGCAAATTCCATAAGTTACATTGATTTTTGCTAATAACAGGACAAACCGGCACTTTTTTATTTTCAGTGAAAATAACTCTGGAGTAGTTATGAGTGAGTTTTTTTTGTTGCGATTTTCGATGTATCTATTTATGCCCCTAAAGCCAATTCTATAAAATACATTGATTTTGCTAATAACAGGACAAACCGGCACTTTTTTATTTTCAGTGTAAATAACTCTGGACCAGTTATGAGTGAGTTTTTTTGTTGCGATATTCGATGTATCTATTTATGCCCCTAAAGCCAATTCCATAAGTAACATTGATTTTTGCTAATAACAGGACAAACCGGCACTTTTTTATTTTCAGTGAAAATAACTCTGGAGTAGTTATGAGTGAGTTTTTTTTGTTGCGATATTCGATGTATCTATTTATGCCCCTAAAGCAAATTCCATAAGTTACATTGAATTTTGCTAATAACAGGACAAACCGGCACTTTTTTATTTTCAGTGAAAATAACTCTGGAGTAGTTATGAGTGAGTTTTTTTTGTTGCGATATTCGATGTATCTATTTATGCCCTTAAAGCCAATTCCATAAGTAACATTGATTTTTGCTAATAACAGGACAAACCGGCACTTTTTTATTTTCAGTGAAAATAACTCTGGAGTAGTTATGAGTAAGTTTTTTTTGTTGCGATATTCGATGTATCTATTTATGCCCCTTAAGCCAATTCTATAAGTTACATTGATTTTTGCTAATAACAGGACAAACCGGCACTTTTTTATTTTCAGTGAAAATAACTCTGGAGTAGTTATGAGTGAGTTTTTTTTGTTGCGATATTCGATGTATCTATTTATGACCCTAAAGCCAATTCTATAAGTTACATTGATTTTTGCTAATAACAGGACAAACCGGCACTTTTTTATTTTCAGTGAAAATAACTCTGGAGTAGTTATGAGTGAGTTTTTTTTGTTGCGATATTCGATGTATCTATTTATGCCCCTAAAGCAAATTCCATAAGTTACATTGATTTTTGCTAATAACAGGACAAACCGGCACTTTTTTATTTTCAGTGAAAATAACTCTGGAGTAGTTATGAGTGAGTTTTTTTTGTTGCGATATTCGATGTATCTATTTATGCCCCTAAAGCCAATTCTATAAGTTACATTGATTTTTGCTAATAACAGGACAAACCGGCACTTTTTTATTTTCAGTGAAAATAACTCTGGAGTAGTAGTTATGAGTGAGTTTTTTTTGTTGCGATATTCGATGTATCTATTTATGCCCCTTAAGCCAATTCTATAAGTTACATTGATTTTTGCTAATAACAGGACAAACCGGCACTTTTTTATTTTCAGTGAAAATAACTCTGGAGTAGTTATGAGTGAGTTTTTTTTGTTGCGATATTCGATGTATCTATTTATGACCCTAAAGCCAATTCTATAAGTTACATTGATTTTTGCTAATAACAGGACAAACCGGCACTTTTTTATTTTCAGTGAAAATAACTCTGGAGTAGTTATGAGTGAGTTTTTTTTGTTGCGATATTCGATGTATCTATTTATGCCCTTAAAGCCAATTCCATAAGTAACATTGATTTTTGCTAATAACAGGACAAACCGGCACTTTTTTATTTTCAGTGAAAATAACTCTGGAGTAGTTATGAGTAAGTTTTTTTTGTTGCGATATTCGATGTATCTATTTATGCCCCTAAAGCCAATTCTATAAGTTACATTGATTTTTGCTAATAACAGGACAAACCGGCACTTTTTTATTTTCAGTGTAAATAACTCTGGACCAGTTATGAGTGAGTTTTTTTTGTTGCGATATTCGATGTATCTATTTATGCCCCTAAAGCCAATTCCATAAGTAACATTGATTTTTGCTAATAACAGGACAAACCGGCACTTTTTTATTTTCAGTGAAAATAACTCTGGAGTAGTTATGAGTGAGTTTTTTTTGTTGCGATATTCGATGTATCTATTTATGCCCCTAAAGCCAATTCTATAAGTTACATTGATTTTTGCTAATAACAGGACAAACCGGCACTTTTTTATTTTCAGTGAAAATAACTCTGGAGTAGTTATGAGTGAGTTTTTTTTGTTGCGATATTCGATGTATCTATTTATGCCCCTAAAGCCAATTCTATAAAATACATTGATTTTGCTAATAACAGGACAAACCGGCACTTTTTTATTTTCAGTGTAAATAACTCTGGACCAGTTATGAGTGAGTTTTTTTTGTTGCGATATTCGATGTATCTATTTATGCCCCTAAAGCCAATTCCATAAGTTACATTGATTTTTGCTAATAACAGGACAAACCGGCACTTTTTTATTTTCAGTGAAAATAACTCTGGAGTAGTTATGAGTGAGTTTTTTTTGTTGCGATATTCGATGTATCTATTTATGACCCTAAAGCCAATTCTATAAGTTACATTGATTTTTGCTAATAACAGGACAAACCGGCACTTTTTTATTTTCAGTGAAAATAACTCTGGAGTAGTTATGAGTGAGTTTTTTTTGTTGCGATATTCGATGTATCTATTTATGCCCCTAAAGCAAATTCCATAAGTTACATTGAATTTTGCTAATAACAGGACAAACCGGCACTTTTTTATTTTCAGTGAAAATAACTCTGGAGTAGTTATGAGTGAGTTTTTTTTGTTGCGATATTCGATGTATCTATTTATGCCCTTAAAGCCAATTCCATAAGTAACATTGATTTTTGCTAATAACAGGACAAACCGGCACTTTTTTATTTTCAGTGAAAATAACTCTGGAGTAGTTATGAGTAAGTTTTTTTTGTTGCGATATTCGATGTATCTATTTATGCCCCTAAAGCCAATTCTATAAGTTACATTGATTTTTGCTAATAACAGGACAAACCGGCACTTTTTTATTTTCAGTGAAAATAACTCTGGAGTAGTTATGAGTAAGTTTTTTTTGTTGCGATATTCGATGTATCTATTTATGCCCCTAAAGCCAATTCTATAAGTTACATTGATTTTTGCTAATAACAGGACAAACCGGCACTTTTTTATTTTCAGTGAAAATAACTCTGGAGTAGTTATGAGTGAGTTTTTTTTGTTGCGATATTCGATGTATCTATTTATGCCCTTAAAGCCAATTCCATAAGTAACATTGATTTTTGCTAATAACAGGACAAACCGGCACTTTTTTATTTTCAGTGAAAATAACTCTGGAGTAGTTATGAGTGAGTTTTTTTTGTTGCGATATTCGATGTATCTATTTATGCCCCTAAAGCCAATTCTATAAAATACATTGATTTTGCTAATAACAGGACAAACCGGCACTTTTTTATTTTCAGTGTAAATAACTCTGGACCAGTTATGAGTGAGTTTTTTTTGTTGCGATATTCGATGTATCTATTTATGCCCCTAAAGCCAATTCCATAAGTTACATTGATTTTTGCTAATAACAGGACAAACCGGCACTTTTTTATTTTCAGTGAAAATAACTCTGGAGTAGTTATGAGTGAGTTTTTTTTGTTGCGATATTCGATGTATCTATTTATGCCCCTAAAGCCAATTCTATAAGTTACATTGATTTTTGCTAATAACAGGACAAACCGGCACTTTTTTATTTTCAGTGAAAATAACTCTGGAGTAGTTATGAGTGAGTTTTTTTGTTGCGATATTCGATGTATCTATTTATGCCCCTAAAGCCAATTCTATAAGTTACATTGTTTTTTGCTAATAACAGGACAAACCGGCACTTTTTTATTTTCAGTGAAAATAACTCTGGAGTAGTTATGAGTGAGTTTTTTTTTGTTGCGATATTTGATGTATCTATTTACGCCCCTAAAGCCAATTCTATAAGTTACATTGATTTTTGCTAATAACAGGACAAACCGGCACTTTTTTATTTTCAGTGAAAATTAACTCTGGAGTAGTTATGGGTGAGTTTTTTTTGATGCGATATTCGATGTATCTATTTATGACCCTAAAGCCAATTCTATAAGTTACATTGATTTTTGCTAATAACAGGACAAACCGGCACTTTTTTATTTTCAGTGAAAATAACTCTGGAGTAGTTATGAGTGAGTTTTTTTTGTTGCGATATTCGATGTATCTATTTATGCCCTTAAAGCCAATTCCATAAGTAACATTGATTTTTGCTAATAACAGGACAAACCGGCACTTTTTTATTTTCAGTGAAAATAACTCTGGAGTAGTTATGAGTAAGTTTTTTTTGTTGCGATATTCGATGTATCTATTTATGCCCCTAAAGCCAATTCTATAAGTTACATTGATTTTTGCTAATAACAGGACAAACCGGCACTTTTTTATTTTCAGTGAAAATAACTCTGGAGTAGTTATGAGTGAGTTTTTTTTGTTGCGATATTCGATGTATCTATTTATGCCCTTAAAGCCAATTCCATAAGTAACATTGATTTTTGCTAATAACAGGACAAACCGGCACTTTTTTATTTTCAGTGTAAATAACTCTGGACCAGTTATGAGTGAGTTTTTTTTGTTGCGATATTCGATATATCTATTTATGCCCCTAGAGCAAATTCCATAAGTTACATTGATTTTTGCTAATAACAGGACAAACCGGCACTTTTTTATTTTCAGTGAAAATAACTCTGGAGTAGTTATGAGTGAGTTTTTTTTGTTGCGATATTCGATGTATCTATTTACGCCCCTAAAGCCAATTCTATAAGTTACATTGATTTTTGCTAATAACAGGACAAACCGGCACTTTTTTATTTTCAGTGAAAATAACTCTGGAGTAGTTATGAGTGAGTTTTTTTTGTTGCGATTTTCGATGTATCTATTTATGCCCTTAAAGCCAATTCCATAAGTAACATTGATTTTTGCTAATAACAGGACAAACCGGCACTTTTTTATTTTCAGTGAAAATAACTCTGGAGTAGTTATGAGTGAGTTTTTTTTGTTGCGATATTCGATGTATCTATTTATGCCCCTAAAGCAAATTCCATAAGTTACATTGATTTTTGCTAATAACAGGACAAACCGGCACTTTTTTATTTTCAGTGAAAATAACTCTGGAGTAGTTATGAGTGAGTTTTTTTTGTTGCGATATTCGATGTATCTATTTATGCCCCTAAAGCCAATTCTATAAAATACATTGATTTTGCTAATAACAGGACAAACCGGCACTTTTTTATTTTCAGTGTAAATAACTCTGGACCAGTTATGAGTGAGTTTTTTTTGTTGCGATATTCGATGTATCTATTTATGCCCCTAAAGCCAATTCCATAAGTAACATTGATTTTTGCTAATAACAGGACAAACCGGCACTTTTTTATTTTCAGTGAAAATAACTCTGGAGTAGTTATGAGTAAGTTTTTTTTGTTGCGATATTCGATGTATCTATTTATGCCCCTAAAGCCAATTCTATAAGTTACATTGATTTTTGCTAATAACAGGACAAACCGGCACTTTTTTATTTTCAGTGAAAATAACTCTGGAGTAGTTATGAGTGAGTTTTTTTTGTTGCGATATTCGATGTATCTATTTATGCCCTTAAAGCCAATTCCATAAGTAACATTGATTTTTGCTAATAACAGGACAAACCGGCACTTTTTTATTTTCAGTGAAAATAACTCTGGAGTAGTTATGAGTGAGTTTTTTTTGTTGCGATATTCGATGTATCTATTTATGCCCCTAAAGCCAATTCTATAAAATACATTGATTTTGCTAATAACAGGACAAACCGGCACTTTTTTATTTTCAGTGTAAATAACTCTGGACCAGTTATGAGTGAGTTTTTTTTGTTGCGATATTCGATGTATCTATTTATGCCCCTAAAGCCAATTCCATAAGTTACATTGATTTTTGCTAATAACAGGACAAACCGGCACTTTTTTATTTTCAGTGTAAATAACTCTGGACCAGTTATGAGTGAGTTTTTTTTGTTGCGATATTCGATGTATCTATTTATGCCCCTAAAGCCAATTCTATAAGTTACATTGATTTTTGCTAATAACAGGACAAACCGGCACTTTTTTATTTTCAGTGAAAATAACTCTGGAGTAGTTATGAGTGAGTTTTTTTTGTTGCGATATTCGATGTATCTATTTATGCCCCTAAAGCCAATTCTATAAGTTACATTGATTTTTGCTAATAACAGGACAAACCGGCACTTTTTTATTTTCAGTGAAAATAACTCTGGAGTAGTTATGAGTGAGTTTTTTTTTGTTGCGATATTTGATGTATCTATTTACGCCCCTAAAGCCAATTCTATAAGTTACATTGATTTTTGCTAATAACAGGACAAACCGGCACTTTTTTATTTTCAGTGAAAATAACTCTGGAGTAGTTATGAGTAAGTTTTTTTTGTTGCGATATTCGATGTATCTATTTATGCCCCTAAAGCCAATTCTATAAGTTACATTGATTTTTGCTAATAACAGGACAAACCGGCACTTTTTTATTTTCAGTGAAAATAACTCTGGAGTAGTTATGAGTGAGTTTTTTTTTGTTGCGATATTCGATGTATCTATTTATGCCCTTAAAGCCAATTCCATAAGTAACATTGATTTTTGCTAATAACAGGACAAACCGGCACTTTTTTATTTTCAGTGAAAATAACTCTGGAGTAGTTATGAGTGAGTTTTTTTTGTTGCGATATTCGATGTATCTATTTATGCCCCTAAAGCAAATTCCATAAGTTACATTGATTTTTGCTAATAACAGGACAAACCGGCACTTTTTTATTTTCAGTGAAAATAACTCTGGAGTAGTTATGAGTGAGTTTTTTTTGTTGCGATATTCGATGTATCTATTTATGCCCCTAAAGCCAATTCTATAAAATACATTGATTTTGCTAATAACAGGACAAACCGGCACTTTTTTATTTTCAGTGTAAATAACTCTGGACCAGTTATGAGTGAGTTTTTTTTGTTGCGATATTCGATGTATCTATTTATGCCCCTAAAGCCAATTCCATAAGTAACATTGATTTTTGCTAATAACAGGACAAACCGGCACTTTTTTATTTTCAGTGAAAATAACTCTGGAGTAGTTATGAGTAAGTTTTTTTTGTTGCGATATTCGATGTATCTATTTATGCCCCTAAAGCCAATTCTATAAGTAACATTGATTTTTGCTAATAACAGGACAAACCGGCACTTTTTTATTTTCAGTGAAAATAACTCTGGAGTAGTTATGAGTGAGTTTTTTTTGTTGCGATATTCGATGTATCTATTTATGCCCTTAAAGCCAATTCCATAAGTAACATTGATTTTTGCTAATAACAGGACAAACCGGCACTTTTTTATTTTCAGTGAAAATAACTCTGGAGTAGTTATGAGTGAGTTTTTTTTGTTGCGATATTCGATGTATCTATTTATGCCCCTAAAGCCAATTCTATAAAATACATTGATTTTGCTAATAACAGGACAAACCGGCACTTTTTTATTTTCAGTGTAAATAACTCTGGACCAGTTATGAGTGAGTTTTTTTTGTTGCGATATTCGATGTATCTATTTATGCCCCTAAAGCCAATTCCATAAGTTACATTGATTTTTGCTAATAACAGGACAAACCGGCACTTTTTTATTTTCAGTGAAAATAACTCTGGAGTAGTTATGAGTGAGTTTTTTTTGTTGCGATATTCGATGTATCTATTTATGCCCCTAAAGCCAATTCTATAAGTTACATTGATTTTTGCTAATAACAGGACAAACCGGCACTTTTTTATTTTCAGTGAAAATAACTCTGGAGTAGTTATGAGTGAGTTTTTTTTGTTGCGATATTCGATGTATCTATTTATGCCCCTAAAGCCAATTCTATAAGTTACATTGATTTTTGCTAATAACAGGACAAACCGGCACTTTTTTATTTTCAGTGAAAATAACTCTGGAGTAGTTATGAGTGAGTTTTTTTTTGTTGCGATATTTGATGTATCTATTTACGCCCCTAAAGCCAATTCTATAAGTTACATTGATTTTTGCTAATAACAGGACAAACCGGCACTTTTTTATTTTCAGTGAAAATTAACTCTGGAGTAGTTATGGGTGAGTTTTTTTTGATGCGATATTCGATGTATCTATTTATGACCCTAAAGCCAATTCTATAAGTTACATTGATTTTTGCTAATAACAGGACAAACCGGCACTTTTTTATTTTCAGTGAAAATAACTCTGGAGTAGTTATGAGTGAGTTTTTTTTGTTGCGATATTCGATGTATCTATTTATGCCCTTAAAGCCAATTCCATAAGTAACATTGATTTTTGCTAATAACAGGACAAACCGGCACTTTTTTATTTTCAGTGAAAATAACTCTGGAGTAGTTATGAGTAAGTTTTTTTTGTTGCGATATTCGATGTATCTATTTATGCCCCTAAAGCCAATTCTATAAGTTACATTGATTTTTGCTAATAACAGGACAAACCGGCACTTTTTTATTTTCAGTGAAAATAACTCTGGAGTAGTTATGAGTGAGTTTTTTTTGTTGCGATATTCGATGTATCTATTTATGCCCTTAAAGCCAATTCCATAAGTAACATTGATTTTTGCTAATAACAGGACAAACCGGCACTTTTTTATTTTCAGTGTAAATAACTCTGGACCAGTTATGAGTGAGTTTTTTTTGTTGCGATATTCGATATATCTATTTATGCCCCTAAAGCAAATTCCATAAGTTACATTGATTTTTGCTAATAACAGGACAAACCGGCACTTTTTTATTTTCAGTGAAAATAACTCTGGAGTAGTTATGAGTGAGTTTTTTTTGTTGCGATATTCGATGTATCTATTTACGCCCCTAAAGCCAATTCTATAAGTTACATTGATTTTTGCTAATAACAGGACAAACCGGCACTTTTTTATTTTCAGTGAAAATAACTCTGGAGTAGTTATGAGTGAGTTTTTTTTGTTGCGATTTTCGATGTATCTATTTATGCCCCTAAAGCCAATTCTATAAAATACATTGATTTTGCTAATAACAGGACAAACCGGCACTTTTTTATTTTCAGTGTAAATAACTCTGGACCAGTTATGAGTGAGTTTTTTTGTTGCGATATTCGATGTATCTATTTATGCCCCTAAAGCCAATTCCATAAGTAACATTGATTTTTGCTAATAACAGGACAAACCGGCACTTTTTTATTTTCAGTGAAAATAACTCTGGAGTAGTTATGAGTGAGTTTTTTTTGTTGCGATATTCGATGTATCTATTTATGCCCCTAAAGCAAATTCCATAAGTTACATTGAATTTTGCTAATAACAGGACAAACCGGCACTTTTTTATTTTCAGTGAAAATAACTCTGGAGTAGTTATGAGTGAGTTTTTTTTGTTGCGATATTCGATGTATCTATTTATGCCCTTAAAGCCAATTCCATAAGTAACATTGATTTTTGCTAATAACAGGACAAACCGGCACTTTTTTATTTTCAGTGAAAATAACTCTGGAGTAGTTATGAGTAAGTTTTTTTTGTTGCGATATTCGATGTATCTATTTCTGCCCCTAAAGCCAATTCTATAAGTTACATTGATTTTTGCTAATAACAGGACAAACCGGCACTTTTTTATTTTCAGTGAAAATAACTCTGGAGTAGTTATGAGTAAGTTTTTTTTGTTGCGATATTCGATGTATCTATTTATGCCCCTAAAGCCAATTCTATAAGTTACATTGATTTTTGCTAATAACAGGACAAACCGGCACTTTTTTATTTTCAGTGAAAATAACTCTGGAGTAGTTATGAGTGAGTTTTTTTTTGTTGCGATATTCGATGTATCTATTTATGCCCTTAAAGCCAATTCCATAAGTAACATTGATTTTTGCTAATAACAGGACAAACCGGCACTTTTTTATTTTCAGTGAAAATAACTCTGGAGTAGTTATGAGTGAGTTTTTTTTGTTGCGATATTCGATGTATCTATTTATGCCCCTAAAGCAAATTCCATAAGTTACATTGATTTTTGCTAATAACAGGACAAACCGGCACTTTTTTTATTTTCAGTGAAAATAACTCTGGAGTAGTTATGAGTGAGTTTTTTTTGTTGCGATATTCGATGTATCTATTTATGCCCCTAAAGCCAATTCTATAAAATACATTGATTTTGCTAATAACAGGACAAACCGGCACTTTTTTATTTTCAGTGTAAATAACTCTGGACCAGTTATGAGTGAGTTTTTTTTGTTGCGATATTCGATGTATCTATTTATGCCCCTAAAGCCAATTCCATAAGTAACATTGATTTTTGCTAATAACAGGACAAACCGGCACTTTTTTATTTTCAGTGAAAATAACTCTGGAGTAGTTATGAGTGAGTTTTTTTTGTTGCGATATTCGATGTATCTATTTATGCCCCTAAAGCCAATTCCATAAGTAACATTGATTTTTGCTAATAACAGGACAAACCGGCACTTTTTTATTTTCAGTGTAAATAACTCTGGACCAGTTATGAGTGAGTTTTTTTTGTTGCGATATTCGATGTATCTATTTATGCCCCTAAAGCAAATTCCATAAGTTACATTGATTTTTGCTAATAACAGGACAAACCGGCACTTTTTTATTTTCAGTGAAAATAACTCTGGAGTAGTTATGAGTGAGTTTTTTTTGTTCGATATTCGATGTATCTATTTATGCCCCTAAAGCCAATTCTATAAGTTACATTGATTTTTGCTAATAACAGGACAAACCGGCACTTTTTTATTTTCAGTGAAAATAACTCTGGAGTAGTAGTTATGAGTGAGTTTTTTTTGTTGCGATATTCGATGTATCTATTTATGCCCCTTAAGCCAATTCTATAAGTTACATTGATTTTTGCTAATAACAGGACAAACCGGCACTTTTTTATTTTCAGTGAAAATAACTCTGGAGTAGTTATGAGTGAGTTTTTTTTGTTGCGATATTCGATGTATCTATTTATGACCCTAAAGCCAATTCTATAAGTTACATTGATTTTTGCTAATAACAGGACAAACCGGCACTTTTTTATTTTCAGTGAAAATAACTCTGGAGTAGTTATGAGTAAGTTTTTTTTGTTGCGATTTTCGATGTATCTATTTATGCCCCTAAAGCCAATTCTATAAAATACATTGATTTTGCTAATAACAGGACAAACCGGCACTTTTTTATTTTCAGTGTAAATAACTCTGGACCAGTTATGAGTGAGTTTTTTTGTTGCGATATTCGATGTATCTATTTATGCCCCTAAAGCCAATTCCATAACTAACATTGATTTTTGCAATTACAGGACAAACCGGCACTTTTTTATTTTCAGTGAAAATAACTCTGGAGTAGTTATGAGTGAGTTTTTTTTGTTGCGATATTCGATGTATCTATTTATGCCCCTAAAGCAAATTCCATAAGTTACATTGAATTTTGCTAATAACAGGACAAACCGGCACTTTTTTATTTTCAGTGAAAATAACTCTGGAGTAGTTATGAGTGAGTTTTTTTTGTTGCGATATTCGATGTATCTATTTATGCCCTTAAAGCCAATTCCATAAGTAACATTGATTTTTGCTAATAACAGGACAAACCGGCACTTTTTTATTTTCAGTGAAAATAACTCTGGAGTAGTTATGAGTAAGTTTTTTTTGTTGCGATATTCGATGTATCTATTTATGCCCCTAAAGCCAATTCTATAAGTTACATTGATTTTTGCTAATAACAGGACAAACCGGCACTTTTTTATTTTCAGTGAAAATAACTCTGGAGTAGTTATGAGTAAGTTTTTTTTGTTGCGATATTCGATGTATCTATTTATGCCCCTAAAGCCAATTCTATAAGTTACATTGATTTTTGCTAATAACAGGACAAACCGGCACTTTTTTATTTTCAGTGAAAATAACTCTGGAGTAGTTATGAGTGAGTTTTTTTTGTTGCGATATTCGATGTATCTATTTATGCCCTTAAAGCCAATTCCATAAGTAACATTGATTTTTGCTAATAACAGGACAAACCGGCACTTTTTTATTTTCAGTGAAAATAACTCTGGAGTAGTTATGAGTGAGTTTTTTTTGTTGCGATATTCGATGTATCTATTTATGCCCCTAAAGCCAATTCTATAAAATACATTGATTTTGCTAATAACAGGACAAACCGGCACTTTTTTATTTTCAGTGTAAATAACTCTGGACCAGTTATGAGTGAGTTTTTTTTGTTGCGATATTCGATGTATCTATTTATGCCCCTAAAGCCAATTCCATAAGTTACATTGATTTTTGCTAATAACAGGACAAACCGGCACTTTTTTATTTTCAGTGAAAATAACTCTGGAGTAGTTATGAGTGAGTTTTTTTTGTTGCGATATTCGATGTATCTATTTATGCCCCTAAAGCCAATTCTATAAGTTACATTGATTTTTGCTAATAACAGGACAAACCGGCACTTTTTTATTTTCAGTGAAAATAACTCTGGAGTAGTTATGAGTGAGTTTTTTTTGTTGCGATATTCGATGTATCTATTTATGCCCCTAAAGCCAATTCTATAAGTTACATTGATTTTTGCTAATAACAGGACAAACCGGCACTTTTTTATTTTCAGTGAAAATAACTCTGGAGTAGTTATGAGTGAGTTTTTTTTTGTTGCGATATTTGATGTATCTATTTACGCCCCTAAAGCCAATTCTATAAGTTACATTGATTTTTGCTAATAACAGGACAAACCGGCACTTTTTTATTTTCAGTGAAAATTAACTCTGGAGTAGTTATGGGTGAGTTTTTTTTGATGCGATATTCGATGTATCTATTTATGACCCTAAAGCCAATTCTATAAGTTACATTGATTTTTGCTAATAACAGGACAAACCGGCACTTTTTTATTTTCAGTGAAAATAACTCTGGAGTAGTTATGAGTGAGTTTTTTTTGTTGCGATATTCGATGTATCTATTTATGCCCTTAAAGCCAATTCCATAAGTAACATTGATTTTTGCTAATAACAGGACAAACCGGCACTTTTTTATTTTCAGTGAAAATAACTCTGGAGTAGTTATGAGTAAGTTTTTTTTGTTGCGATATTCGATGTATCTATTTATGCCCCTAAAGCCAATTCTATAAGTTACATTGATTTTTGCTAATAACAGGACAAACCGGCACTTTTTTATTTTCAGTGAAAATAACTCTGGAGTAGTTATGAGTGAGTTTTTATTGTTGCGATATTCGATGTATCTATTTATGCCCTTAAAGCCAATTCCATAAGTAACATTGATTTTTGCTAATAACAGGACAAACCGGCACTTTTTTATTTTCAGTGTAAATAACTCTGGACCAGTTATGAGTGAGTTTTTTTTGTTGCGATATTCGATATATCTATTTATGCCCCTAAAGCAAATTCCATAAGTTACATTGATTTTTGCTAATAACAGGACAAACCGGCACTTTTTTATTTTCAGTGAAAATAACTCTGGAGTAGTTATGAGTGAGTTTTTTTTGTTGCGATATTCGATGTATCTATTTACGCCCCTAAAGCCAATTCTATAAGTTACATTGATTTTTGCTAATAACAGGACAAACCGGCACTTTTTTATTTTCAGTGAAAATAACTCTGGAGTAGTTATAAGTGAGTTTTTTTTGTTGCGATATTTGATGTATCTATTTATGCCCTTAAAGCCAATTCCATAAGTAACATTGATTTTTGCTAATAACAGGACAAACCGGCACTTTTTTATTTTCAGTGAAAATAACTCTGGAGTAGTTATGAGTGAGTTTTTTTTGTTGCGATATTCGATGTATCTATTTATGCCCCTAAAGCCAATTCTATAAAATACATTGATTTTTGCTAATAACAGGACAAACCGGCACTTTTTTATTTTCAGTGAAAATAACTCTGGACCAGTTATGAGTGAGTTTTTTTTGTTGCGATATTCGATGTATCTATTTATGCCCCTAAAGCCAATTCTATAAGTTACATTGATTTTTGCTAATAACAGGACAAACCGGCACTTTTTTATTTTCAGTGAAAATAACTCTGGAGTAGTTATGAGTGAGTTTTTTTTGTTGCGATATTCGATGTATCTATTTATGCCCCTAAAGCCAATTCTATAAGTTACATTGATTTTTGCTAATAACAGGACAAACCGGCACTTTTTTATTTTCAGTGAAATTAACTCTGGAGTAGTTATGAGTGAGTTTTTTTTGTTGCGATATTCGATGTATCTATTTGTGCCCCTAAAGCCAATTCTATAAGTTACATTGATTTTTGCTAATAACAGGACAAACCGGCACTTTTTTATTTTCAGTGAAAATAACTCTGGAGTAGTTATGAGTGAGTTTTTTTTGTTGCGATATTCGATGTATCTATTTATGCCCCTAAAGCCAATTCTATAAAATACATTGATTTTGCTAATAACAGGACAAACCGGCACTTTTTTATTTTCAGTGTAAATAACTCTGGACCAGTTATGAGTGAGTTTTTTTGTTGCGATATTCGATGTATCTATTTATGCCCCTAAAGCCAATTCCATAAGTAACATTGATTTTTGCTAATAACAGGACAAACCGGCACTTTTTTATTTTCAGTGTAAATAACTCTGGACCAGTTATGAGTGAGTTTTTTTTGTTGCGATATTCGATGTATCTATTTATGCCCCTAAAGCAAATTCCATAAGTTACATTGATTTTTGCTAATAACAGGACAAACCGGCACTTTTTTATTTTCAGTGAAAATAACTCTGGAGTAGTTATGAGTGAGTTTTTTTTGTTGCGATATTCGATGTATCTATTTATGCCCCTAAAGCCAATTCTATAAGTTACATTGATTTTTGCTAATAACAGGACAAACCGGCACTTTTTTATTTTCAGTGAAAATAACTCTGGAGTAGTAGTTATGAGTGAGTTTTTTTTGTTGCGATATTCGATGTATCTATTTATGCCCCTTAAGCCAATTCTATAAGTAACATTGATTTTTGCTAATAACAGGACAAACCGGCACTTTTTTATTTTCAGTGTAAATAACTCTGGACCAGTTATGAGTGAGTTTTTTTTGTTGCGATATTCGATGTATCTATTTATGCCCCTAAAGCAAATTCCATAAGTTACATTGATTTTTGCTAATAACAGGACAAACCGGCACTTTTTTATTTTCAGTGAAAATAACTCTGGAGTAGTTATGAGTGAGTTTTTTTTGTTGCGATATTCGATGTATCTATTTATGCCCCTAAAGCCAATTCTATAAGTTACATTGATTTTTGCTAATAACAGGACAAACCGGCACTTTTTTATTTTCAGTGAAAATAACTCTGGAGTAGTAGTTATGAGTGAGTTTTTTTTGTTGCGATATTCGATGTATCTATTTATGCCCCTTAAGCCAATTCTATAAGTTACATTGATTTTTGCTAATAACAGGACAAACCGGCACTTTTTTATTTTCAGTGAAAATAACTCTGGAGTAGTTATGAGTGAGTTTTTTTTGTTGCGATATTCGATGTATCTATTTATGACCCTAAAGCCAATTCTATAAGTTACATTGATTTTTGCTAATAACAGGACAAACCGGCACTTTTTTATTTTCAGTGAAAATAACTCTGGAGTAGTTATGAGTGAGTTTTTTTTGTTGCGATATTCGATGTATCTATTTATGTCCTTAAAGCCAATTCCATAAGTAATATTGATTTTTGCTAATAACAGGACAAACCGGCACTTTTTTATTTTCAGTGAAAATAACTCTGGAGTAGTTATGAGTGAGTTTTTTTTGTTGCGATATTCGATGTATCTATTTATGCCCCTAAAGCCAATTCTATAAGTTACATTGATTTTTGCTAATAACAGGACAAACCGGCACTTTTTTATTTTCAGTGTAAATAACTCTGGACCAGTTATGAGTGAGTTTTTTTTGTTGCGATATTCGATGTATCTATTTATGCCCCTAAAGCCAATTCCATAAGTAACATTGATTTTTGCTAATAACAGGACAAACCGGCACTTTTTTATTTTCAGTGAAAATAACTCTGGAGTAGTTATGAGTGAGTTTTTTTTGTTGCGATATTCGATGTATCTATTTATGCCCCTAAAGCCAATTCTATAAGTTACATTGATTTTTGCTAATAACAGGACAAACCGGCACTTTTTTATTTTCAGTGAAAATAACTCTGGAGTAGTTATGAGTGAGTTTTTTTTGTTGCGATATTCGATGTATCTATTTGTGCCCCTAAAGCCAATTCTATAAGTTACATTGATTTTTGCTAATAACAGGACAAACCGGCACTTTTTTATTTTCAGTGAAAATAACTCTGGAGTAGTTATGAGTGAGTTTTTTTTGTTGCGATTTTCGATGTATCTATTTATGCCCCTAAAGCCAATTCTATAAAATACATTGATTTTGCTAATAACAGGACAAACCGGCACTTTTTTATTTTCAGTGTAAATAACTCTGGACCAGTTATGAGTGAGTTTTTTTGTTGCGATATTCGATGTATCTATTTATGCCCCTAAAGCCAATTCCATAAGTAACATTGATTTTTGCTAATAACAGGACAAACCGGCACTTTTTTATTTTCAGTGAAAATAACTCTGGAGTAGTTATGAGTGAGTTTTTTTTGTTGCGATATTCGATGTATCTATTTATGCCCCTAAAGCAAATTCCATAAGTTACATTGATTTTTGCTAATAACAGGACAAACCGGCACTTTTTTATTTTCAGTGAAAATAACTCTGGAGTAGTTATGAGTGAGTTTTTTTTGTTGCGATATTCGATGTATCTATTTATGCCCTTAAAGCCAATTCCATAAGTAACATTGATTTTTGCTAATAACAGGACAAACCGGCACTTTTTTATTTTCAGTGAATATAACTCTGGAGTAGTTATGAGTAAGTTTTTTTTGTTGCGATATTCGATGTATCTATTTATGCCCCTAAAGCCAATTCTATAAGTTACATTGATTTTTGCTAATAACAGGACAAACCGGCACTTTTTTATTTTCAGTGAAAATAACTCTGGAGTAGTTATGAGTAAGTTTTTTTTGTTGTGATATTCGATGTATCTATTTATGCCCCTAAAGCCAATTCTATAAGTTACATTGATTTTTGCTAATAACAGGACAAACCGGCACTTTTTTATTTTCAGTGAAAATAACTCTGGAGTAGTTATGAGTGAGTTTTTTTTGTTGCGATATTCGATGTATCTATTTATGCCCTTAAAGCCAATTCCATAAGTAACATTGATTTTTGCTAATAACAGGACAAACCGGCACTTTTTTATTTTCAGTGAAAATAACTCTGGAGTAGTTATGAGTGAGTTTTTTTTGTTGCGATATTCGATGTATCTATTTATGCCCCTAAAGCAAATTCCATAAGTTACATTGATTTTTGCTAATAACAGGACAAACCGGCACTTTTTTATTTTCAGTGAAAATAACTCTGGAGTAGTTATGAGTAAGTTTTTTTTGTTGCGATATTCGATGTATCTATTTATGCCCCTAAAGCCAATTCTATAAGTTACATTGATTTTTGCTAATAACAGGACAAACCGGCACTTTTTTATTTTCAGTGTAAATAACTCTGGACCAGTTATGAGTGAGTTTTTTTTGTTGCGATATTCGATGTATCTATTTATGCCCCTAAAGCCAATTCCATAAGTAACATTGATTTTTGCTAATAACAGGACAAACCGGCACTTTTTTATTTTCAGTGAAAATAACTCTGGAGTAGTTATGAGTGAGTTTTTTTTGTTGCGATATTCGATGTATCTATTTATGCCCCTAAAGCCAATTCTATAAGTGACACTGATTTTTGCTAATAACAGGACAAACCGGCACTTTTTTATTTTCAGTGAAAATAACTCTGGAGTAGTTATGAGTGAGTTTTTTTTGTTGCGATATTCGATGTATCTATTTATGCCCCTAAAGCAAATTCCATAAGTTACATTGATTTTTGCTAATAACAGGACAAACCGGCACTTTTTTATTTTCAGTGAAAATAACTCTGGAGTAGTTATGAGTGAGTTTTTTTTGTTGCGATATTCGATGTATCTATTTATGCCCTTAAAGCCAATTCCATAAGTAACATTGATTTTTGCTAATAACAGGACAAACCGGCACTTTTTTATTTTCAGTGAATATAACTCTGGAGTAGTTATGAGTAAGTTTTTTTTGTTGCGATATTCGATGTATCTATTTATGCCCCTAAAGCCAATTCTATAAGTTACATTGATTTTTGCTAATAACAGGACAAACCGGCACTTTTTTATTTTCAGTGAAAATAACTCTGGAGTAGTTATGAGTAAGTTTTTTTTGTTGCGATATTCGATGTATCTATTTATGCCCCTAAAGCCAATTCTATAAGTTACATTGATTTTTGCTAATAACAGGACAAACCGGCACTTTTTTATTTTCAGTGAAAATAACTCTGGAGTAGTTATGAGTGAGTTTTTTTTGTTGCGATATTCGATGTATCTATTTATGCCCTTAAAGCCAATTCCATAAGTAACATTGATTTTTGCTAATAACAGGACAAACCGGCACTTTTTTATTTTCAGTGAAAATAACTCTGGAGTAGTTATGAGTAAGTTTTTTTTGTTGCGATATTCGATGTATCTATTTATGCCCCTAAAGCCCATTCTATAAGTTACATTGATTTTTGCTAATAACAGGACAAACCGGCACTTTTTTATTTTCAGTGAAAATAACTCTGGAGTAGTTATGAGTGAGTTTTTTTGTTGCGATATTCGATGTATCTATTTATGCCCCTAAAGCCAATTCTATAAGTTACATTGTTTTTTGCTAATAACAGGACAAACCGGCACTTTTTTATTTTCAGTGAAAATAACTCTGGAGTAGTTATGAGTGAGTTTTTTTTGTTGCGATATTCGATGTATCTATTTATGCCCTTAAAGCCAATTCCATAAGTAACATTGATTTTTGCTAATAACAGGACAAACCGGCACTTTTTTATTTTCAGTGAAAATAACTCTGGAGTAGTTATGAGTGAGTTTTTTTTGTTGCGATATTCGATGTATCTATTTATGCCCCTAAAGCAAATTCCATAAGTTACATTGATTTTTGCTAATAACAGGACAAACCGGCACTTTTTTATTTTCAGTGAAAATAACTCTGGAGTAGTTATGAGTGAGTTTTTTTTGTTGCGATATTCGATGTATCTATTTATGCCCCTAAAGCCAATTCTATAAAATACATTGATTTTGCTAATAACAGGACAAACCGGCACTTTTTTATTTTCAGTGTAAATAACTCTGGACCAGTTATGAGTGAGTTTTTTTTGTTGCGATATTCGATGTATCTATTTATGCCCCTAAAGCCAATTCCATAAGTTACATTGATTTTTGCTAATAACAGGACAAACCGGCACTTTTTTATTTTCAGTGAAAATAACTCTGGAGTAGTTATGAGTGAGTTTTTTTTGTTGCGATATTCGATGTATCTATTTATGCCCCTAAAGCCAATTCTATAAGTTACATTGATTTTTGCTAATAACAGGACAAACCGGCACTTTTTTATTTTCAGTGAAAATAACTCTGGAGTAGTTATGAGTGAGTTTTTTTTGTTGCGATATTCGATGTATCTATTTATGCCCCTAAAGCCAATTCTATAAGTTACATTGATTTTTGCTAATAACAGGACAAACCGGCACTTTTTTATTTTCAGTGAAAATAACTCTGGAGTAGTTATGAGTGAGTTTTTTTTTGTTGCGATATTTGATGTATCTATTTACGCCCCTTAAGCCAATTCTATAAGTTACATTGATTTTTGCTAATAACAGGACAAACCGGCACTTTTTTATTTTCAGTGAAAATTAACTCTGGAGTAGTTATGGGTGAGTTTTTTTTGATGCGATATTCGATGTATCTATTTATGACCCTAAAGCCAATTCTATAAGTTACATTGA
The DNA here is from genome assembly GCA_949125355.1 of Agriopis leucophaearia. NCBI lineage: Eukaryota > Metazoa > Arthropoda > Insecta > Lepidoptera > Geometridae > Agriopis > Agriopis leucophaearia. The sequence continues at coordinate 1,035,263 of OX421285.1, forward strand.
TTTTTGCTAATAACAGGACAAACCGGCACTTTTTTATTTTCAGTGAAAATAACTCTGGAGTAGTTATGAGTGAGTTTTTTTTGTTGCGATATTCGATGTATCTATTTATGCCCTTAAAGCCAATTCCATAAGTAACATTGATTTTTGCTAATAACAGGACAAACCGGCACTTTTTTATTTTCAGTGAAAATAACTCTGGAGTAGTTATGAGTGAGTTTTTTTTGTTGCGATATTCGATGTATCTATTTATGCCCTTAAAGCCAATTCCATAAGTAACATTGATTTTTGCTAATAACAGGACAAACCGGCACTTTTTTATTTTCAGTGAAAATAACTCTGGAGTAGTTATGAGTGAGTTTTTTTTTGTTGCGATATTTGATGTATCTATTTACGCCCCTAAAGCCAATTCTATAAGTTACATTGATTTTTGCTAATAACAGGACAAACCGGCACTTTTTTATTTTCAGTGAAAATTAACTCTGGAGTAGTTATGGGTGAGTTTTTTTTGATGCGATATTCGATGTATCTATTTATGACCCTAAAGCCAATTCTATAAGTTACATTGATTTTTGCTAATAACAGGACAAACCGGCACTTTTTTATTTTCAGTGAAAATAACTCTGGAGTAGTTATGAGTGAGTTTTTTTTGTTGCGATATTCGATGTATCTATTTGTGCCCCTAAAGCCAATTCTATAAGTTACATTGATTTTTGCTAATAACAGGACAAACCGGCACTTTTTTATTTTCAGTGAAAATAACTCTGGAGTAGTTATGAGTGAGTTTTTTTTGTTGCGATATTCGATGTATCTATTTATGCCCCTAAAGCCAATTCTATAAGTTACATTGATTTTTGCTAATAACAGGACAAACCGGCACTTTTTTATTTTCAGTGAAATTAACTCTGGAGTAGTTATGAGTGAGTTTTTTTTGTTGCGATATTCGATGTATCTATTTGTGCCCCTAAAGCCAATTCTATAAGTTACATTGATTTTTGCTAATAACAGGACAAACCGGCACTTTTTTATTTTCAGTGAAAATAACTCTGGAGTAGTTATGAGTGAGTTTTTTTTGTTGCGATATTCGATGTATCTATTTATGCCCCTAAAGCCAATTCTATAAAATACATTGATTTTGCTAATAACAGGACAAACCGGCACTTTTTTATTTTCAGTGTAAATAACTCTGGACCAGTTATGAGTGAGTTTTTTTGTTGCGATATTCGATGTATCTATTTATGCCCCTAAAGCCAATTCCATAAGTAACATTGATTTTTGCTAATAACAGGACAAACCGGCACTTTTTTATTTTCAGTGAAAATAACTCTGGAGTAGTTATGAGTGAGTTTTTTTTGTTGCGATATTCGATGTATCTATTTATGCCCCTAAAGCAAATTCCATAAGTTACATTGATTTTTGCTAATAACAGGACAAACCGGCACTTTTTTATTTTCAGTGAAAATAACTCTGGAGTAGTTATGAGTGAGTTTTTTTTGTTGCGATATTCGATGTATCTATTTATGCCCTTAAAGCCAATTCCATAAGTAACATTGATTTTTGCTAATAACAGGACAAACCGGCACTTTTTTATTTTCAGTGAATATAACTCTGGAGTAGTTATGAGTAAGTTTTTTTTGTTGCGATATTCGATGTATCTATTTATGCCCCTAAAGCCAATTCTATAAGTTACATTGATTTTTGCTAATAACAGGACAAACCGGCACTTTTTTATTTTCAGTGAAAATAACTCTGGAGTAGTTATGAGTAAGTTTTTTTTGTTGCGATATTCGATGTATCTATTTATGCCCCTAAAGCCAATTCTATAAGTTACATTGATTTTTGCTAATAACAGGACAAACCGGCACTTTTTTATTTTCAGTGAAAATAACTCTGGAGTAGTTATGAGTGAGTTTTTTTTGTTGCGATATTCGATGTATCTATTTATGCCCTTAAAGCCAATTCCATAAGTAACATTGATTTTTGCTAATAACAGGACAAACCGGCACTTTTTTATTTTCAGTGAAAATAACTCTGGAGTAGTTATGAGTAAGTTTTTTTTGTTGCGATATTCGATGTATCTATTTATGCCCCTAAAGCCCATTCTATAAGTTACATTGATTTTTGCTAATAACAGGACAAACCGGCACTTTTTTATTTTCAGTGAAAATAACTCTGGAGTAGTTATGAGTGAGTTTTTTTGTTGCGATATTCGATGTATCTATTTATGCCCCTAAAGCCAATTCTATAAGTTACATTGTTTTTTGCTAATAACAGGACAAACCGGCACTTTTTTATTTTCAGTGAAAATAACTCTGGAGTAGTTATGAGTGAGTTTTTTTTGTTGCGATATTCGATGTATCTATTTATGCCCTTAAAGCCAATTCCATAAGTAACATTGATTTTTGCTAATAACAGGACAAACCGGCACTTTTTTATTTTCAGTGAAAATAACTCTGGAGTAGTTATGAGTGAGTTTTTTTTGTTGCGATATTCGATGTATCTATTTATGCCCCTAAAGCAAATTCCATAAGTTACATTGATTTTTGCTAATAACAGGACAAACCGGCACTTTTTTATTTTCAGTGAAAATAACTCTGGAGTAGTTATGAGTGAGTTTTTTTTGTTGCGATATTCGATGTATCTATTTATGCCCCTAAAGCCAATTCTATAAAATACATTGATTTTGCTAATAACAGGACAAACCGGCACTTTTTTATTTTCAGTGTAAATAACTCTGGACCAGTTATGAGTGAGTTTTTTTTGTTGCGATATTCGATGTATCTATTTATGCCCCTAAAGCCAATTCCATAAGTTACATTGATTTTTGCTAATAACAGGACAAACCGGCACTTTTTTATTTTCAGTGAAAATAACTCTGGAGTAGTTATGAGTGAGTTTTTTTTGTTGCGATATTCGATGTATCTATTTATGCCCCTAAAGCCAATTCTATAAGTTACATTGATTTTTGCTAATAACAGGACAAACCGGCACTTTTTTATTTTCAGTGAAAATAACTCTGGAGTAGTTATGAGTGAGTTTTTTTTGTTGCGATATTCGATGTATCTATTTATGCCCCTAAAGCCAATTCTATAAGTTACATTGATTTTTGCTAATAACAGGACAAACCGGCACTTTTTTATTTTCAGTGAAAATAACTCTGGAGTAGTTATGAGTGAGTTTTTTTTTGTTGCGATATTTGATGTATCTATTTACGCCCCTAAAGCCAATTCTATAAGTTACATTGATTTTTGCTAATAACAGGACAAACCGGCACTTTTTTATTTTCAGTGAAAATTAACTCTGGAGTAGTTATGGGTGAGTTTTTTTTGATGCGATATTCGATGTATCTATTTATGACCCTAAAGCCAATTCTATAAGTTACATTGATTTTTGCTAATAACAGGACAAACCGGCACTTTTTTATTTTCAGTGAAAATAACTCTGGAGTAGTTATGAGTGAGTTTTTTTTGTTGCGATATTCGATGTATCTATTTATGCCCTTAAAGCCAATTCCATAAGTAACATTGATTTTTGCTAATAACAGGACAAACCGGCACTTTTTTATTTTCAGTGAAAATAACTCTGGAGTAGTTATGAGTGAGTTTTTTTTGTTGCGATATTCGATGTATCTATTTATGCCCTTAAAGCCAATTCCATAAGTAACATTGATTTTTGCTAATAACAGGACAAACCGGCACTTTTTTATTTTCAGTGAAAATAACTCTGGAGTAGTTATGAGTGAGTTTTTTTTGTTGCGATATTCGATGTATCTATTTATGCCCTTAAAGCCAATTCCATAAGTAACATTGATTTTTGCTAATAACAGGACAAACCGGCACTTTTTTATTTTCAGTGAAAATAACTCTGGAGTAGTTATGAGTGAGTTTTTTTTTGTTGCGATATTTGATGTATCTATTTACGCCCCTAAAGCCAATTCTATAAGTTACATTGATTTTTGCTAATAACAGGACAAACCGGCACTTTTTTATTTTCAGTGAAAATTAACTCTGGAGTAGTTATGGGTGAGTTTTTTTTGATGCGATATTCGATGTATCTATTTATGACCCTAAAGCCAATTCTATAAGTTACATTGATTTTTGCTAATAACAGGACAAACCGGCACTTTTTTATTTTCAGTGAAAATAACTCTGGAGTAGTTATGAGTGAGTTTTTTTTGTTGCGATATTCGATGTATCTATTTGTGCCCCTAAAGCCAATTCTATAAGTTACATTGATTTTTGCTAATAACAGGACAAACCGGCACTTTTTTATTTTCAGTGAAAATAACTCTGGAGTAGTTATGAGTGAGTTTTTTTTGTTGCGATATTCGATGTATCTATTTATGCCCCTAAAGCCAATTCTATAAGTTACATTGATTTTTGCTAATAACAGGACAAACCGGCACTTTTTTATTTTCAGTGAAATTAACTCTGGAGTAGTTATGAGTGAGTTTTTTTTGTTGCGATATTCGATGTATCTATTTGTGCCCCTAAAGCCAATTCTATAAGTTACATTGATTTTTGCTAATAACAGGACAAACCGGCACTTTTTTATTTTCAGTGAAAATAACTCTGGAGTAGTTATGAGTGAGTTTTTTTTGTTGCGATATTCGATGTATCTATTTATGCCCCTAAAGCCAATTCTATAAAATACATTGATTTTGCTAATAACAGGACAAACCGGCACTTTTTTATTTTCAGTGTAAATAACTCTGGACCAGTTATGAGTGAGTTTTTTTGTTGCGATATTCGATGTATCTATTTATGCCCCTAAAGCCAATTCCATAAGTAACATTGATTTTTGCTAATAACAGGACAAACCGGCACTTTTTTATTTTCAGTGTAAATAACTCTGGACCAGTTATGAGTGAGTTTTTTTTGTTGCGATATTCGATGTATCTATTTATGCCCCTAAAGCAAATTCCATAAGTTACATTGATTTTTGCTAATAACAGGACAAACCGGCACTTTTTTATTTTCAGTGAAAATAACTCTGGAGTAGTTATGAGTGAGTTTTTTTTGTTGCGATATTCGATGTATCTATTTATGCCCCTAAAGCCAATTCTATAAGTTACATTGATTTTTGCTAATAACAGGACAAACCGGCACTTTTTTATTTTCAGTGAAAATAACTCTGGAGTAGTAGTTATGAGTGAGTTTTTTTTGTTGCGATATTCGATGTATCTATTTATGCCCCTTAAGCCAATTCTATAAGTTACATTGATTTTTGCTAATAACAGGACAAACCGGCACTTTTTTATTTTCAGTGAAAATAACTCTGGAGTAGTTATGAGTGAGTTTTTTTTGTTGCGATATTCGATGTATCTATTTATGACCCTAAAGCCAATTCTATAAGTTACATTGATTTTTGCTAATAACAGGACAAACCGGCACTTTTTTATTTTCAGTGAAAATAACTCTGGAGTAGTTATGAGTGAGTTTTTTTTGTTGCGATATTCGATGTATCTATTTATGCCCTTAAAGCCAATTCCATAAGTAATATTGATTTTTGCTAATAACAGGACAAACCGGCACTTTTTTATTTTCAGTGAAAATAACTCTGGAGTAGTTATGAGTAAGTTTTTTTTGTTGCGATATTCGATGTATCTATTTATGCCCCTAAAGCCAATTCTATAAGTTACATTGATTTTTGCTAATAACAGGACAAACCGGCACTTTTTTATTTTCAGTGTAAATAACTCTGGACCAGTTATGAGTGAGTTTTTTTTGTTGCGATATTCGATGTATCTATTTATGCCCCTAAAGCCAATTCCATAAGTAACATTGATTTTTGCTAATAACAGGACAAACCGGCACTTTTTTATTTTCAGTGAAAATAACTCTGGAGTAGTTATGAGTGAGTTTTTTTTGTTGCGATATTCGATGTATCTATTTATGCCCCTAAAGCCAATTCTATAAGTTACATTGATTTTTGCTAATAACAGGACAAACCGGCACTTTTTTATTTTCAGTGAAAATAACTCTGGAGTAGTTATGAGTGAGTTTTTTTTGTTGCGATATTCGATGTATCTATTTGTGCCCCTAAAGCCAATTCTATAAGTTACATTGATTTTTGCTAATAACAGGACAAACCGGCACTTTTTTATTTTCAGTGAAAATAACTCTGGAGTAGTTATGAGTGAGTTTTTTTTGTTGCGATTTTCGATGTATCTATTTATGCCCCTAAAGCCAATTCTATAAAATACATTGATTTTGCTAATAACAGGACAAACCGGCACTTTTTTATTTTCAGTGTAAATAACTCTGGACCAGTTATGAGTGAGTTTTTTTGTTGCGATATTCGATGTATCTATTTATGCCCCTAAAGCCAATTCCATAAGTAACATTGATTTTTGCTAATAACAGGACAAACCGGCACTTTTTTATTTTCAGTGAAAATAACTCTGGAGTAGTTATGAGTGAGTTTTTTTTGTTGCGATATTCGATGTATCTATTTATGCCCCTAAAGCAAATTCCATAAGTTACATTGATTTTTGCTAATAACAGGACAAACCGGCACTTTTTTATTTTCAGTGAAAATAACTCTGGAGTAGTTATGAGTGAGTTTTTTTTGTTGCGATATTCGATGTATCTATTTATGCCCTTAAAGCCAATTCCATAAGTAACATTGATTTTTGCTAATAACAGGACAAACCGGCACTTTTTTATTTTCAGTGAATATAACTCTGGAGTAGTTATGAGTAAGTTTTTTTTGTTGCGATATTCGATGTATCTATTTATGCCCCTAAAGCCAATTCTATAAGTTACATTGATTTTTGCTAATAACAGGACAAACCGGCACTTTTTTATTTTCAGTGAAAATAACTCTGGAGTAGTTATGAGTAAGTTTTTTTTGTTGCGATATTCGATGTATCTATTTATGCCCCTAAAGCCAATTCTATAAGTTACATTGATTTTTGCTAATAACAGGACAAACCGGCACTTTTTTATTTTCAGTGAAAATAACTCTGGAGTAGTTATGAGTGAGTTTTTTTTGTTGCGATATTCGATGTATCTATTTATGCCCTTAAAGCCAATTCCATAAGTAACATTGATTTTTGCTAATAACAGGACAAACCGGCACTTTTTTATTTTCAGTGAAAATAACTCTGGAGTAGTTATGAGTAAGTTTTTTTTTGTTGCGATATTCGATGTATCTATTTATGCCCCTAAAGCCCATTCTATAAGTTACATTGATTTTTGCTAATAACAGGACAAACCGGCACTTTTTTATTTTCAGTGAAAATAACTCTGGAGTAGTTATGAGTGAGTTTTTTTGTTGCGATATTCGATGTATCTATTTATGCCCCTAAAGCCAATTCTATAAGTTACATTGTTTTTTGCTAATAACAGGACAAACCGGCACTTTTTTATTTTCAGTGAAAATAACTCTGGAGTAGTTATGAGTGAGTTTTTTTTGTTGCGATATTCGATGTATCTATTTATGCCCTTAAAGCCAATTCCATAAGTAACATTGATTTTTGCTAATAACAGGACAAACCGGCACTTTTTTATTTTCAGTGAAAATAACTCTGGAGTAGTTATGAGTGAGTTTTTTTTGTTGCGATATTCGATGTATCTATTTATGCCCCTAAAGCAAATTCCATAAGTTACATTGATTTTTGCTAATAACAGGACAAACCGGCACTTTTTTATTTTCAGTGAAAATAACTCTGGAGTAGTTATGAGTGAGTTTTTTTTGTTGCGATATTCGATGTATCTATTTATGCCCCTAAAGCCAATTCTATAAAATACATTGATTTTGCTAATAACAGGACAAACCGGCACTTTTTTATTTTCAGTGTAAATAACTCTGGACCAGTTATGAGTGAGTTTTTTTTGTTGCGATATTCGATGTATCTATTTATGCCCCTAAAGCCAATTCCATAAGTTACATTGATTTTTGCTAATAACAGGACAAACCGGCACTTTTTTATTTTCAGTGAAAATAACTCTGGAGTAGTTATGAGTGAGTTTTTTTTGTTGCGATATTCGATGTATCTATTTATGCCCCTAAAGCCAATTCTATAAGTTACATTGATTTTTGCTAATAACAGGACAAACCGGCACTTTTTTATTTTCAGTGAAAATAACTCTGGAGTAGTTATGAGTGAGTTTTTTTTGTTGCGATATTCGATGTATCTATTTATGCCCCTAAAGCCAATTCTATAAGTTACATTGATTTTTGCTAATAACAGGACAAACCGGCACTTTTTTATTTTCAGTGAAAATAACTCTGGAGTAGTTATGAGTGAGTTTTTTTTTGTTGCGATATTTGATGTATCTATTTACGCCCCTAAAGCCAATTCTATAAGTTACATTGATTTTTGCTAATAACAGGACAAACCGGCACTTTTTTATTTTCAGTGAAAATTAACTCTGGAGTAGTTATGGGTGAGTTTTTTTTGATGCGATATTCGATGTATCTATTTATGACCCTAAAGCCAATTCTATAAGTTACATTGATTTTTGCTAATAACAGGACAAACCGGCACTTTTTTATTTTCAGTGAAAATAACTCTGGAGTAGTTATGAGTGAGTTTTTTTTGTTGCGATATTCGATGTATCTATTTATGCCCTTAAAGCCAATTCCATAAGTAACATTGATTTTTGCTAATAACAGGACAAACCGGCACTTTTTTATTTTCAGTGAAAATAACTCTGGAGTAGTTATGAGTGAGTTTTTTTTGTTGCGATATTCGATGTATCTATTTATGCCCTTAAAGCCAATTCCATAAGTAACATTGATTTTTGCTAATAACAGGACAAACCGGCACTTTTTTATTTTCAGTGTAAATAACTCTGGACCAGTTATGAGTGAGTTTTTTTTGTTGCGATATTCGATATATCTATTTATGCCCCTAAAGCAAATTCCATAAGTTACATTGATTTTTGCTAATAACAGGACAAACCGGCACTTTTTTATTTTCAGTGAAAATAACTCTGGAGTAGTTATGAGTGAGTTTTTTTTGTTGCGATATTCGATGTATCTATTTACGCCCCTAAAGCCAATTCTATAAGTTACATTGATTTTTGCTAATAACAGGACAAACCGGCACTTTTTTATTTTCAGTGAAAATAACTCTGGAGTAGTTATAAGTGAGTTTTTTTTGTTGCGATATTTGATGTATCTATTTATGCCCTTAAAGCCAATTCCATAAGTAACATTGATTTTTGCTAATAACAGGACAAACCGGCACTTTTTTATTTTCAGTGAAAATAACTCTGGAGTAGTTATGAGTGAGTTTTTTTTGTTGCGATATTCGATGTATCTATTTATGCCCCTAAAGCCAATTCTATAAAATACATTGATTTTTGCTAATAACAGGACAAACCGGCACTTTTTTATTTTCAGTGAAAATAACTCTGGACCAGTTATGAGTGAGTTTTTTTTGTTGCGATATTCGATGTATCTATTTATGCCCCTAAAGCCAATTCTATAAGTTACATTGATTTTTGCTAATAACAGGACAAACCGGCACTTTTTTATTTTCAGTGAAAATAACTCTGGAGTAGTTATGAGTGAGTTTTTTTTGTTGCGATATTCGATGTATCTATTTATGCCCCTAAAGCCAATTCTATAAGTTACATTGATTTTTGCTAATAACAGGACAAACCGGCACTTTTTTATTTTCAGTGAAATTAACTCTGGAGTAGTTATGAGTGAGTTTTTTTTGTTGCGATATTCGATGTATCTATTTGTGCCCCTAAAGCCAATTCTATAAGTTACATTGATTTTTGCTAATAACAGGACAAACCGGCACTTTTTTATTTTCAGTGAAAATAACTCTGGAGTAGTTATGAGTGAGTTTTTTTTGTTGCGATTTTCGATGTATCTATTTATGCCCCTAAAGCCAATTCTATAAAATACATTGATTTTGCTAATAACAGGACAAACCGGCACTTTTTTATTTTCAGTGTAAATAACTCTGGACCAGTTATGAGTGAGTTTTTTTGTTGCGATATTCGATGTATCTATTTATGCCCCTAAAGCCAATTCCATAAGTAACATTGATTTTTGCTAATAACAGGACAAACCGGCACTTTTTTATTTTCAGTGAAAATAACTCTGGAGTAGTTATGAGTGAGTTTTTTTTGTTGCGATATTCGATGTATCTATTTATGCCCCTAAAGCAAATTCCATAAGTTACATTGATTTTTGCTAATAACAGGACAAACCGGCACTTTTTTATTTTCAGTGAAAATAACTCTGGAGTAGTTATGAGTGAGTTTTTTTTGTTGCGATATTCGATGTATCTATTTATGCCCTTAAAGCCAATTCCATAAGTAACATTGATTTTTGCTAATAACAGGACAAACCGGCACTTTTTTATTTTCAGTGAATATAACTCTGGAGTAGTTATGAGTGAGTTTTGTTTTGTTGCGATATTCGATGTATCTATTTATGCCCCTAAAGCCAATTCTATAAGTCACATTGATTTTTGCTAATAACAGGACAAACCGGCACTTTTTTATTTTCAGTGAAAATAACTCTGGAGTAGTTATGAGTGAGTTTTTTTTGTTGCGATATTCGATGTATCTATTTATGCCCCTAAAGCCAATTCTATAAGTTACATTGATTTTTGCTTATAACAGGACAAACCGGCACTTTTTTATTTTCAGTGAAAATAACTCTGGAGTAGTTATGAGTGAGTTTTTTTTGTTGCGATATTCGATGTATCTATTTATGCCCCTAAAGCCAATTCTATAAGTAACATTGATTTTTGCTAATAACAGGACAAACCGGCACTTTTTTATTTTCAGTGAAAATAACTCTGGAGTAGTTATGAGTGAAATTTTTTTGTTGCGATATTCGATGTACCTATTTATGCCCCTAAAGCCAATTCTATAAGTTACATTGATTTTTGCTAATAACAGGACAAACCGGCACTTTTTTATTTTCAGTGAAAATAACTCTGGAGTAGTTATGAGTGAGTTTTTTTTGTTGCGATATTCGATGTATCTATTTACGCCCCTAAAGCCAATTCTATAAGTAACATTGATTTTTGCTAATAACAGGACAAACCGGCACTTTTTTATTTTTAGTGTAAATAACTCTGGACCAGTTATGAGTGAGTTTTTTTTGTCGCGATATTCGATGTATCTATTTATGCCCCTAAAGCCAATTCTATAAGTTACATTGATTTTTGCTAATAACAAGACAAACCGGCACTTTTTTATTTTCAGTAAAAATAACTCTGGAGTAGTTATGAGTGAGCTTTTTTTGTTGCGATATTCGATGTATCTATTTATGCTCCTAAAGCCAATTCTATAAGTAAGATTGATTTTTGCTAATAACAGGACAAACCGGCACTTTTTTATTTTCAGTGTAAATAACTCTGGACCAGTTATGAGTGAGTTTTTTTTTGTTGCGATATTCAATGTATCTATTTATGCCCCTAAAGCCAATTCTATAAGTTACATTGATTTTTGCTAATAACAGGACAAACCGGCACTTTTTTATTTTCAGTGAAAATAACTCTGGACCAGTTATGAGTGAGTTTTTTTTGTTGCGATATTCGATGTATCTATTTATGCCCCTAAAGCAAACTCCATAAAATACATTGATTTTTGCTAATAACAGGACAAACCGGCACTTTTTTATTTTCAGTGAAAATAACTCTGGAGTAGTTATGAGTGAGTTTTTTTTGTTGCGATATTCGATGTATCTATTTATGCCCTTAAAGCCAATTCCATAAGTAACATTGATTTTTGCTAATAACAGGACAAACCGGCACTTTTTTATTTTCAGTGAAAATAACTCTGGAGTAGTTATGAGTGAGTTTTTTTTGTTGCGATATTCGATGTATCTATTTATGCCACTAAAGCCAATTCTATAAGTTACATTGATTTTTGCTAATAACAGGACAAACCGGCACTTTTTTATTTTCAGTGTAAATAACTCTGGACCAGTTATGAGTGAGTTTTTTTTGTTGCGATATTCGATGTATCTATTTATGCCCCTAAAGCAAATTCCATAAAATACATTGATTTTTGCTAATAACAGGACAAACCGGCACTTTTTTATTTTCAGTGAAAATAACTCTGGAGTAGTTATGAGTGAGTTTTTTTTGTTGCGATATTCGATGTATCTATTTATGCCCCTAAAGCAAATTCCATAAGTTACATTGATTTTTGCTAATAACAGGACAAACCGGCACTTTTTTATTTTCAGTGAAAATAACTCTGGAGTAGTTATGAGTGAGTTTTTTTTGTTGCGATATTCGATGTATCTATTTATGCCCTTAAAGCCAATTCCATAAGTAACATTGATTTTTGCTAATAACAGGACAAACCGGCACTTTTTTATTTTCAGTGAAAATAACTCTGGAGTAGTTATGAGTGAGTTTTTTTTGTTGCGATATTCGATGTATCTATTTATGCCCCTAAAGCAAATTCCATAAGTTACATTGATTTTTGCTAATAACAGGACAAACCGGCACTTTTTTATTTTCAGTGAAAATAACTCTGGAGTAGTTATGAGTGAGTTTTTTTTGTTGCGATATTCGATGTATCTATTTATGCCCCTAAAGCAAATTCCATAAGTTACATTGATTTTTGCTAATAACAGGACAAACCGGCACTTTTTTATTTTCAGTGAAAATAACTCTGGAGTAGTTATGAGTGAGTTTTTTTGTTGCGATATTCGATGTATCTATTTATGCCCCTAAAGCCAATTCTATAAGTTACATTGATTTTTGCTAATAACAGGACAAACCGGCACTTTTTTATTTTCAGTGAAAATAACTCTGGAGTAGTTATGAGTGAGTTTTTTTTGTTGCGATATTCGATGTATCTATTTATGCCACTAAAGCCAATTCTATAAGTTACATTGATTTTTGCTAATAACAGGACAAACCGGCACTTTTTTATTTTCAGTGTAAATAACTCTGGACCAGTTATGAGTGAGTTTTTTTTGTTGCGATATTCGATGTATCTATTTATGCCCCTAAAGCAAATTCCATAAAATACATTGATTTTTGCTAATAACAGGACAAACCGGCACTTTTTTATTTTCAGTGTAAATAACTCTGCAGTAGTTATGAGTGAGTTTTTTTTGTTGCGATATTCGATGTATCTATTTATGCCCCTAAAGCAAATTCCATAAGTTACATTGATTTTTGCTAATAACAGGACAAACCGGCACTTTTTTATTTTCAGTGAAAATAACTCTGGAGTAGTTATGAGTGAGTTTTTTTTGTTGCGATATTCGATGTATCTATTTATGCCCCTAAAGCCAATTCTGTAAGTTACATTGATTTTTGCTAATAACAGGACAAACCGGCACTTTTTTATTTTCAGTGAAAATAACTCTGGAGTAGTTATGAGTGAGTTTTTTTTGTTGCGATATTCGATGTATCTATTTATGCCCCTAAAGCAAATTCCATAAGTTACATTGATTTTTGCTAATAACAGGACAAACCGGCACTTTTTTATTTTCAGTGAAAATAACTCTGGAGTAGTTATGAGTGAGTTTTTTTGTTGCGATATTCGATGTATCTATTTATGCCCCTAAAGCCAATTCTATAAGTTACATTGATTTTTGCTAATAACAGGACAAACCGGCACTTTTTTATTTTCAGTGAAAATAACTCTGGAGTAGTTATGAGTGAGTTTTTTTTTGTTGCGATATTCGATGTATCTATTTATGCCACTAAAGCCAATTCTATAAGTTACATTGATTTTTGCTAATAACAGGACAAACCGGCACTTTTTTATTTTCAGTGTAAATAACTCTGGACCAGTTATGAGTGAGTTTTTTTTGTTGCGATATTCGATGTATCTATTTATGCCCCTAAAGCAAATTCCATAAAATACATTGATTTTTGCTAATAACAGGACAAACCGGCACTTTTTTATTTTCAGTGTAAATAACTCTGCAGTAGTTATGAGTGAGTTTTTTTTGTTGCGATATTCGATGTATCTATTTATGCCCCTAAAGCAAATTCCATAAGTTACATTGATTTTTGCTAATAACAGGACAAACCGGCACTTTTTTATTTTCAGTGAAAATAACTCTGGAGTAGTTATGAGTGAGTTTTTTTTGTTGCGATATTCGATGTATCTATTTATGCCCCTAAAGCCAATTCTGTAAGTTACATTGATTTTTGCTAATAACAGGACAAACCGGCACTTTTTTATTTTCAGTGAAAATAACTCTGGAGTAGTTATGAGTGAGTTTTTTTTGTTGCGATATTCGATGTATCTATTTATGCCCCTAAAGCCCATTCTATAAGTTACATTGATTTTTGCTAATAACAGGACAAACCGGCACTTTTTTATTTTCAGTGAAAATAACTCTGGAGTAGTTATGAGTGAGTTTTTTTGTTGCGATATTCGATGTATCTATTTATGCCCCTAAAGCCAATTCTATAAGTTACATTGTTTTTTGCTAATAACAGGACAAACCGGCACTTTTTTATTTTCAGTGAAAATAACTCTGGAGTAGTTATGAGTGAGTTTTTTTTGTTGCGATATTCGATGTATCTATTTATGCCCTTAAAGCCAATTCCATAAGTAACATTGATTTTTGCTAATAACAGGACAAACCGGCACTTTTTTATTTTCAGTGAAAATAACTCTGGAGTAGTTATGAGTGAGTTTTTTTTGTTGCGATATTCGATGTATCTATTTATGCCCCTAAAGCAAATTCCATAAGTTACATTGATTTTTGCTAATAACAGGACAAACCGGCACTTTTTTATTTTCAGTGAAAATAACTCTGGAGTAGTTATGAGTGAGTTTTTTTTGTTGCGATATTCGATGTATCTATTTATGCCCCTAAAGCCAATTCTATAAAATACATTGATTTTGCTAATAACAGGACAAACCGGCACTTTTTTATTTTCAGTGTAAATAACTCTGGACCAGTTATGAGTGAGTTTTTTTTGTTGCGATATTCGATGTATCTATTTATGCCCCTAAAGCCAATTCCATAAGTTACATTGATTTTTGCTAATAACAGGACAAACCGGCACTTTTTTATTTTCAGTGAAAATAACTCTGGAGTAGTTATGAGTGAGTTTTTTTTGTTGCGATATTCGATGTATCTATTTATGCCCCTAAAGCCAATTCTATAAGTTACATTGATTTTTGCTAATAACAGGACAAACCGGCACTTTTTTATTTTCAGTGAAAATAACTCTGGAGTAGTTATGAGTGAGTTTTTTTTGTTGCGATATTCGATGTATCTATTTATGCCCCTAAAGCCAATTCTATAAGTTACATTGATTTTTGCTAATAACAGGACAAACCGGCACTTTTTTATTTTCAGTGAAAATAACTCTGGAGTAGTTATGAGTGAGTTTTTTTTTGTTGCGATATTTGATGTATCTATTTACGCCCCTTAAGCCAATTCTATAAGTTACATTGATTTTTGCTAATAACAGGACAAACCGGCACTTTTTTATTTTCAGTGAAAATTAACTCTGGAGTAGTTATGGGTGAGTTTTTTTTGATGCGATATTCGATGTATCTATTTATGACCCTAAAGCCAATTCTATAAGTTACATTGATTTTTGCTAATAACAGGACAAACCGGCACTTTTTTATTTTCAGTGAAAATAACTCTGGTGTAGTTATGAGTGAGTTTTTTTTGTTGCGATATTCGATGTATCTATTTATGCCCTTAAAGCCAATTCCATAAGTAACATTGATTTTTGCTAATAACAGGACAAACCGGCACTTTTTTATTTTCAGTGAAAATAACTCTGGAGTAGTTATGAGTAAGTTTTTTTTGTTGCGATATTCGATGTATCTATTTATGCCCCTAAAGCCAATTCTATAAGTTACATTGATTTTTGCTAATAACAGGACAAACCGGCACTTTTTTATTTTCAGTGAAAATAACTCTGGAGTAGTTATGAGTGAGTTTTTTTTGTTGCGATATTCGATGTATCTATTTATGCCCCTAAAGCCAATTCTATAAAATACATTGATTTTTGCTAATAACAGGACAAACCGGCACTTTTTTATTTTCAGTGAAAATAACTCTGGAGTAGTTATAAGTGAGTTTTTTTTGTTGCGATATTTGATGTATCTATTTATGCCCTTAAAGCCAATTCCATAAGTAACATTGATTTTTGCTAATAACAGGACAAACCGGCACTTTTTTATTTTCAGTGAAAATAACTCTGGAGTAGTTATGAGTGAGTTTTTTTTGTTGCGATATTCGATGTATCTATTTATGCCCCTAAAGCAAATTCCATAAGTTACATTGATTTTTGCTAATAACAGGACAAACCGGCACTTTTTTATTTTCAGTGAAAATAACTCTGGAGTAGTTATGAGTGAGTTTTTTTTGTTGCGATATTCGATGTATCTATTTACGCCCCTAAAGCCAATTCTATAAGTTACATTGATTTTTGCTAATAACAGGACAAACCGGCACTTTTTTATTTTCAGTGAAAATAACTCTGGAGTAGTTATGAGTGAGTTTTTTTTGTTGCGATATTCGATGTATCTATTTATGCCCCTAAAGCCAATTCTATAAGTTACATTGATTTTTGCTAATAACAGGACAAACCGGCACTTTTTTATTTTCAGTGTAAATAACTCTGGACCAGTTATGAGTGAGTTTTTTTTGTTGCGATATTCGATGTATCTATTTATGCCCCTAAAGCAAATTCCATAAAATACATTGATTTTTGCTAATAACAGGACAAACCGGCACTTTTTTATTTTCAGTGTAAATAACTCTGCAGTAGTTATGAGTGAGTTTTTTTTGTTGCGATATTCGATGTATCTATTTATGCCCCTAAAGCAAATTCCATAAGTTACATTGATTTTTGCTAATAACAGGACAAACCGGCACTTTTTTATTTTCAGTGAAAATAACTCTGGAGTAGTTATGAGTGAGTTTTTTTTGTTGCGATATTCGATGTATCTATTTATGCCCCTAAAGCCAATTCTGTAAGTTACATTGATTTTTGCTAATAACAGGACAAACCGGCACTTTTTTATTTTCAGTGAAAATAACTCTGGAGTAGTTATGAGTGAGTTTTTTTTGTTGCGATATTCGATGTATCTATTTATGCCCCTAAAGCCCATTCTATAAGTTACATTGATTTTTGCTAATAACAGGACAAACCGGCACTTTTTTATTTTCAGTGAAAATAACTCTGGAGTAGTTATGAGTGAGTTTTTTTGTTGCGATATTCGATGTATCTATTTATGCCCCTAAAGCCAATTCTATAAGTTACATTGTTTTTTGCTAATAACAGGACAAACCGGCACTTTTTTATTTTCAGTGAAAATAACTCTGGAGTAGTTATGAGTGAGTTTTTTTTGTTGCGATATTCGATGTATCTATTTATGCCCTTAAAGCCAATTCCATAAGTAACATTGATTTTTGCTAATAACAGGACAAACCGGCACTTTTTTATTTTCAGTGAAAATAACTCTGGAGTAGTTATGAGTGAGTTTTTTTTGTTGCGATATTCGATGTATCTATTTATGCCCCTAAAGCAAATTCCATAAGTTACATTGATTTTTGCTAATAACAGGACAAACCGGCACTTTTTTATTTTCAGTGAAAATAACTCTGGAGTAGTTATGAGTGAGTTTTTTTTGTTGCGATATTCGATGTATCTATTTATGCCCCTAAAGCCAATTCTATAAAATACATTGATTTTGCTAATAACAGGACAAACCGGCACTTTTTTATTTTCAGTGTAAATAACTCTGGACCAGTTATGAGTGAGTTTTTTTTGTTGCGATATTCGATGTATCTATTTATGCCCCTAAAGCCAATTCCATAAGTTACATTGATTTTTGCTAATAACAGGACAAACCGGCACTTTTTTATTTTCAGTGAAAATAACTCTGGAGTAGTTATGAGTGAGTTTTTTTTGTTGCGATATTCGATGTATCTATTTATGCCCCTAAAGCCAATTCTATAAGTTACATTGATTTTTGCTAATAACAGGACAAACCGGCACTTTTTTATTTTCAGTGAAAATAACTCTGGAGTAGTTATGAGTGAGTTTTTTTTGTTGCGATATTCGATGTATCTATTTATGCCCCTAAAGCCAATTCTATAAGTTACATTGATTTTTGCTAATAACAGGACAAACCGGCACTTTTTTATTTTCAGTGAAAATAACTCTGGAGTAGTTATGAGTGAGTTTTTTTTTGTTGCGATATTTGATGTATCTATTTACGCCCCTTAAGCCAATTCTATAAGTTACATTGATTTTTGCTAATAACAGGACAAACCGGCACTTTTTTATTTTCAGTGAAAATTAACTCTGGAGTAGTTATGGGTGAGTTTTTTTTGATGCGATATTCGATGTATCTATTTATGACCCTAAAGCCAATTCTATAAGTTACATTGATTTTTGCTAATAACAGGACAAACCGGCACTTTTTTATTTTCAGTGAAAATAACTCTGGTGTAGTTATGAGTGAGTTTTTTTTGTTGCGATATTCGATGTATCTATTTATGCCCTTAAAGCCAATTCCATAAGTAACATTGATTTTTGCTAATAACAGGACAAACCGGCACTTTTTTATTTTCAGTGAAAATAACTCTGGAGTAGTTATGAGTAAGTTTTTTTTGTTGCGATATTCGATGTATCTATTTATGCCCCTAAAGCCAATTCTATAAGTTACATTGATTTTTGCTAATAACAGGACAAACCGGCACTTTTTTATTTTCAGTGAAAATAACTCTGGAGTAGTTATGAGTGAGTTTTTTTTGTTGCGATATTCGATGTATCTATTTATGCCCCTAAAGCCAATTCTATAAAATACATTGATTTTTGCTAATAACAGGACAAACCGGCACTTTTTTATTTTCAGTGAAAATAACTCTGGAGTAGTTATAAGTGAGTTTTTTTTGTTGCGATATTTGATGTATCTATTTATGCCCTTAAAGCCAATTCCATAAGTAACATTGATTTTTGCTAATAACAGGACAAACCGGCACTTTTTTATTTTCAGTGAAAATAACTCTGGAGTAGTTATGAGTGAGTTTTTTTTGTTGCGATATTCGATGTATCTATTTATGCCCCTAAAGCAAATTCCATAAGTTACATTGATTTTTGCTAATAACAGGACAAACCGGCACTTTTTTATTTTCAGTGAAAATAACTCTGGAGTAGTTATGAGTGAGTTTTTTTTGTTGCGATATTCGATGTATCTATTTACGCCCCTAAAGCCAATTCTATAAGTTACATTGATTTTTGCTAATAACAGGACAAACCGGCACTTTTTTATTTTCAGTGAAAATAACTCTGGAGTAGTTATAAGTGAGTTTTTTTTGTTGCGATATTTGATGTATCTATTTATGCCCTTAAAGCCAATTCCATAAGTAACATTGATTTTTGCTAATAACAGGACAAACCGGCACTTTTTTATTTTCAGTGAAAATAACTCTGGAGTAGTTATGAGTGAGTTTTTTTTGTTGCGATATTCGATGTATCTATTTATGCCCCTAAAGCCAATTCTATAAAATACATTGATTTTTGCTAATAACAGGACAAACCGGCACTTTTTTATTTTCAGTGAAAATAACTCTGGACCAGTTATGAGTGAGTTTTTTTTGTTGCGATATTCGATGTATCTATTTATGCCCCTAAAGCCAATTCTATAAGTTACATTGATTTTTGCTAATAACAGGACAAACCGGCACTTTTTTATTTTCAGTGAAAATAACTCTGGAGTAGTTATGAGTGAGTTTTTTTTGTTGCGATATTCGATGTATCTATTTATGCCCCTAAAGCCAATTCTATAAGTTACATTGATTTTTGCTAATAACAGGACAAACCGGCACTTTTTTATTTTCAGTGAAAATAACTCTGGAGTAGTTATGAGTGAGTTTTTTTGTTGCGATATTCGATGTATCTATTTATGCCCCTAAAGCCAATTCTATAAGTTACATTGATTTTTGCTAATAACAGGACAAACCGGCACTTTTTTATTTTCAGTGAAAATAACTCTGGAGTAGTTATGAGTGAGTTTTTTTGTTGCGATATTCGATGTATCTATTTATGCCACTAAAGCCAATTCTATAAGTTACATTGATTTTTGCTAATAACAGGACAAACCGGCACTTTTTTATTTTCAGTGTAAATAACTCTGGACCAGTTATGAGTGAGTTTTTTTTGTTGCGATATTCGATGTATCTATTTATGCCCCTAAAGCCAATTCCATAAGTTACATTGATTTTTGCTAATAACAGGACAAACCGGCACTTTTTTATTTTCAGTGAAAATAACTCTGGAGTAGTTATGAGTGAGTTTTTTTTTGTTGCGATATTCGATGTATCTATTTGTGCCCCTAAAGCCAATTCTATAAGTTACATTGATTTTTGCTAATAACAGGACAAACCGGCACTTTTTTATTTTCAGTGAAAATAACTATGGAGTAGTTATGAGTGAGTTTTTTTTGTTGCGATATTCGATGTATCTATTTATGCCCCTTAAGCCAATTCTATAAGTTACATTGATTTTTGCTAATAACAGGACAAACCGGCACTTTTTTATTTTCAGTGAAAATAACTCTGGAGTAGTTATGAGTGAGTTTTTTTTGTTGCGATATTCGATGTATCTATTTATGACCCTAAAGCCAATTCTATAAGTTACATTGATTTTTGCTAATAACAGGACAAACCGGCACTTTTTTATTTTCAGTGAAAATAACTCTGGAGTAGTTATGAGTGAGTTTTTTTTGTTGCGATATTCGATGTATCTATTTATGCCCTTAAAGCCAATTCCATAAGTAATATTGATTTTTGCTAATAACAGGACAAACCGGCACTTTTTTATTTTCAGTGAAAATAACTCTGGAGTAGTTATGAGTAAGTTTTTTTTGTTGCGATATTCGATGTATCTATTTATGCCCCTAAAGCCAATTCTATAAGTTACATTGATTTTTGCTAATAACAGGACAAACCGGCACTTTTTTATTTTCAGTGTAAATAACTCTGGACCAGTTATGAGTGAGTTTTTTTTGTTGCGATATTCGATGTATCTATTTATGCCCCTAAAGCCAATTCCATAAGTAACATTGATTTTTGCTAATAACAGGACAAACCGGCACTTTTTTATTTTCAGTGAAAATAACTCTGGAGTAGTTATGAGTGAGTTTTTTTTGTTGCGATATTCGATGTATCTATTTATGCCCCTAAAGCCAATTCTATAAGTTACATTGATTTTTGCTAATAACAGGACAAACCGGCACTTTTTTATTTTCAGTGAAAATAACTCTGGAGTAGTTATGAGTGAGTTTTTTTTGTTGCGATATTCGATGTATCTATTTATGCCCCTAAAGCCAATTCTATAAGTTACATTGATTTTTGCTAATAACAGGACAAACCGGCACTTTTTTATTTTCAGTGAAAATAACTCTGGAGTAGTTATGAGTGAGTTTTTTTTGTTGCGATATTCGATGTATCTATTTATGCCACTAAAGCCAATTCTATAAGTTACATTGATTTTTGCTAATAACAGGACAAACCGGCACTTTTTTATTTTCAGTGTAAATAACTCTGGACCAGTTATGAGTGAGTTTTTTTTGTTGCGATATTCGATGTATCTATTTATGCCCCTAAAGCCAATTCTATAAGTTACATTGATTTTTGCTAATAACAGGACAAACCGGCACTTTTTTATTTTCAGTGAAAATAACTCTGGAGTAGTTATGAGTGAGTTTTTTTTGTTGCGATATTCGATGTATCTATTTTTGCCCCTAAAGCCAATTCTATAAGTTACATTGATTTTTGCTAATAACAGGACAAACCGGCACTTTTTTATTTTCAGTGAAAATAACTCTGGAGTAGTTATGAGTGAGTTTTTTTTGTTGCGATATTCGATGTATCTATTTATGCCCCTAAAGCCAATTCTATAAGTTACATTGATTTTTGCTAATAACAGGACAAACCGGCACTTTTTTATTTTCAGTGAAAATAACTCTGGAGTAGTTATGAGTGAGTTTTTTTTGTTGCGATATTCGATGTATCTATTTATGCCCCTAAAGCCAATTCTATAAGTTACATTGATTTTTGCTAATAACAGGACAAACCGGCACTTTTTTATTTTCAGTGAAAATAACTCTGGAGTAGTTATGAGTGAGTTTTTTTTGTTGCGATATTCGATGTATCTATTTATGCCACTAAAGCCAATTCTATAAGTTACATTGATTTTTGCTAATAACAGGAGAAACCGGCACTTTTTTATTTTCAGTGTAAATAACTCTGGACCAGTTATGAGTGAGTTTTTTTTGTTGCGATATTCGATGTATCTATTTATGCCCCTAAAGCCAATTCCATAAGTTATATTGATATTTGCTAATAACAGGACAAACCGGCACTTTTTTATTTTCAGTGAAAATAACTCTGGAGTAGTTATGAGTGAGTTTTTTTTGTTGCGATATTCGATGTATCTATTTATGCCCCTAAAGCCAATTCTATAAGTTACATTGATTTTTGCTAATAACAGGACAAACCGGCACTTTTTTATTTTCAGTGAAAATAACTCTGGAGTAGTTATGAGTGAGTTTTTTTGTTGTTGCGATATTCGATGTATCTATTTATGCCCCTAAAGCCAATTCTATAAGTTACATTGATTTTTGCTAATAACAGGACAACCGGCACTTTTTTATTTTCAGTTAAAATAACTCTGGAGCAGACTGACGTGATGACAAATCTT